>VZRU01012159.1:116263-143209 GCA_013398155.1 Pedionomus torquatus
TTTAAGGGCCAGATCCCCCCCCCCCCCTTTTTTTTTTTGTCTGACATAAATATTTATCAGAATTAGAAATAACATTCAGTAGGATTTCTAATTCAGCAATGATCAGAGCAGGGTGCAAGATGGAATTAACTCCTCATTGCTCTGCTCTGAAGTAATTAAGTACCCACATTGTATTTAAAGATGCCTGCAATGTGGCTGACTTGCCCAGGGTCAGTAAATTCCTACATGGTGCTAAAACTCCTCGGAGGCTGGTCCAGTGCTTCATTCTGTTGAATGATTCCATGTCCTGGAGTTTCAGTGATACCCGCTAAATTTGGTAACACTAATTAAGGATGTGATCAAACAAAGTAATCAACAGCAGTTCTGCAGTGCAGTGTGATGATTTCAAGTTAAGATGTGGGTAAATACGCAACTTCAACATGGGGATTTTAATTCTGTAGCAGGGGGATTAATGAGTTTGCTTTAAATTGGTCACCACTGACGTACAAAGCGATGGAGAGCAGAGGCTGGCTGCGCAGCAGAGGTGAGCGCTGAACATGGAGCCCTTATCCTGGAGCCCTTCCCCTTTCAGGGCTTGTTGCTTTAAGCAGTGATTTATTACAAACTCCTTGATGGAGATGAGGATCCCTCTGGATGTTAATCTTCTGGCACCGGTGAAAAGACCAGCTGTTGGGTGACAGCCTGTCAGGGTTTTTTTTAAACAATCTAACACTAAAGGGCAAAAATACTGTGTCTGACAGCAGAAGCAGCAGCACTTTTGCCAGGCAGCTAGTACAGCACGTGGGCTGTGAGGTACTACAGCACCATATGCTGGCTGCCCCAAAAACTCTGGAAGAGGAGAAGAAATCCAAACCCAGACATAATAAAAGTTGCGGAAGAAGTAGTGCCACTACATGTCCTTGGCTGCCTGTCCTGCACACAGTCCTGGAAAGGGCAAAAGAGGTGCCGTTCAGCTGCAGTCAGCACACACTTCACTTGTTAAGGAATACAGCAATTTTTATGCTTCGCTCATCAAGGAAGAACTGGGGAGGAGAGCAAGAAAATGACAAAGCCAAGAGGAGCCCGTGGCCGAACTGGGTACAGCATCTCCTTCTTCTGCACCCCTGGGAGCCCCTCAGTCCTCATACTCACCAAGATGATACAGTTTACTAAGCACACTCTTTGTGCTGCAACCTTTAAGAAAATGGCATAGAGGGAGAAATGGTGTGCTTGTACACTCTGCTTTTTATAGCACTGAACTCTTTTCCGGGCAGTTTGGAGCACAGTCCTTGTGCCTTGAGACCTCCCAGCTGGGAGTAACTACTGACACACCAGTGTGCATCTCCTGAGAGCCAGGCAGTGCTGCTGTGACTTCCAATGCTTTTCCTGACACATTTATTAGCTCTCCTGGGGTTACAGCAGGCAGTGACTGACTGACTGCAGCACCTCGGACCAGATGGCACAGTGACTCAGCCCCAGGTGTCATGGTAGCACAGGCTGCCTAGGGCTGTTCCGTGACTACACAAGAATAAAACACACTGAATAGTATTTGAACAAACTAAAAGTTCACCCAGCTTAGGATCTTGTCTGCCACAGAGGCCATAAAAAGATGCCAAAGGAAGTATGTTATCACTGGGCAAACCCATTGGTTATACTTCCTTTTCACTAAAATATGGTGATTCCTCTTCTTAAGGTGCCCCTTGTTACACGACTTGCTGTGAGATGCTGTGTAGAGAAATCCATAGGTCTGGCAAAGTAATACCAACGAACAGTCCAGCAACACAATACGGACCCAATGTGTTTGGTCCCAATACGGTAACATCATGTTTGTACAATTCACTCATGGTACAGACAGATTTACAGAGACTGAGGCATCTCAATCCCTTGAACAGAGCAGTCAGGAATTGCCATGATAACACCTGCAGCATCAAACACAAGGAGGCGGCAAAGCCAGCGTGGCTGTGGTTGATGCCTTGCTCACTACAGGTGCACACATGCCCCCTGCTTTTTATGGGTAGGAAGAAGGGTTGTTACAGCTGGTTACAAAGACAGGTAATAAGAAGACTCTGAAGCAGTAATGTGCGTTATCCGAGCAGCCCAAGTCTGAAACGCTAGTATTTTTTACAGGTCTGTGCTGACCTGCCTGGGAACAATAAAACTGGTAGTAGTCATTTGAAATAACAAGAAGTGTTTGCACTGTTGGCTTGTGTAAATCTCAAGCCATTTATAATAGCAGCAAACTCAAACTGAGCTACAGCTGATCTCTAGTGATGAAATCTGCTTCTCTTTTTGGTCAGTTTCCCTGCTCTTGGAATATTTCCAACAAGGTCTCCTTCTTGAGGAAAGCAGTGAGACACATGGTCATAAATTCACCAAAGCAGATTCTCCTAAAGATGATAAAACATGATCTAGCACCTCAAGCACCCCAAAGGATGGAGAAACAGAGGGTTTTGTCTGTGTGTTGGTCTTAAATTATAACAAGTATCATAAACTATGGTGACATGTGCATGGCTGCCACATTGTTCCACCAGGGAATTTCTTTCAGAGAAATCAGTCAAAAAGACTGGTATTTCAGAAGTCATCCACTCCATCCTCATTAAGTTGCCTCAGACTATAAAAAGTGGGCAATTCGTCTTCTTTTCTCCTCATCTACACTGAAAAGCTCTATAATCTTTTCCTGAAGCCTCCCTTTGGTCTTTCTGGCTCTTGATCTGATAATTTTCCTCCTGTTTTTCTCCCTTTATTCATTCTTCTTTGTCATGCAGGTGTCACTTTTTCTTCTTGTCCCACCAACTAGGGTTATAGAACAGAAGTACACTAGAGCAGAGACCTTGCTGTTTACTTTACTGGTGTTTAAAACTTGATCAAACCCAGCTATGACCTTTGAGTGCCACCACACTATAAATTACACAAATGAAACCCCTTTTTGACATTCAAGAGATGCATGGGAGCACAGATTAAACCACTGAGATAGACACACATATATTTTAAGGACACACATATATTATAAGAAGGGGTCTTCTGATTTTGTTTGACCTCCTCTCAATACAAGCCCTGAAATATCACCCAGTGAACTCCACATTCACCCTGGCATCATTGGGGAAAAACCACAGCATTTCTTTTAGCAAGTCAGCAAAGCACCAGAATACCTCTGGGGAAGCAACTACCACAAAGCTATACAAGGCTGCATTTTTCAGTGGTCAGGAATATACAGCTACATCTGCAGACACTGATGATTAAACATTCTGCCCCGAGTGCAGCCTTCATATTTTCTCCTTAATGTCTCTGCCATACCAGGAATTGAATGGGGAGGAGAGGTATTCATTAACCTCCACATCTAATTCCTTGAGTGAGAAATCTCATCCAGAGATGGGGGGACAGAGTATACTGCACTGGCCTATCATTTGGGAACTTCTCAGGTTTGTTATTTCCTCAGTTGCAAAGCACAACTGTGCTTTACATACAAATGGGCTAGATGACTGCATGGAGAATCACTGATTTAGGCCAGCAAGGCAGGCATTTGTGACATTTCAACATTATCCAGTAACGCTGCATAACCCTTCTATTTGAGACAGAAGTGAATATTAATGAGAACTCACACATTAAAACTCTGCTGGGGTGATGAGAGGAGGGAATGTATTTATATAGTTTTACATTTTGTGTGTGTAACAAATTAATTCATTAATGTGCTGAAGAGATTTGATTAAATCGCCCCCACAGTGCTGCTCTGGCCATTCAATTTTTGCTGACACCCAAATGGCCACTGTGAAGGTGATGCTGATTAACACAACAGAACATTCAGCTTTGCAAATGGAATAAAAACCTGCAGATGATGTACCTTCTGCCATCCAGCTCAATTTGTCTCTTACTTCTGCTCACTCCCTCTTCACCTGCAGGTCTCTTTGGCATGCTTTCATTCCAATTTATGTTTTCTTTTGCTCTGAGGGTAATGTATCCTTCTTCTGAGGAAAGCTGGTAATAAAACAGAATGGATGGAAAGCTTGACTTGGCTTTTTTTGTACATAAGTGAAGATCTGCATAGCCCACATGCATTACAAGTAACAGAAAGCCATACTGAGAATGAGAAATCCGAAATACTGCCCACCCCAACCATGTGGTTTGTGTGCTTGTACCCACAGCACGCTGACATGGGCGTACTCAGGATGTGGTTCCTCTGGGTCTCAGAAGCTGACCTTTGACTATGTCAAGACCCTCTGTAAAAGTTGGGGAGTTTAATGAAGCTTGATTCTGATGGTGACCCTGCCAGGCTGCGAGCAGGACCAAGATTTCTGTCTTTTGCTCACCTTTGTTTAGCTACAATGGGATGGCTGGCAACATTCTCCTGCTGTACAGCACCTTCCATATTAGGGCAATTCTCTTTATTGACACCCTTGCTGTTCCTGTAACACAGACAACAAAATTGTATCAATGGGAAGAATGTTAAAGAAGGAATTAAAGGGTTAGAAAAGGTAGCAGCTCTCACTTGACAGATCCAGCTCATGTAGCACTATGAGACAGCACGTTTTTCTACTCCTTTTAACAGCCTAAGGTATAATTGTGGAAATGTCATGTAAGTGGTCTCAAAAATAGACATGATGAAGTTTATTCCTTGGCAAATATCAAGCTATTATTAAGCACCAGTCATACAGTACCTTCTCTCATTTACTCCTGCTAAAGATCTTCAACAAATACTGCCTCAAAGAGTGTTTTCTTCTTTGCAATCCTGACTCAATTCTGCATTCATGTTCTTCACATGTTTCTAATTCTGCAGTTTGCAGCCAGCTCCCCTTGACGTGACAGAGGAAACCTCCATCCAGACATAGTTTAGTGGATCCTCAGTGAAGTTTTGATAGCCTGAGCGCCCTTCAGCCACTCCTTGACAAAACCTGTTCACAAAGACAATATATTCCATCAAAGTGTAAAAGCCAGGCAGAGATTAGGCTTCACAAGCTTTTCTGGCCATCGAACCTACTATGCAGGAGCTGAACACTGAGAAAAAAGAATGTTTGGCAAAGGCACCAAAGTGTTCCAGGAGATGAGTGAGATTCAGTCTCCAGAATCGTTTAGACCCCCTTTACACACATGGAGAGGAATGACCCAAGGATCTCTCTGTGCTTTAGGTAGAGTCACTCTACTCAGCTTGTGCTTTTTGGCAGAGCTTTAAAGAAACAGAGGCACAGGGGCACCACACAGGAGACCACATTTTTGTTCCCCAGCTCTTCCACTGCCTCAATGAGGCCTTTAAAGAACTTATGATGCTGTGTGAAAACATTTCTGCAAAATAGAAGGAATAATGTGGACAGCCTCCTTGACCCCCAAACTATCAAGTCAGATGAGAATTTTTCCTAAAATGTGAAAATATTATTTTGGTTATAGTTATGCAGCTACTTAGCCTTTTAGTCTCTTTTCATTATTCTTCTTTGTCTAGGCTCATTATAAAATATCCAGATGATGCTGCTATTCTCAGTAGCCCAGGGAAGTTAATTTAATGTCAAATGCTGTACTGTCAGGAATGTTTAAACAGTTGGCCTGTATTTGTTTTTCTATATTTGTATTATTTTGCTTCAAGCTGTCTCCTGTTACAGTTCACAAACCCCTTCACCACCTTCCTTTGAGCTTGTGGTCTTCAAAGGTCTAGATCTCTTTAAATATTTTTTCCTACCTTTCATTGTAAGTGAATCACCTCATCATTCCAGCTAGCTCATTTTTAACTGCCTCCAATATATTTATCTCCTGCAGTCCATTGCTTATCTGACCTGAACAGAATTTGTCTAAACTTAGTACTATAGCAATACCGATACTATTTTTCTGCTCTGTGATATGCTTGCAGCTTTTTTCCCCAGCCTTTTCAGACTGACCTGTGAAACAACCACTTGCTGATCCACTTCTGCAACAGTAATCAGTCCTGCCTATCTTAATCACCCAGCATGCAGTATGTGCCTGAGGATTTGTTCCAAGTGATTAAGACAATTTTCCAAGGATGTCCCGAATGTTCCTCATTTGATTTACATCTCTCTTCATTTTTGCTATTGTCTTCAAAATTACAAAGGCCCAACACAGGTTTTGTTGTTGGTTATTTTTTTTTTAAAGGAAGTTATGCTGAAAGCTTCTTATTTTTCTAATGCTTCTAATGCTTGAGGATGTTGGTAATTTTTGTGCATATAATTAGAAAATTCTAGCTGGCTTGGAGCTTTGTCCTGTTATTTGCCCAATATAAAACATTAACAGCAGCAGAGCCACTAATGCACTTCAGGATATTTCTGATACTTTACTGAATTGAAGATCAAATCTAATAGCAACACCGTTCCTCTGTCACAAAGCAATTTTCCCTTCAGAGAGACGATGAACAAGCTTTCTGCTGTGCCATCCAATAACTAAGCTGGTCACAAGACTTCTCTGTGGCCATAAACCTGGAGCAAGAAGATCATCTGACTTACTCTGAAGGACTGGGAGAATAACGAGATATGAAAATGTTATGGCAGAGATAAAAGGATTGGATAGGTGCAGTTATAATAGCTGGGATAAAATTAAAAGTGTTACCAAATTTCGTGCTTCGCTATATGAAGTGAACAGTTCAGGAATAAGTCCTTCCTCTGACTAACTTATACCCTAGAGCACAAATAGTGACAGACCTTTTAATTTTATTCTGATTGGAATAATTGGTGACACGGCTGCAGGTTTTCGTTTTCCTTTGCTGCAAATGGCATTGACCATTCTCAGAGATGAAATGAACCAGTGTTATCTTGTGGTTTAGAAATTCCCTTGTTTTGATAGGCTCAGCGTTCTTGTGTGAAGACAGAACTGATTGCAGCTTAGTTCTGCCTAGAGAAAAGTCTGGTGGCAATTCTCAGCAGCAAGGACACTTCAGTGTCAGTTTGCCAAACAGACCCGTACCTTAATTTCAGAACATACCATTACAAAACCAAGTATCTGATAAAATTCCAGGGAATTTATATATGTGGCCATTTTAGAAGGAGCTTGATCTCTCCTTTTCTCCTCCTTTCAAGTGTGCATTTAGAAATGTGAAAGGTTTAGGAGTCTTTAAGTTCCCCTGGAGCAAGGAGTTTCAGAAGTTTTGCTAAAGCAGAATCTCATACTTGGCAAACGTAAGCCAGCAGAGATTGACTGAATCTGATGTGATAAAAGCCGGTTGCTTCATCAGAGCTTCTCTAGTTTATGCCACCTGAATTTTTGACTTTGCACAGAATGGATGGATAAAGAAAGAACTTACTTGCTTTTACCTCAAATCCCATTTGCCTGCTGGCTGGTGTAGGGTGCGTCACAGAGGCACAAGAGGCATCCACAGTATCTTGTCAAAGTCCAGCACTCTTTGTCCATTTTTTCTGAACGAACAGTACAATTTGAAGGCCTGAAACGGTAAAAGATGTTCTCCAGAAGTGTTTGGAGAAAGGCATAAAAATCTGAGAACAACCAGCAACTTTAAGACAAGAATTTGTAGTTAGAGGGAATCACAAAAGATAAGTAAAAAAGACACGCGCATTTGCTTTGGTGTTTCCTTGACAACCAAAGTGGTGTGAGCCTGAAAGTTCAGACCATACAACTGCGTGGTAGGTACTTGCTCTCTCCACACCATCATGACTGTATTGCCTGTGTTGCCTGTCTAGACAGTCAGCTCCTTGTATTTGAACTTCATTACATCTTAAACCTCCTAACTCGTCTGAAATCAAGGGTGGACAACCTCCACAACTTACTGAAACTGAAAATCTCTTGCCGAAAGACATGAACCACCTCTGTAGAAGGTGTAGAAACTGAATATCAGTCAGAAGAGGAGGAGAATGGCTCCTCCAGTGTCGCATCTAACTACTTCTACTAGTTTCTTATCTATCTCAAGTTATAATGAATAAATTAAAAAAAAAAAAAAGAATCAAAGTCACTGTGCTGATTTAACTAAGAAACATAAAATTGATGTAAAGAAACAGCAGCCACCATTTATTTTCTTCTAGAGAGATATTTTCTTGTGATGGAAGCCAATTAGTGTTGTTCTCTGAAGAAACATGAAAACATCAGAGAGAACATTTTTTGTCTGAAAAGAAAGAAACAGGGTGGAAATATTTTTGATCTAGAAAGACACCTTAATATACCTTCAAAAAACAGAGAGAGGCAGAAAAAGAGACTGCTGATATTTTCCAGACAAACATAATGCAACTTTACTCTTGAAAATGTGGAAATCCTGATTTTTTTCTGTTAATATAATCTGCTGAAGCTGTTCTGTTTCAGACACTGTGTCACTTCACCAAGTTCATTATTTCCTTTAAATGCTAAATAAAAGATGCTTCTAAAACATAGTTCAAAAATATAGTTGCTGTCTGTTGAGTTCATGAGGGAAGAAAAGATTATTTTTCTCAACCTTTTTTCTAGTTCTCATTGCAAGATCATTGTTTCTCTTTATTTTGAAGTTATTCTTTTCCTCTTCTGGGATGCACCTCCTTCTCTCCTCAAAAGATAAGTGTTTGTATTTGAGTAGCCTTGATCAAAAATGTGACAGTGCTTTGGAAGAACCTTTAGGTCTTGTCCTGGGAAACTGAAAAGGTGCTGTGACCCTATCTGTGCCACGTGCCTGCCCCTCTGCAAACATCTATTGTGGCCTGACACAGTCAGGCTCTGCTGTTACTGTATCAGCCCTCAAGCAGCTGAATGAATATTAGAATAATGAGGTAAAGAGCATATCAGTGGAAATAAGCACTTGAAGTCATGTTTGAATATGCAAAAAGCTGAAACTAGATTTTGTAAACTAAACCAGGAGGACCATCAAGGATGTGTGGCATTGGTGGCAGGGCTCCTCCGCAGAGCTCTGCATCCCTGCAGACACGAACTGACAGGGGCGATGGAGAACAGACTGGTGACATGAAAGAAGGCACCACATTTTCCACAAACATCCAGGGATGTTCTTAGTATTTGGAGACAAATTTCAGTTTGGACAACTTGGCAAATTCTGTCAAAAAGGAAGAAATACTGAGGGAGTGACATAAGCAAGCTTGTCCTGCCAGCTGAAAGGTGACCAAGCAGGTTTTTGAGAGAGAATGTTAATTGTCATGAAATATCACAATTTATTTGGTATACCAGGTAGCAGTGTAGAAAATCCTAGAGAAGGCACTAAGTTATCCAGGGGCTTAGCTGTAGAAGAGGATGGACAGAAAACTCTAGGAAGCCTCAAGTGATGAAGCTGGCATGTCTTAGGGAATTGGCCCTCCCATCTGGAAATTACAAACACAGTACTGAAATGCAGGAACTGCCTGTGTGTATTCCTTCCACTATCCTGCTAAGACAGAATAAAAAGATGAATTAATCTTGTTGTTTCTGGTTAATTTTGACTTCTTCCTTTTTTTAAAAAATGATAATTTTGTTTCCTTACCCAGATATTTGAACAGTTTTAACCATCCTCATTTTTTGGCAACTGGGATGTGTCCTGACTTATTCACAGAGACATCTAATCCATTGCTGAAGTCCTTTGTTTTGGAAAGACTTAGTCTCAAAAAGCAGATTGTGTCAGTAAGAGAAAATTTGTATTTTTGTTTCTTCTTTAACACATGAGAGTGTGAATAATTCAGCACTAGAGTATTGATGTGATCTTATGAGCTTCCTTCTCTCTTAAGAGTCTTTGGCTTTTGAAAAATAATACAAATATATGCCAGGATAATTGCAGCATAAAAGGAGTCAGACCTGTAGCAGTACTGACAGATCAATGCACCTGAATAAGAGCAGCATAAAAGTAGCTAAAGCCAAACAAGACCAACAGCTTCCTTACTGCTACACAGAAGTCTGGAGAGCTGTGACACTGGTAATTTTATTCCAGAGACCAATTGTTCTCACAGATGTAGCTGTGACAAAATATTTTTCTGGGCATCTCTCTAAAGGAAAAATGAAAAGTCTTCTGTAGACAAAGATGTCTTTACAAGAAGTCCCTTGGCTTTTGATCAAACTTTATACATACTTACCAGTACACTAATACATTGGTTCAATTTTTTGGATGACACCTATGCAAAGGTAGTAAATCTAAAAAGAACATCTAGTGAATCCCCTACATGAAAGGTCTTCACATCTAATCCAATTTCGATAATACTGTATTTGTATTTCAGGGTTTCCTGTTTGCTTGGTCAACATGGACTACTATTTTGCATCCTCTCTTCTGTAGTTATAGTCTGTTTTCTGGCTTGATTTTGTAACAATATTTTAGAAATGCTGAGATCTTTCCAATGCCTTAATTCCAAAACAAAGGTCATGGGAAAAACTCTTATCCTGGAGTGTAATCACAGCAAAGTGTAAGCCGGGCCAGAGGAAATATCTTTGAATGATAAAGCAAGCAGATTAAACACATGGGACTGTCCTGAAACATTTACACACAGGGCAGCCATTACTGGGCAATGAATTAATGATATATCTTCAGAAAATGTTTTCTCTGTGCCCAGAACCACTAACAAGATACGTAAGAGAGGCACACTTAGCACATTTTAGGCACTCAGCTTGGGTGACTAGTATCACAAGATACCCAATTTAATTGACATAACAAGACAAGCTTCTCCAGATAGCAAGTCAGAGCAGATCCTGCAGAGATGGCAGTTAGTATTTCTCAATGTGTTAAGGGAGAATTGTATCATAGCTGTTCAATTTCTGTATCTGCTGGTGCAATCAGGGAGGGAAAAGCTGGTACCTGTGCTATGACATGCTGACCATGCTAAGGCACCCAAGGGACTGAACGTGACAACACAATAAAAGCAAATGAAAGGAGAAACAGAAACAGTAAAGCAAGAGAAAACAAGGCCAGGATGCTACCAAATGTAAAGACTTATTAGTTCTTCTGCAATATTCTTCCTGTGTATTCTGCACTCGTTCAGGTACTCATTACAACCATGTGGAATTTACAAAGAGGTTAAACAAGTCCAGCAGAAACATTCCATGATTATTCTTAACCGTAGTATAGAGCACATTGCAGAGAAGCAGAGAGTCATGGATAGCTTGTGCAGCGCACATTAATAGAAGTAAAAACCAATACAACTTATACTATGATGATCTAATTAACAGAGAACGTACCAGACATGGACATTAAAGGTCTGTGCCTAATTTTCCTTGAAGTTGCTGCACCTCTGTAAAGGAATCTGCAAGGACTCAGTTCTAACTTCTGTATGAAAGGTTCAACCTCTGGGTAGTTTCATCGAGATGGAGCTTTACCCCTCATTTTGTATTCCTTGTGTACTTCTGGGTTTCAGCCAGAATCAGAACCAAAGAAGAGACACTGCAGCTCTGAAAGTTTTTTTGTCTGGGAACATGGACACGAGAAACCTCATGAAAAAGCGTGCTGTGAAACTGCTGGACAGGTTTTGGGAACTTGTAATATGAGGGTAGCTCACACAAAGCTTTGCATTGCTGGTTGTGCAAATTGGACACAAAATATTAAATCTTTCTAATCGTTCGGAATAATGTCTATCTTTATACTAACTCAGGTGGGAGTAGATCTGTAAAGCAAAAGAGCTGTACTGAGAATCTGACATTTTCACTTATTTTGGGGGAGATTTACTTCAGATGGGCTTGCTTGCTTGCAAACAGTTTGCATCTTCTGAAACTGCTTTACAATGTGAACTTGCTTCAAAAGCACACCTCTGACCCACAGAGAAGTGGCAATGTACGTATACCTGAAGGTGCTCATCAATGAAATCTCACATCTGAATAATGCTTTCTATTTTGAGGTTGTTTTATAGACATTCATCATAAACAATTAGAAAATGAACTTCTATCAGGAAAAAAATTAATCAAAGATGTAAATTCCAAAATATTAATCTGAGCTTTCAATTTGAAAATATCAGTGAAAACTTAAAATGCTATTATTTTTTTTCACGCAAAACGTACCAATCTATTTTGACTCTATGTTTCTTGGCTCTTTGCATCATGCTTGGCTGATTCACTCAACCAGGTTCTCAAATCTTAGCTCTGTGCAGATTCGGCTTTGGAAAAACAAGATCCATCTGGTACATGCAGACTATACCACCACAAAAAGGATGAACTCACATAATATTTTTCTCATTTTCATTCCTAATCTTGGGAAGAACCCAGAGCTTCAGTCATGATAAAAAAAAAGGGGGTTCTGTTTTCATTGGAAAGGTTAAGTGCTTGCTTGACAGGTAGCACTGAGATTCTTCAGAGCTTGTGGTCACTCTTCATAGCCAGCCTAGGGACACAGACTCAATAGCTAGGTGTTGCACCAGACTCATGACTTCAGCCGATCAGAAGTTAAATAAGGACAAAACACTGTCCAAGAAATGAGTAAACATCCTGAGGGTTGCCTCACTATTAGTTGAAATACAGACTGGGCTTGAATTTAACAGTGAATGAATAATAAGACTGGCATGTGGATTTGGTAGCTGTGAAACCTCTAGCTCCCTGTTCAGTATGAGGCCTTTCCACATACGAAGAATAGCCTGAGCAAAAAGCAGTTCTTACCTTCCTATCTGAAGGAAAGTCACCATTACTGTCAGAAGTATTGTAAAATTGACAGACATGTAAAATCTGTGCACTTCCTACAGTAGAAAAAAGGGGGAGCAGCCTATATAGCAGTATAACACACTGCGTTCAAACTAACTGGCAGCTTCCAGCTGAGCACCCAAAGAAAACTGTATCTGAATTCAGTGGTCATTCCGTGTCTGCAGCATCTCTGGGTTTTCTGTGATTTTATCTGTCCCTGGAGACAGATGGAAGATTTGATTTCTCCAAGTCTGTATGACTGTGTGATAAAAACAAGCTGGGAGAGTGTTACTCTGCCAAAGTTTGCTATTCAAACGCGATGCATGTAATTAAAGACATTTATGTCAAACTTCCGCATCTTCAAGGCTCAGGGTAGAAACATACACATCTGTCACAACATAACATGTTCCATGAAAGAAGAAATACAGGGTTGAAGTGTTTGCACAGTGGTTATTTTTAACTAGAGAAGAAGTGAAAATACAAAGGAAGGAGACAAGAGATGGTAGCATACAGGGACTGTCAAGAGTATGTCAAAGCTGCAATGTCAGTGATAAAAGATCAGCACTAAGCTTTTTTATTTCATATCCTTCATCTTCAAGTCTCCACAGCTACAGTAATTCTTAAATATGTAATTTGCATGTTAGCTAAAGAGTAATAAACCATATTGATAATAACTCAAGGAAATCTCAAGAATAACTTCCCATGGATGGCAACAGTCCCTGGAATGGATTTTTAGTGAGGGGAATTATTGGGAAAACTTAACAAATCTAGGCCTGTTGCTATTGTCTTCAAATTTCAATGACCAGATGATTCCCTGTTGCAAACAGCCTTTTAAATTATGCTGGTGTTTTACTAGACTGGAGATAAAGAGGATTTTTGGCTAATGGTGTCATACAGCTCTGCTGTGTCACCGCTTTGCACTTAAAATTTCCTTGGCTTGAGGGTAATTTTAGTTAAATAGCAGTTACCCAGGCTGTTGAGAAATCCAGATGGCTGCTTTAGAGCTGCTTGTGATGCCATATTGGTACTACCTAAAAATAGTGCCAGTGGTTGCAAGAGCAAATTTCCTCTTCTGAAGGTAGCTTTCTGCTTTACAGTTAGGGAATATTCCAAACTACATGCATCCAGCTGAAACTACAAACCCTTTTTTGGGGGGGATTATACCCCTAAATACCCACTGTAATGCAGTGGAGTAAATTATTGCATTAATTTTAGTAGAACAACAAAAAAAACATGCAGTGGATTTATAAAGTCAGTTCAAATATCCCTTAAACAAGGTTGCATACTTTGAGGTGAAACCCTGGTCAGCATAGTTCCATGGCAAGTGCTTCTTTTAATAGCCTTCTATTTAAAGCAAGAAAAAAACCCACATAGCAAACTAAAAAAAAACCCAGACAGATAAAAATTTTAAAACTTAAAGTAATAAGGAAAGCTTTCATTTTAACACTATCTATTCTTCTCTTTCTCTTTGGGTATAGAGAAATTTTTGAGATGCTCCCCCTCCTTTGGCTGTCTTTTCTATTGGTGATGAAGGTGGCATTAATTGTTCTCTTTCAAAACAAGAGCCAAAATGAGCTGCTGACACTGCTGCTGTTGATCTCTCTTATGAGTATGAATATGTTTTCTTGGAGACAAAATAAGACAAATACCCAGAGAGTGAGAAAGAAAGAACAGCAAAGATAAACGTGCTGTTTCTGTTTCTGCAGACCATCACATAAAGTGTCTGTGTAACTCGGAAAGGGGTTCAGCACACATCCTCATCAACTGCCCAGAACTGGCTAAACATACATTGCTGTCTGGCTACTTAAGACATAGCTGCCTTCCTGGCCACAGACTGAAAACAGCACAAAGACATGGTTTTGGGGTTTCTTTTTTCTCAAACTAGATTCTTTTCTTCTGTAAAAGGCAAAGAAGACATAAAGGAAACAGACTCAAGAACAGAAAGAGCATGCACTCAGACATGTACAGCAGTGGAAGATAGGTTATCCTCCAGGTGAGAAATATTAAATTTTCTTGTGGCACACTTTGGTCAGGGTTTCTCTGAAGGTCAGAGAAATAAAGGCTGAGTGATACTCTAGTGTCTGCTGTGGTCTCAAAAGCTTGCAAGGAGGGCAGAAAGGAAGCAGAAGGTTATTTATTTCTACCCATTTGTACTGTTGGTTTCAGCATCAAATTAAGTAGCAAATCTCAGAAGAGAAGTTTTCTCCATCCTCCACTCAGATCACATTTCTTTCTGGTGTTTCTGTTTAGTTCAGGGATTGCCATTGATTTATCAGCAGGACCTAAGCTGCGTGGTAAAATGGTACCAGCAGATTTAATGCTTGATTATATCCATCTTTCCATCTTTATGACAGCAGGCACAATTCTTTTTGAAACTTTTATAGAGAGCTTTTACTTTTTAATTTTCATTCCTTTCTTTATATTCTCATTATGCTACAACATAAAGCCAAAGTGATGCAATGCATTTAATCTGTACAACTACAGTTATTGATTTAGCATCCAGAAAGAATTCGTAATGAAATTTATATCCTTTTCTCCATTCATTTAGCTAATCTTCCATGACAAGTCTCTGGAGACAAGCCTACATGGAAGAAATATATTCTCTATTAATTCCATATAGAAAAAAAATAAAAATCAATGTAGCATCCCAGAACTTCATGTTAAATTTCATCTTACTCAAATTTACACAAAATTCCCTTATATGCCAGGATAATATTTTATGTTGCAGTCTCCGGTGACAGCAGAATCTGAATGGCAGCTTAATCAGAGATTAAATGTTCTCTCAGCACCCACAGTTGTTCTGCTCTTAACGATCCTCTGCCAGTCTTTTTGACTTACTGAGAGACATCTCTGTGAGGCTGGTCTACACCTGGAGTACCTCATCCCATGCACTGGGAGCTCTATAGCACAAAGTTCAGAAATGCACATTTCATCCAGGCTAATTTGTGGAAACTGTGATTGAAAATAATGCAACTGAACAACCAGTGTTGCTGGTGTTATATTAGATATAAAGGACACTGCATGGACTTACTCCAAACTGCAACCAAAGAAAATAATTTTCCTTTATTTCTATTAAGCAATCGGTTCTCTACAATTGTATTTCAGACATCTGGGCTGTCCAGAGATTTTGTTTCTCATGCCAGCTTTTTGAAGTAGTAAGGCCGAGTTTCCTTTAACACAACACCCAGATTTTGCTGCCATGATTTCCAGAAGGTTTGAAAGTGTGAAAAGAACAGGATTGTAGCTGCCCACACGTAGATTAGCTTAAAGCCATCATAAACTGCAGCCTGAGGAGTCTAGTGATGACAGTACTGTAGTACTTTTCTAAGTATTTGGTCTCATCAGACTTAATATCTTCAGGCCTATCTCTCTTTCTGCTCTTCCTGCTTTTATCCCAGAAGCCCATAAGTGGGATGTCAAAACAAACAGTACTCAAGTGGGAGACAAACATTTGATGGTGTGACATTAAAGTGAGTTTCAGATGAGGCTAAACTATCCCATAATGCCCCAGAATGCATCTCAGTTCATCTAGGGAAAAATCTTACTTGAAAATGAAACAGCAACCTAAATCTCCAGAGAGCTGCTAAATCACTGCCATATTGTAGCTGATGTCACTCTTTAGAAAAGCTCCACAAAGGCCTTCAGACAAGTAAGAGGAAAGCAAGCTGAGACACAAACATTAGGTTATTTGTGCAGAAGGCCAAGGTCATGCTATAGTGTTTTCCTATTTTTCTGTTTTTTTGTGTTCTGTGAAAAATCAATATTCCTCTCAGACATGTTAGATTGTACATTGAGTCACATAGCAGTAGCTTTGCACCGCATGTCCCTGACACTCTTTGAAACTGCTAGAGGCTTGGATAGAATTCAAAATAATGACAGGTTCTGCTAAAGAGACTGAATTAGGAACTTCAAACCAGATCTACTTTTTTTTTCAATTGGAAGCACTGGACTTATTCCTTTCTTTTTTTTCTTCTTTTTTTTTTTGCTTTTTCAGGTCTAGGGACAGGTCCTCAGGAGGACAACAAACAAATTGGATCAATTGAGGCATCACGTTCTGACCAGGCAACAGCAAATGAGCTGATTGTTGCAGTGAAGCTAGAGAACATTTGAGAGATTGGACTGACCTTGTGAAGACCAAGTGACTCAGGTCGTTGGAGGAGAGTGGTTCTTATGAAGACCAAGTGTATCTTTGCTGTATGCTTGACAGTAAACCAAGAAGACAGAAAAGAAAATAATCATTTGCACATGCTAAATGCCAGCAACCTGTACTGCCCTTGAACATACAGAATCTGGGACAGCATTCCTATTGTGCTTTTAACAGCTGCAATACAATCACCAAGTTCAACTGAAATCAAGAGAAAAGGGATGTAGTTTTCATGTTATATGTCTAAACAATCTGGAAAATATTTCCTTTCCTTCCTAATCATTTATTCTGTCTCCCTTCATCACCATGCTGTGCTGTACATGACATGAAGAAGAACTTAGAGCTTAGAACTTCTTCACTCAAAGAAACCATCAGATTTTGAAACCTTTCTTTCATATAAGGATAAAAGACATGACAATTTTCAGAAACTAAAATCCCCCAAAAACTAGATCAAATTTTGCCTAATTTCATACTCTCCCCCCCAACTCCCTTTGACCAGAAATGAAGCTATTTCTGTAAATGGAAAGAAATCTTAAAACAAAAAGTGAAGCAAACAGTATTTCCAGAACGTAAGAAAATCTCTGGTTGTTTAGTGTGTCAAAATCAAGCTTGGGATCATTTCCACATCAGCTTACAGAAGAACTGGCATGTGAAATTGGAAGCAAGGTACCTTGAGATTGGCTGTAATTTTGTCACAAAATGGGGCTTTTCACCTGAAAGCCACAATGAAGTGAATGTATCTTGACAGACAGGTCAATCAGAGAATGACTATGAGCACTGATGTGATGCTGCTGTCAGAAAGGCTGATGCAAACCTACCAGACTGTCTGGCAGCTCAACACATATGATGATGTGCAGAGATGCTCTCTAGCCTCCTGCACATTAGGAATCTACCAGAGGGTTGCCTGTGCTGGAAAAGGACTTGGTGATATAAGTAGATCCAATTCCAGAGTTAAATAGCAGAATTTATCAAACTAATTTTCAAATTAAACACCTGTTGACCCCAGCTCTTGCCTGAACCAGGTTAAATTTCAACAAAATCTGCTGGTATACAAATATCCTTAAATCCCTGCTCAACTCTCATATAAGACTCTCAGATGCTGTTCTTAGAAGCTATATACATTTGCTTAAACTAGGCATTGTGCCAGGTCTTCATCAACTCAGTCTTAGTTGATTCATCTTTCTTATTACACTGGAAAGCAAGCCCAAGGAACAAAATATCTAAAAAAGGACAGTACCTTATTAATTAAGAAGGAACTTCAACAGATCCAAAGGCAAAAGAATTTTATTGCAGTCCCTGCAGCCGTGAAATATAAATGACTAAAGTGTTACCATGAAATTTTAGCTCTGATTTTCTGTTCTAACAACCAACCTATGATTTAAGCTTCTAGTCAGAGCTCTTGGCAAGTGTGTACTACTCAGATTTGTGTAATACCCTGAGATTGAGAACATGGGAGATATGTGTCCTCTGATGGCTTGCTACACAATTATACCTACTACGAGCACAGCTGACAGCACTGAGACTGATTTTGCTGCAGAAACCCATTCCTCATTATCAGTTATTCAGAATTTTGGCCACCATTTGGAGATGAAGTTTTATACATAATACCTTTCTGCCTGGTCATCCAGACTCATGGGTAATTTCAACAAAAATGATTCATTTGTCATTGCTGTAATCATTGTGAAGGAAAAATACATTAGATGAGTTTGTGAAGAATCCTGGTCTTCATTTCTCTGACTTTTCCCCCCACCTTCTGCAGAAGCCATTTGCATTTGGAAACAGAATAAATTCTTGTCAATGTCTTCTGCCATTCCTGTGAAAAATCTGTCTAAATTTGATCAAGCTATAAGATTGAGGAAAAAAATGCAATTTACACGCCACATTTTCTCTAGAAACTCTATGCTTTTCTACTCTAACCTCCAAAGATTTCGTTCAGAGCACAATACTCTGGTCCAGTCTCAGAGCTCAGCAAACCCCATCAGGACATGTTAAAAAGCTAATATAACAACAATTCTGTAGAGCTTGTTTTTAAAAACAAGTGATGAAATACCCTGCATGATAATTTTAATAACACAAGTTTTGTATGAACTACAAATAGGCATAAATTAATTTCCTAAGGAAAGTTGTTTATAAAATGTAGGGATTCCTGGTGATACAGCATTTTTTACAGTTTTTGGAAATTAGAAAAAAAAAAAGATTGTCAAGGAAAAACAGATAAGGGGGGGCTGAAAGAATCTATTGCAATAACAAATTAATGTGGACATGTATTACAGAAGGAGTTCATGAGGAATGATGACAGGTCCCATAACCCATAGTTGATTGACTGGTACCCCTGCATAGCAAAATTAAGGCACTTTATTGGGAAATGTTAAGACAAACACTAAAAAATAGGGGAACCAGCAGTGTAAGCAGACCAGAAAAGAGACATTAAAGATTGCACCTCCAATTGCCCTCTCCTTTGGGACTGGCAAAATGATATAGTTGCAGTCTCTGCACCCATCTGTTCACTTGGCTTATCTAATAAGTGTGTTCAAGCTGGTTTATGAAACTTGCAGACACAACACTTGCACGGTATCTTTTGCTTTAGAAACAGATCTTAAATAAATCAACCTCATCGAATTCAATTCAAGTGAATTCCTTCAACAGCTGTGAGTGTTAAACAGATGTGTTCACACATTGTTCTACATCAACAGCAAAGACATGGAGAATAGAAAAGATCAAAGGCCAATTTGAAGGGAACAAAATTAAGAGCATGAATGTAACAGAGAAGATATCTCCTCTACACCCTGAAAGGCATCCAAGATTTCCATATCTCTGTTCATTGAAAGAAATCAGCCGTGAAACAGCCATGGGAGAAAAAGATTTGCTGGCTGACTTCTATGGAAAACTTACTGAGGTCTCAAGAACAAGCCATTTCATTTTGCAGGAAGACTGGGAATTTCTGCAGGAAGCCTACTTGCTGGTTAAGGGGCTTCTTAACAAACTAGTGAAATGAAATGCAAAAAAAGAAAACACTCAAGAGGTGGGGGGAAAATGACAGGTGACAGGACTATGAAAGCACTGCTCTGGCAAGGCTGAAAAGAAGTCCAAAGCGCAGCTGGAGAAAAAATGGAAAAACTGGTGAAGGACATCCAAAGCAATAAGAAGAGATTCAACAGAAAAAAGAGTTTCAAAAGAACTTATGGGAAAAGTTGGATCTGATGCTGAATGGGGAGAAGGCAGAGTGAAGGTGACACGGGGCTGGCTGAAGTGCTCCCTGCCTTTCGTGCCTCAACATTCACAAAGTTGCTGCTCCACTTACAGGTGTATTAGCACAGCCTAGAAAGAGGGGGACAGCCGTTCGAGGATGTTGTTGTGCTGAGCTGCACTGACTAATCACACCATGGATTGCTTACTCTGGGTACTCCAAATTAGAGGGATTTTTTTTTTTTGGTCTGTAGTCATTACTTCTGTAGGCAATTTTGCCTGCAAGAACAGGAAAAGTAGAAAAAGATAAAGCGACCCACAAGCATTAGGTATACAGAACTGTTCAAGTCTTCTTCCTGTATGTGGCATTCTCAGCAGGGGTAGTGCATTTGTGTGCCATGGGGGCATTTGCACACCCAGCCTGAGAAGCTGGGATAACTCAGCTGTAGCGCTGTGTGCACTGTTACGCTTGTCTCTTCCTTCTCCCTTGTCCCTCCCGCTTACAACTCCTTCCTTCCCAAAATTAACATTTGAATTGAAAGTTCAAAAGGTGTCAGGGCTAACAGGGGTTATTATGCAAATCAAAGGCCAAAGAAACACCTAGCAACATGCCCAGGGTCATAATATCTGCATTAATAAAAAAAAGCCAGTCAAAACCCAATGATTAAATCATTAGTTATGAAAGCTCTTCGTGTTCTGTCAACTTCTTTTCTGTGCCTGGAGAGCAACATACTACTCTGAATCATAATGCAAAAAAAATCTGAAATTCAGTTTCATTTTAATTTGGCATCTGCAATGACTAAGCTAGCAGTATCTTTCCTAAAGATATAACAGCAGTTCTGCTCTTTCACCTTAAAAAAAAACCTCGCTACTGAAACATCCTGTGTACCCATTCAAACTGCAGATGTTAATGGACCATAGAGTTATTTTTGTAGGAAGATAGTAAGAAAAGTGCATCAGAAATGCTTTCTCGAGAGGGGAGAGGGAAGGAAAGCTTATTTCCTGAGAACTGAAAACACTGGGCAAGAGGATGGGAACTGTGTTTTGCTGTTTGGCAGCTGATCACAGGAAAAAAATTAGAATCAAGAAGACACCCTGATCTACAATTTTCTCTTTTCACTACAAGAGGAGACAATGTTTAAGTCCCATCCTACCTTACCTCAAGTTTAATTGTAAAGACACCATTTTTCTCAGGGGACTTTCCTGCACCAGAAATGTGTCCAGTTTTCCTGCACTCTTGGTTTTACGTCCTTCCTGCTGTTTGGTTCAAAAATTGTCACCTAAAGGTTTTATCACAGTTTTATCACAGCCATTGCTGAGACTGGATGCTCAGCTGGTTTGACTATATAACTCCAGAGCTGTCAACACAAGTAGATCGATTAGGTCTATGCCTATCCCTGGACAACTTCATTCTTTACGATCCATAATTCTACCCTTTATGTGTTCAGTGTTTCAGGAGAGCAAGTTTTGTCCTTTGTAGTTAGCTTGAAGAAATTGCCAGGTAGGCATACGGTTATGCTTCACATTCTTCTTCATTAAAAGACTAGAGATAACTCTCATAAGATGCAGACTTATAAGGCATCACTTAAAATATACTTCAGAAAACAAGGCATATGGCAAGTTAAACATAAGATTACTTTATACCAGGTGGATGGATCAGTGATGGAGAGAGACAGAGAACTTTATTCCCACAGTTCACACCAGCTGGCACACAGCTGAGAGGATTCTGCTACTTAACATGATGGACTGCTCATCCCTCGGAACCTTACCCAGGCATTATCCAGCCCTAAAAGCAATGCACTTCACCGCAGAGAGCAGTTAAAGGTAGATATAGCCAAGCCATTATTATAACTCGTGTAGCAGAAGCAGTCTAACTGGAGTCGCGGAGACCTCACTGTGAGCTGCTCAGCAGTCTGAATAATGCAGCTTTTCTGACTCAACTTACCCCCTGCCCTTGGAAATAGGACTGTAACCGCAGCAAGCAGGAGCGTGGCTCATTCGATAAGTGCAAGTGAAATATGCCAGAATCATGATAAGAAAACAGAGGACTCAAAGATGTTTCAACAGGAGAATTTCAAGCTCCACACAAGCAAGAAACATACGTGAACTCCTTGCTGATGACTATCTATCCCACATCCCATTATCCGAGTACATTACATTCAAGATCATGGCAATTGTACAAATAATGTACCTGCAGTGATTTTTCAGCCACTGTCATTTATACCTGATGATTACTTTGTGAAAAGATGCTATTTCCAAACCTAACTAGTCCATTTAAAATTAACAAAGATATGAACAACAGAGAAAATATGCTGAAAGTGATCTGTTTACAAGAAACGCATTTCAGAGCATGCCATGAAGACTTCAGATGACCTTTAAATAATGAGCCAATAAAAATACAAATAGATATTCATGTTATCCCCAAGGCTACAGAAATCCCGTTAGTGCTAAGAATGCATTACTATTGTCTTTTTTAATATAAATTGGAAGGTGTCTGTGAGTCTACACTGCAAGCAAAGATAAGTGTATGAACAGTCAGGTGCCAGGGGAGGCTCAGGAAGACTTGTTGCTAACAAGTTGTATTTGCAATAACAGAAGCTACTTGCATTGGATCTTTTTTCATGGTATCCTGCTTTCTAACATATAAACAGCCATGGCAAAAGAATTATATTCTAATTATCTTGGCCAGGTGTGCTCACATACTCAAGTGAAATTCTTGTGTCAATTTAGTCTTCACAGCAAAGGAAGACTCATTGCAATGGATTTTGGACAGCCCCTCAGTAAGGCTCATTATTTCCTCTCCTCAGCAGCAACCTCATCTTGCTGGAGGGTAGCAAAAGTAACAAGAATTTAAAATAATGGTGAGAGGTGTGTAGTTGGGTCTGTGGTGGAGAAAGATGTCCCCAATTTTGTCTGGGCATACAATAATAATACCATCCAGACTGCACTCAAAGAGAGAGTTCAGACAGTCTAAATTTGGAAAAATCTCTGTCTCTAAGATGGAAAGTGACTCCAAATTCTGGTGAAAAAGGGCACCAGAAGCTAAACCTAGAGGATCATTCAATTTATGATTATTGAATACTTATGCTTGGTAATCCTACTTTTAAAAGTTCATTAATCAATTAAATGAACGAGTCCTCATTTTTACAGCCCTCTTCTAAGGTTGGGATTTTTGAAAGGAAAAGAAAAGCTGGAGGTTCAGAGAAAACACTTGCATGAACCTAAGTGTTGTACTCTAGTTAAATCTGATAAGAAACAGTCTGCTTTCTCTTTCAGCAGCTGAAATTTATTGAATTTAACTTTAAAATATTTTGCTCGAGGAAGCACATGCACATATTTTTTGAACTACTGTTGTTGATAGTTTAATCTATGAATCTAATATTGAACACATTTTAACTTTTCCATCTTAGTTCAAATAGCCAGCTATTTGCATTTAAATAGATTACCAGTACATATTTCTCATTCTCGTTACTGTATGTGCTTTTCACGTGGCTATTTGATGTGAACACTTCTACTGATTCAGGCAGGATTTCAGTAATCAGGGCAGGAGACAGGTTAATATACTAAAAATTAGATTTAATGTTGTTCTCGTATATATTATCACAGTGATATCAAATCCTTATATGGAGTATCTTGTCCCAGCCCACTCATCTCCTATTGCACAGAAAGGAGGTTTAAAGGACAGGCTGATGTGGCAGCTTGGTATAACAGAGAGATACCTAACCGGGATGGAGACTGGAATATTGTGTTCCCCAGCAGTCAACACTAAGTGGGCAGCACTCTTGCCTTTAAAACTGAACAAATCACCATCTTGTGCCTCTCTAAAGCCAGCTCTGTCAGAATGGCATACAACTGCTCAGCAGAGATACAGTGAATTTCCAGTTGAGCATTACATGCCTTCGCTGGGTAGTTACAGGAGCTTGATGGCCAAGGTTGAGATGGGCTCTGTGGAAGCCAGTTCTGAACTGCCTAGTTTTTATCCAGCCCACTGGAAACATCACAGTCCTTGGCACAAATACACTCAATAATCTGTCAATCCAATGATTTTAATTCAGCTGCAGAAAGGAGACTTATGGTAGATGCTGGCAGGGAAAAAATATTCTACCTTGCTTCTACTTATGGGTAAGTTCTGTAATAAATCTACCAGAAAGGCTGGGGACTCTCTACAGTTAGAGTTCCACAGAAGCAGGACAGAGAAATAGCTGGCTGAACCGGGGCTGATGGTGAAGAGAGTTCACAAGGAGGTTGTGCTGTGTAGAATGAACCGAAGCTTAGGGGACACCTCAGGGATCTGACCAGCCTTATTTTCTAATATTTAATGAAAACTGTTTGAAATGTCATGAACTTTTTTATCATTTGCTTGTTGCAAGTACACAGGGGTCACTCATGCACCTCTTTAAATGGGAATATGCATCACTGGAGGAGACTGCAACATCTGGAGGAGCTCATTGAGGTTACAGATAATTCCTCTCCCTAAACCACCACTACCACCTGAGCTCCCCAGTTGGGAAAGAGGTGTTCTTTGACCACCCTCTGCCTTTGCTGGGGTTCATCACAGCAAACAAACTGCTGGCAATTCAGCAAGTCTTGTGCAGGCTCTGACTGTACTTGACCCTCTGGTACAACAATAGGGAAGAGGAAGGATAGATACAAAAACACAACAGCAGCAAAAAAACCCCCAACAAACCCAAACCAGAGTGTGAGTTCTCAGAAACATATTCACATCTCCAGCTGAGTGAAACTCAGTAGGAAATCTCTTGGCTGACACTCTGAAATCTGCAAGTTTATTTGAAACAGCAAAGTTGTCCAAGCCTTTATGCTATCCACATTTTAAAAACCACCACCTGAAGGATTTATGGCAGGGTGCACGGGCAATTACATTGCTCTATCTGTTACTGTGGAAACACATTTTGTGACTGGTGAAATCTATGAGAAATATATTGAACGAACTTCTGAGAAACAATATTTTAAAATTAAAGCTGAACACTGGATTTAGCCCCACCAGGAAGCTTTAGCCTCAAGGCAGTCATGAAACACCAGGGAGTCAGCAGGAAAGTGCCACCAAGTCTTGCTGGGATTGATTTTGTAGACTAGCTCTGTGTCATAGAATGGGAAAATAAAAGTAGAGTCAACTAATCAAACTAACATTCTTGCAGCTGGAGAGCTTTTCCCAGAAATGGGTGCCATGGAGAGTCAGAACACAATGGTAATAACTTCTGTTCTCTTTGAATATTTTGCTAGCAAACCAGTCCTAGGGTACCAGACTGTCAAGACTCTGGTCCTTTAAGTATGTCTTTTAAATCTTAAGCTTTTTGCTAGTCACACAGAGCTACTTAACTTTCTAGATGTTTACTAAAAGATATAGGCACAGACCTAAATATGCAGAATGAGTTCTGCTCACATAACTAGAACCAAGGAAAAAGGCATGCACTGTTAAAAAACAAACAAACAAAAACTAAAAAAAAATCCTACCAGTGCCACTACTACTATCTGATATGTGTGACTCCAGGGCACTGTTGTCCTGGTACTCCCATTTCCACATCACCCTTAGTCCATGCTCCCCTGAAATCCCACTGGAAATGCCAAGGACCAGGCTGACAGGAGCCAGGGTGACAACACTTCGGCTCACAGCAACAGAGAACAACTTCCAACCTCCCACAGGTAAAACTGGAGGACTGTGAGAAACCTGGTTAGCACCTTGAAATGATGGGGGCATCTTTGTTTCTTTTACTGCAGGTGGTTTGGAAACAGAAATTCCCCAAATTAGTCAAGAAATCCAAATGCATTAAAATCATAGGAGGTAGCAGACAGACAGGAGAAAAAAAGCCACAAAACAAGCCAACCTCTGTTACTCAGGAAAATCCATCCTTCATTTCTAAGGTGACTTCAAGAAAATTAAAAAACTAAAAGTAAAAAGAATTTAAAGAAAACCTTTTTTTTTTTTTTTTTTTTTTTTGGTGTCAAATAAGGGAAGTATCTCTGTGTGGGATTCTTTTGGACTCTGAGGTAACACCGATTTCTTTCCTACTGATCAGACACTGGGGTTTATGAGCTTAGATTATGTAAATATAAATATTATATATTTGGGGGTAAATTATCCAGTCCTTTTAAATATTTTATAGCAGTGTACTATAACCCTCAGTAATGTCATTCTTGATTTACCCTGTTATCTGTGGGAGGAGGACTGGAGCTTGGAGAAAGCCACAGTACTAGATTCCAGGTGTAATTTGTGCAAAAGTAGCATAGCTGATTTGTGTACATAAAAGTGCCAGGTACTGTGAGTTTATTGCTCACCAAACCAGACATTCACTGTCAAAAGTTCAAAAACTGACAATAAACTTAACTGTTGCATTTTTAAACTTATTTATAACTTTGAGAGGAAGCCTAGCATCTTTGTTTTGTCTCTCTCATGAAGTTTACAGCCAGCAGGATATAATAAAATCTAGTCTGAGCTCATATTGCTGAGAGAAAAATCAAGATCTGCATGTGTTGGTGCTGTCAGGTGAGATATTTTATACCTCATTAGTGTCGGAGCAGTTATTGCTTTTTCTTCCTTTATGAATAGACCATGTGATAGCATACCTCTCTCACGCACTCCTAACCAATTTGTCACAGCAAACCTGGCTGTAACAGAAATCAGTTATTTCTTTCCATAACCTTTTTCTTTTTAACACTTACTTCTGATGAGGCTTGCTATCCAAAAAAGTCTAGATGTCTATCACTCTGCTTCACGCAGCTTTTCTCCCTGGTATCTCTGTATTGGAAGCTGCTCTGCAACTCCCTTTCCTTTGCACCTCCTCGCTGTTTCAGTGATGCTGCACTCACAGCTGCCCATGCAGTGTCTGCAAATGCCCTCCCTCGCCAGCATGGCATGGGAAGGCTCTAGCTGACCTGTCCTAGCAGCCTCCCAAAGTTCCTAGGGAGCACTGCGACTTTGTATATCATCCCTAGGGGAAGGTACGTTTCTCAGAGCAGACAAAGCATTGCTGAGCAGTGTTTGCATTTAACACATTGAGGATTATTCATAACAGAGGGTCAATGTCTCCCCAGCAGAGAATGCTCTCCTGGGGGAAGACTGGCCACATCTACTTTTCCCTCTTTTTACTCAGACCTAAGCCAGACAAAAGATTTTTTTTTTTTTATTTTTTTTTTTTTTATTTTTT
>VZRU01012159.1:143300-179518 GCA_013398155.1 Pedionomus torquatus
TTATTTATTTAATTGCACTGAGATAGTTCACATCAGCTCCAGTCTTCAAGGAGGATGCCTCAGTGTTCTCATAGAGTTTGGGGGAAAATGAGAGAAAAAGTCCCATGGATTAATTTGGCCAACAGACAAAGCAAAACGGAACAGGATTCCACAGCCCAACAGCTGGAAAAAAATGTACATAGCTACGCCTGGTTCCTGTTCCCAGAACTGCTGATATGCTTTGCAATAAATACTCATTATTGTAAATCCATACTGAGCACTCCTGAGGCAAATGGAAATCACTAGAGTTATTTTTGGGAAATTGACCATTCCTTTTTCTCTCTTGCAGGAAAGTCTAATCAGTTTAAGAACCACATCTAAGTATTGTTTTCCTTTTTTAAAAAAGCACACAGTAATTATTACAGGGGGCTTTGAGTGGAGGGTATGAGGTTGTATAAGCTTTAATTAATCCACTGTACCATCAGCTTATTCTCCACTGCAAATACTGCCATCTGCTACCAGTCCATGCACTGATAATTAATGTCTGCTACAAATTTGCTTCCCCAACACTATCTGATTAGGTAATTAGCCTATGGAACAATACTCAACACAATGCATTATTGTTCTATCAAGTATGATTGGTTTGAAAGCACTAAAGAATGCACTAGTACTCTTTCATTTCTGTGACTCACACTTCAGCCAACACCCGTCCAGAGAACGACAAAACAGTTCAGAACAAGAACTGGGGAGTGAAGAACAACAACCCCACAACCACATGAATATCATGTCAACAAACTTAGACATGAGTACTGTTTATTTCCAAATACCTTGTGAACAAGGATAAATATGAGCAAGGAAATCCACACGCGCTGTTCTCCAGAGAAGGCATGGATCAACATCAACAATGATCTACGTGTGATAAATGTCCCTTCAGAGAAGTATGATGTAAAATAGTTTGTCATCAAAACTCAGGGGTTTAATAAATCAATGGAAGGTGGAATTAGGAAGAGAGAGAACAAAGCAGCATGTCATCTTTATTCACTAGTGTAAAAAGTGGCTGTTTTCAAGATTATGTCTGAATTAAACTTGGGAGGCAAGCAAGTGATGAAGATGCAGTGGAGGGGAACTGAAGGGAAGCCAGCGTTTCAGCACTGTCAGATCCTGTGGCTGTAGTGCAGTGTCTCTCAATATTTGGCTGAGTGAAGTAGTTTTTAGTTTTCCCTGCTCTTGGCCTCAGGTGATTATAAAAGGCACTCTGATCTTATTTTACTTAAGATTCCCAGCACAGTCTGGGGCAGAGGAAAGGTTAGCAATGTCAGCACTATGTGCATGGAAACCACAACAAGCATATAAAAAGTCCAAGCTTAGGAGCCTAAAGACCTCACACATCATCACTGCTATTTCAAAACATCAAGGTCGGGATCCATTTGAACAAATTTACATGCCAACACAGTAAGTATCTACAGTTGAGCCGATTCTCTCCACTCCTTTTATAGTCAAGAGAATCCTGCCCTTTACACTGGCAATACAAGTGTTTTCCACCACATTTATCTAGAATCAGTTGCAAAAATCACTGTCAATTCTACAGCACAGACTGAAGACTATGTGTGTGCAAGTGCCAGTTCTGGATTAGGCTTTCTTAATTTCAAGGGTTCTTCCCTTTTAAGGCTCTGTTTCATGGTTACTACTAAAGGCAGTTCTAAACCAGAAGCCTGACTGTTGGTAGGCTCCTCAGTCCACACTGGGTTTCAGAAGGAACTGAGCACCCTTGGGGACCCCATGCAGCAGCCCCAGAGAACTGCTCTGACCCCAGCACCACTACAGTGTCATGGTGTATGCTGCTGTGTCCCCACTCTGAGCTCTCAGTCTTGTTTTCAAAGCGATCCTTCACTAGGGATGCTGCAGAGATATTAACCATTAGATGTTTACAGGTGAAGCCACTAAAGCACAGGGAGTTGAGTGGCCTTACCCAGGATTGTTCAGCAAGCTGGAGACAGTGCTGGGGATAGGGGTGAAAACCTCAAAGCTCTCGAGCTCTCCTTCCTGATTAGTAACACTCTGTGTTCAACACAGCCTTATACTAGACCATACAAAAAAACCCCAACAAACAAACCCCCAAAATACCCATTACCTTTCTTTGATTTATTAAAGGAAAGAGACAGGTAACCTCAGCCTAAATAGCCTTCTCTTTTCACCTGCTAAATAGCTGTTCAGCAGTTCTCACTTCTTCTGCATCTAACTTCCTAAGTGATGCTGTATTTGGTATTCAACAACTTTCCCTTCTATCTTCAAACCCAAATTCCCCTTAGACATCACTCTGTTTTTCTTTGTTCCACTGCAAATAACAAATGAGTTATTCAACATTTGTCAGCCTTGTTTGTTTATTTCTTTAGCCATAGAGATACACAACATTTACCAGTGTCCAGGCAATGTCTCTGGGAGTCAGCACTAAAACCACTCTGGTGTTATTTGAATTGCTTGCAACTGTTTTCAATGACCATGACCTAATAATGAAATAAAAACTATAGGGTAACCCATGAAACCTATGTTAGCATGAGTATATCAGCATCCTCTGACTCTGATTTTCCTGTTTCTGTTCTCTCTCACTTCTCTTCCCATCCTTTTTCTTACTCTGATAGCAATTCTGGAACTCATCCACATTTCTTTCTCTTCTGCTAATTGCTGACAATGCAGCCCTGCTTTATTCCCAAGTCCTGACCTCTCTAAACAGTCATATTCAATATCTTTTCCTGATTGTAACTTTGTCTAAATCAAACCATGATGTGTAAACAGTGTAGCACCAAGTTCGTTAGATTGGATTACAATCCTTAGCCTATTGTACCAAATTTCCTTCCTTCCTTCCCCACATTAAGAGTGTAGGAACAACCCTATAGGATCAGAGCAAAACCCCGAGGTCCTTATCCTAAAACAGGGCAGAAGCAAATGCCCATGAAAGAATACACAAATGGGGCAAGCATGAAACTGTACTTCCATTAAATACACTCCCAGAGCTGTAACTCCAGGCTTTCATCTGCTTTCCTCCACCATAGAGATTTCCCAATATTTATGCCACATCACATCTAAAACTTGAAACTATCAGGAATGCATATATTTTATTTTTTTTTTTTATTATTCCCCACCCCACCCCCGAGAGTCTCAGCCCCTTGATCCATTCCATTATTCCATTATTCCAAATTGGGATGAAATCCTACAGGATTTCTCCAGAAAGAGAATTCCTGGATGTGAGAAAAAACCACAATATCCAGCTTCAGAAACCAGCTATGGGTCTTCTCAAGGTCCCACCTCAGAATTTCAGGTTTGCTTTCCATCTTCTGGTTTGCTGTGGAGCCTTTTCATGCCTATTTTGCTTCTGTTTTTACATTAGTAACTGTGTCAGCACAAACATTCTAGCTCACGTCACACAGCAGGACAACATGCAGGTTGAAATAGTCTACCTTCTTTTTACAAGCATTAATGATAGCTGATATCCAGTATCAACCACAACATCTAACAAACAAAGTCATCCTCCCTTGCTATAGTTAAATTTCTTGACACTTAGATCAAACTATCTCCTTCATAGCTGAACTCTGAGGGGAACTCACACCACTTCAGCAATCGAATTAAAATAAGGATTTAGGGTGAAACCTCCAGATAATCTGCAAAGGGCTATGTATACTTCACTTAGATGTTTGAACAACTTCTCTTGCCTCTTTCAAGCAAAGAGTGGGATTTCATATTTGTGGATCTAAGACAGAGACCCTAGGAAAAAAAAAAAAAAAGGGAATTTCCCAAGTGTAAGCTCTAACATTATAAAATATAAGATGCTTCGTAGAGGATGGCAAATTTCAGTCATCAGCAGCTATGCTTGTTAATTTGAAACAGAAAATAGAATTTCAGCTGCTTTCTACCCCTGCAGTATGACTTCAGTAGTAGAATACAGTCTTTCAGCAGCCCCTATATATTTTTTTCAAATTCCAGAAGAGAATTTTTCCTAACACTTCTACCAATAATTAGGAGAAAAAATGTGGATTTTTGGAAACATCTTTGTCCAATAAAAAAGGGGTTTTTCTTGATGGAAAGTTTTTGCTCTGCTAAAATTAGACCTCTTATAGGCAAGTTACACTCCTTCCTTTCTATTTCTTTTTTTATTCTTGAGACAGCACCAAAACGTGGTGACTTCTAAACAGAAAAAACTGCTGCTTTTTTGTTGATTCCTTGAAGAACTTGTGATTACTCACTAAATGGACATTTCTACAAGTATCAACATTTCTCTAGAGTTGGAAGAATAATCTACCTTTTGCCCTATGATTATCATTTATCAATTTTTGTTTCAAATTTGAATAATTGTTGTCTTACAAGAGCAATGATTAAACTAATAAAAAAGAAGTTAGAATCCCATATCTATTATTAAGTCTGGTGTTTCCCTCTCACCATGTTACTTGGACTCTCCAAATCACTTCTGCAGATGACTGGCTCTCTCCTTTGACTAGACATGGGCACTCAGGTACAACTTAGGCTGCCTAAGTGCAGCCCATACAAAGACAGTTGGAATATTATTATTGCCATTAATATTTTTGTTCCCATAGTGCCTAAGGCTCCACCTGGGACTTGGGTTCTACATATGCAAGACACTGGGTAAAAAGCAAGAAGAAAATCCCCAAAGCTTGCAATTTAATTAAGAATAGAGGTCCTGTGTAAATAAGTCCAGGATTAATTTGATGATATCGCTACTGGTATTTTAGCCTGAGACTACAAGCATTTTTCAGCAAGGGAGGTCACAAATAAAGGCAAGATGACTTCTACAAACAGAGCAGCTCTCTCTGTACCTACTCCCTTGTAATTAAGATGTTGAGTTGGGGGAGGGAAAACATAACACTTGAGAGAGTGTTTTATTAATTATTTTTCAGCTTGAGTGCACAAGGTTAAATGCAGCATCAGGCAGCTTTCACTGATGTGACTCACAACTGCACCATGTCAGAGCTTTTAGTGACACTAAGGGGGGCATATTTTGCAAAGAATAAACCATCCTCTGGTGTAGTAATTAAGCCCAAGCACGTCCTGCAGAGCAGCAGTGCAAAACTAGAAGGAGTTTTGCACGGTGAGTTTAATGCCTATAAAACATGTGGCTTGACAACTGCTGAGCATGAAATCTCTCATTAATCCACAGAATGTGGACAGCAGGGATAAGAGACGCATGCTTCTCCACTGGAACTGTGTCTTCAGGGGGCAGGGTCCTGATGGTAAGTCAGCACTGGCCTCTTCCCCATGAAGACAGCCAACAGATGACCTGGCTTATTTCCAGTCACGGCCTTATTTTCTACTAATTTTCCTATTTTTTCTACTAATCTTCCTATTTTCATAGGAATCCAAACAGGAGTTTGGGGCATTGGTAAACATTCCAGTAGAGCTGTTTACAGAAATAAGGAATTACTGCTACACATTTTTTGACTTGGTGCTATTATTTTTACCATGTTTGCTAACCCTGTAAAGAAATGTTATTTTCTTTGCACAGTCCTGCCACTCAAACAAACCAACCAACCAACCTCACCAAAAACCCCAAAACTCAAAACAATCCAGCTAATCCAGATGCTGCATGCCTTCAGTCCATGTTCATGGGCTCTCATGGATCCCTCCTACCCTCTTGGAGGGCAGGGCATAGGGTGTCATGGAAGATTCAGTCCATCCATGTAACCTGTATAAAGGAAAAGAAACCCTTTCCAGCTGAAAAAAAAACCACAACCAGAAACAAATAAACAAACAAATTCCTGCCAGGTCTCCCACAAGCAATAATTCTTAAAATCAAATACCACAGTAAATAGGCAGGTCTAGAGATTGTGTGTTCAAAACCACTTAATGCCTCAAAATTAAATTTGCTAAAAAATAAAAATTCCTTGCAGAAGAAATATCATTTTGGCATTTTTTAAAGAGAATCACAGAAAGAACAGATAACAGAAGTTATGTTCCCTCTGTAATCTTCCTTTCTTTTAGAGTTCTAAAAAGCACACCATTTCTAATATTTTATAAAAATTTGAATTTAGACTTTTTCTATTTTCTATATTTTTAACACTAAATTATAAAGTTTCCAAGTGTCATTTTTTGCATGGAGGGAAAGGTAAGTCCTTGGAAATCAGACTGTCAATTACAGGGCTCTGTTTTGGGTTTTTTTTGATCACTTAAAAAAGATGCAAAGAGGGGAAAAAAAAGAAAAGTAAGCTAGGAAAGCTAAACCCAAATCTAAACCTTTATAGCTCATATAAATATTTGTTAAAGAGCATTTCTGCTGACAGCTTGAAATTCTTAAACATTGGTATTGCGGAGGAAAAGGACAACATAGCCTAATACTCCAGAAAGACCTCTCTGATACTCCAGGTGCTTAGTTGCTCAGATGACAGTTTAAAGAGTTCCATTCAATCTGGCAAAACCAGGCAAGTTATGGGGCCACCCATACAGATCACTGCTGGCATGGACAACTAAAAGAAGTTTCACCAACCTTCTGCAAACACTTTCAGAGTTCATTGAAGCCGATATTCTTCCGCCTTCAATGACTTCTGGAAGCTGAACAAAACGAGAGGAATGTTTTTCCCTCTACATTCCCAAACACAAATAACCTAAAATAGCAAGTACCTTTTCCTCACACACTTGTTTCACACCTAATTCACTGATCACCTGAGTGCTTGGTGTATGTGGAAAGGGTGTAATACAGGCCCAGCCCAACATTTTGTAAAAATTACTAGGTTAGCTGAGGTTTTGATCATGCCCCACATAACCACTGGGGTTCTTATGTCCTTATGCTGAGTGCCTAACAGCACACTCAGGCTTGGCTCAGGACTGGAGCCTTCCACACTACACTATATCTATTTTCAAGGCTTGATAATTCAAACAACCTACAGTATTCGTCATTACATCCAGCACTACTACTGGAGTACACAGGCATCATCCTCATTTGCAAGTGAAACACAGTGAACTAGGCATGGTGATGCTGAAAGGTTTAATGTTTAATTTCTATAAAAAGATTGAACTTAAATTGTATTGAAAATTATTCTATTTTCCAAGTAGAATAGCACGGCTAGAAAGTCAACAATCTTCCCTTCTCATATACTATGCCAAATCTTCCATTTTTTGGGGCCAGCAAGGTAGGCTAGCCCTTCGGTGCCACTTGCTTAGAAATTCAAAACAGATAGTGAACTTCAGATAAAAAACAAACTAGGTATCAGTAAGAAGCATGCAGGTTCTGCAGAATATGTGATGCAATACAGAGATATATAGAGATAAAAAGTGTAACTTTGGAAAAAAAAATGGATATATGCAGCACAGCTTAAATACTATCAGTATCTGTAAAATCTCACAGGCTCCTACAGAGAATCTCTTTATATCTCCTACACCTCTACAGAGAAAGTCAAATTCATTCCAGCTCTTTCACATACTTAATAGCAGCTCCCTCAAGTGGCCATAGATCAGAGTTCATTATGATAATCCATAGCAAAGCCACCCACAAGCACCTTACAGAGTTCGTTGCCCCGAGATCTACTTCTCATCACCTTTAGGTGGTGGGGACCACTGCAAACATATTTTGATGTGTTTCAGGTGCAAAGTCAGGGTTGTGTAGGCAATTGCAGAAGAGAAGTACCAAAAAAAAAAAAAAGAATAAACGAGAGAAACAGAAGGTTTTATATCAGAAAAGGAAGATGAAGGAGTTGCCTTTCATTATTGTTTGCTAAAGTCAATAGATCAAGCTTTTTTTTTCCTGAAGTGCAGGATTTTTGGAGTGAGTTTGGGATGTTTGCTAGCCTTCACAGTAAACCTTGCTTTCCATAACTATTTTTAAAGGAATGTTTCCTTAATAAAATGCTAGGATAAATGCAGACAAGGTTCCAAATAACCAAGATAAGTGCTGTGTCTCCAAATATTAATGGAGCCACAGCTCAGAGGGGTTCTTGTTAGGGTGAAATTTCTAACATCCCCCTGAGAGACACAGCAGATAACTAGTACTTCAGTTCTCTTATGGTCTGAGGAAAGACAACCCTTTCTATTTGCTCACGTCTGCCACCTTAGGTTCCGAGTCTCCTGGAGCACAGGGGCTTGTTTCTAACATCATCTCTTACTTAGGCATTTTTGAGATGTTGGGGAAAGTTACTTCACTCCTCCGTAAAGTCCGTCTCCCTGATTTCAAGCTGTGTACTTGCTCTGCCAGCCATGGCTCACAAAAAGAGGCGATAAATAATAACTAATCTGCAGTTCAAACAGAAGAATTTTACAGATTGATTTACAGAGGAAAAAGATTGAAAATTCAGAGCCTGGGGAAATATGAGCATTGTACTGAAAATAAAAGAAGGAAAATGCTCCACTCATGGCAATTATCATTGCTTTGTTAAAGCCAAAACAACTATAACAATTTTTACACACTGAAATGTGGTTTCTCTAACACTAGTAAGCCTTTAGCTTTGCCTTCAGCTTTTTAGTATCGCAAGTAGAATTGTTTCTTCTTCTGGACAACTTTCAAATAATCTGATTTCCTGACAAAGCAAAGCTGTATGTAGTCACAGGTAGATTGCTTCTGGTTCCTAAGATAATCTTGGTTGACTCTGAACCGGCAGTGTTCAGTCTTTCCTGACCAGTAAACTCCTAAAATTTTCCAACAGAGAGTAAATTTTCCAACCCCCTGAGAGTAAATTTAGTCTACTGCTACTACACTACTACTAACAACAGGCTGTTCATAGAATCATAGGATGGTTAGAGTTGAAAGGGAGCTTAAAGATCATCCAGTTCCAACCCCACTGCCATGGACAGGGACACCTCCCACCAGACCAGGTTGCTCCAAGCCCCATCCAGCCTGGTCTTGAACCCCTCCAGGGATTCTCAGCTGTGTTACACGGATTCTTTTGTCCATGGGTTGAAACCCTCTGCTGTGCGGACTGTGAATGTACCTCCGATCCAAGAAAAGTAGCTCTCAGTTTTCAGCCTTTGAAAAATGCATCTTGATTTATCTACTGAAATATGAATCTGTTGTATTTTCAAGCCTCAGGGCCTCATTACGGTGGCATCAACCCATTACATCAGCAGAGCCAATGGATCTGCACAGGTGTGAAGCCAGGTACAAACGAGTCCCTTTGTTCCCACAGCCCTCGCTGTCAGATCTGCTCTCAGTGCCATCCAAAGTTAGGCTACATTAGCAACTTCAGACCGTGACACTGTTCCACACGCACTAGTCAAATTCTGAATCTATTAGGCAATTGGTTTTTTTTTGACTAATGTGAAACACAATCACGGAGCTGAATTTTGTCAACAATTACACCTTTAGATCTCATTTACTTGCTACTTTTCTTTTTAAATACTGTTTATTACTTTCCCTACTTCTGTTCTTGCAACAATATATGTGTATATATATTTTGTAAATAGATGCCATTTTCTCAACCACTAGAAGGCTAAACTATTCATTTTTGAAAGGCATTGCCTCTGTTATGTATAATTCTCACCAGAGGGAGAAATAGAATACCTTTTTTTTTTTTTTTTTTTTTTTGTTCTCTTGCTTATGGCTCATGGCCAGCAAAGCACTTAGCCATATGTTGGCTTTATTCCTCTGGACTGGGGGTTCATCTACTGGATATCACAAATCTATGCACTAGGAAAGGTATGTTGTCTGTCTCTACTGTGAGTCAACCAAAGATAGATGCCTAAATAGCTGATTGAGACAACTGGAGTATGACAATTACTTGATTATCGTACAAAAATCCAGAGACTAATGGGCTCAGGGTCTCTGTTCGTAATGGAGGTACGTAACCGGCAGCAGGATAGCCTCAAAGCACATGGCATAACAGAAAATTGCTCCACGTATGGCACTCCTTATGTTCGCCGATTATCACATTTTAGAAATTGAAGCATTTGATGAAAACCACTGGACTATAAATTGGTGCCTTCAACATCCAGTTTCTTACATTCACGGTATGACCTACTCATTATACCCCATTAAAAGGGTAAACATGACAAGATAATGGATTCATTTTGGCAGCAACTATACACTTTGATTTTTTATTATTTCTACTTTGCTAGCTCACATTGAAAAATCCAAGAGCTCTCTACAGTTACTAATCTATGAACAGCTAGACCCTCATGTCCTGGGATTAATATTAAAAAATGACAGAGAAATTACTCACTCGACAAGCAAATATTGGTCATAGTGGTTGGGGTTTTTTTGCAAAGTTTAGCTTTGCTCTCTACATATGTTTTTCTACTTTGCTTTTCAGATTATCTCAATCTGAACCTCTAAATTTGAACACCTTTGAGGCCAGTGGTCTGAATGTATATTGAAATCTAGACCTAATCCTTGTTAGTAGCCCAGATCCATTTTCTACATGAACTAAAAGAAATGTTCCTCTGTCTCAGCAACTTAAATACATCACTGAGTAATTATATTTATAGTCCACTTGCACACATTAATATTTACTGGATTAGGATTTATTAACACAGGCTTTATGCTCATGTGTCTAATACATGCAATACAGAACCAGCAAAATGCTGAGGATCCAGCTGGTAGTTTTCTGGCCCCTGGAAACAAAGGCTGATTTTCAGGTACAGCCTCTCCTCACCAGTCTGTCAAAGGGCACGAAAGAAAGAAGCAGGGAAGGGAGAAAGCACCTTTTAAGTCTCCTGAAGCTTTTAATTGAATCAGTGATTCAGGAAATCTCATTCTCCCTTCTGCTTGCTCTGAAATGAAGGAGAGACAATGAGCAGATTTCTGCCAGTTAAACAGATGCTCGGTGCGTGCAGAAATTTTTGTGTTTAATGATGGCTTTGACATTACAATTAGCTTTGTGTGATCTTGTGCTGCTAAGGGTATCAGTATAGGATTCATTAAATGCCTTTCTTGTGAAAATTTGAAAATATTCCTTCAAGTAAGGGAGACCCCCATAAAATTAGGCTTGTAATGACACTTCACTTACCAAAGGATAGCACTGGCAATAAGGTTCTAATAGCTCAAACACCAGTATCTCCAAGATGTCAAAATTATTTGCATTAATTACCAGTGGAGACAGAGCAATAAAACTTCTGTGCTAGCACATTGTGTTCCCAATTGTGATTAATGGTATGGCTAAATTTAAATATGTCTTCCTATAATATGATTAAGAGGAATAGGCTATTTAGAAAAAATTCAGAATGCACCTTTTCAGTGAAACTTGCAATCTTAGCATAAGTATTTACTTAAATGATATAAAAAAAAACACTCTTTAGACAATACCTATTGCTCTAAACCCATATTTAGGCTGAGCTACATCGTATCAGAATATGGTTTAATTTTTCTTACTTATAGTTGAAGTATATTCCTTTACAACTATGTAAAATGATGCAGGTCCATCAGTGCAAAGAAATGAACACTTCTGTGCTTCACAGTACACAGCCTCCATGCCTTTCCATAGTGAAGACAAACAGTAAATTCTGCTGAATAAAATCTTGTCTGTAACTTTCCTCCATCCAATTTCATTCAGTCCTGTAATGTTATCAGTGAGTTTATGTAGCATGAGCTAATTAAGCAGAGGAGGTTTTGCATGTACAAAACGCAAGATGGGAACACCTTAACAAGCAAATATGGCAATTTTGCTCTTCTGGCCACTGGTACAATGCAGTTAGTATCTGGAGGTCTGTTTGTGTTTTGGCTTTTTAACTGGCAGTATGTAGGTGGGTAGCCGAGCTTGCTGGAAAACAGCTTCAACTGATAGAATGATAAAAACATTCTTGGTCTCAGGCACTGTGCCTGTTGTACATCTCCGACCAGGACTTAGTTTGGTTCAGCGGAGGGGAATTTTGTTTACAACTCCTTTTTGGCAAACCAGTCTCTTCTCTTCAGACCTTGGTCTGCTGCCTGCAGCACTCCTAGCGCCCTTCCCAGCTGGGAAAGCTGGCAAGAAGCATTTAGACTAAAATCCCTCTGGTCTTCTAACTTGACAACTTGAAGGATGAATCTACCTTAGAAGGACAGTACAACACTGGTGTGCCACCCAGCAGGTATTTTCTCCCTATCAGCTGGAAACTACGTGAAAAACTACAGTTAAAGTAAACACAAAGTCATATAATGCTGCTTGCAGCCATTACAGAGGCACCATGATATGTCTTGTCCCACGCATTAACATGCCATGGGATAGTAAAATAAGTAAATCCAAGATCAGGTGGCTTTTCCTGTGCTGCTGTTAGGAAAGCATCTTATTAATATAGCCACAAATTAAATTTTTAAAATTGCAAATAGTTACTAAGAGCAATAGTAAGCTCATAGTCTTTAAATTGTTTTTTCCAAATTGTTACACTGCAGTAGATATCACGTATCATGACTTGAAAAAGTGGATTCTTTACGCGGGTTTTTCATAACTACAAAACTTGTTTCTCATTGAGAGTTAATGGAGAAATATCTTCTGCTTTGCTGTGGGTGAATGCAAAGTAGCTGGGAAACTTTTGGTGTTTTCATTCCATGTGCTTATTTTTACAACATTTTAAATGCACATATCTGAAAACTCCTTTGCATCATCTTTAAAAATCTTTAGAAAGCAGTATCCTGGAAATAATTTCATTTTAAAAAAGCATAGAGCCCAGATGGTTGGACTCAATCTCAGAGGTCTGTTCCAACCACAAAGATTCTGATTCTGTGAAATAAAAAGTGACAGAATAGGCAGTGAACTTCTCATTGCCCTGTAAGAGTCACCAGAGTAAGAGGTGCTTTTTTATTTTTATGAATATTAATTACAGGTTGCCAAAATGTGTTTACAAAGTAATCTAGCTAAAAGCCAAGTATGTTGCAACCAAAAAAAAAAAAATCTGACCCATAGCTGGAGTAAAGGGGGCCCTTTGTTATAGAAATCTGCTATTTGATGTTAGAAAAATTTCTTATTCATAATAAAGTTCAAACTGAAAGAAGAGCTGTTAAGTTTCTATGAACTACAAAACTGCGATGCTGTCCATGATCAAAAGCAAAGCATCATGTTCGATAATGCTAGTGTGATGATAATGATGATAAATTGATTAAAACTACACATGTCTCTGTAATACTTTCAACATTTTAATCCACATATTCCTGTTAGGGGACTAAATGTTGATATAGAACTCCACATAGTACATTCAAATACCAATTAGTAATTCAATATTTCCTAAGTGACCAGAATAGACCCCACATAAGTAGAGACAATAAAGGACAAAATATGTCTAGGCTAGTACACTTTACAAGAGGTGAGGGGAAGGGAATTAACGCCGATACTAAATTTTAGCCCATGGACAGCAACAACAATTAGAACAGGCAAGGAAAGAGGTTAAAGACCCTTATGAATATGAAAAGTTTTTCATTACTGCTCATATTGACCCACTGTATGACACAGGCCTGGACATCACAAAGCACAGCAGAAGGACAGGGCCACCTCATGGCACACTTGATGATTTCAACAGCCCTGTGCAGAGCTCACAAGGTGCAAAACTCAGCTGCTACTGAGAGTATGGGGATTGACAGGAGAATCAAACTCGGAAACAACAAGCCACTCTGACACCGTATTTTCGAGGTTGCAAAATCTGTTACATCATGTGATGAACACTAATTATGCTGATTTCTGGAAGCTCTTCATTAGCCTTCGTTAACCTTTAGGTAGTACTCATCTTAGCCTTTGAAGCTAAACAGGCCCATGGACAAGGCCGGCCAAAGACCAGGGAAAATCTGTTCATGCTGATATCTGTCTACCTGGACCTCATCTACACCTGACCAGCTTCATAGCACAGACCATAAAGTTAATTCTGTTGTACCTAGATCTAGACTGTGGCAAAGACACATCTTCTGCAAAGGTGCTTAGATTTGTAAAAACATCAAGAGACTGAAAAATCTACTAGTTCCTTACATTATTTCGGTTGTTAGCCTCTTGTTCTTACAAATGTGAACTTCATTTCTAATCCACATTTATTATCTTTTACTTTCTCTCTTTCATCTATGCATCTTTGTAACGATCTGGTTCACTGGAATAAACCGCTTTAGTTCTCTCAATCAACTCTTCATCATAAGCATCATTTCTTTCCTGCCTCCCACAGTAAACATGAAGGAAAGCCTGGCATATCTCAGCATGAGGGAATTAACAAGTCATCATCCCCTTGGGGTTACTACAGAGAAAGAAGGATCTTCCACCCCCGTCCCCCCAAGAAAGGCACCTCATCGAACTCTTCTGCCCTGTCAGCTGCTCTGTGGAGCCAGCACTCCTGAATGCAGCCACAAAGCCTACAAGAATCAACAGGGACACCTAAATTTCACCCTTTAGAAAACAGAAACCAAACCATTCACTGAAACTTACTGATCTTTTTTAAAGATTATTTTCTTCATCTGTCTTCATAATGTAGGAGGCTTTAGTCCTAGTTTCATATTTTCTTTCTATGCAGCCAGATGCTACAGGTTATTTCATAATAAGCACTAGATTTTTATTTAGCTTCTTTCACATTGAAAACACTGCCAACAAAAGAGGAAATTTAAGTAAAAAACCCAGCAGAAATAGAAAATAAGCATTTTTTCCTGTTGGAAAAAAAAAGCAGAAAACCATCCCAGCAATAAAAATCAAGTCAAGTTAGACACATAGAATTGAGCCATCAATCACAGAAAAAATTCTGCTTGCATCTGCATTGTGGAAAAATACATTTCATCAATTTAGGACCACAAACAATCCCACAAATTCCCCAGCCATTTTTCTCTATGCTCTTTACTGGATTTAGTACTATGAAACCAAAGGATATTTTGGACAAAGCATATTTTTCTAAGTTTATTCTAGGACATCTGAATAGGAACACTACCGCAGGATGTGTGAAAGAATTCTTCTACTCTATTTACTGTAGAGAGCTGCAGACCAAGAAGTCTATTTGGTTTAGGGGATAGTATTTTAAAGACAGAGATACTAGAAAAAATGCCAGAAAAAAAAAAAGACTAGAATTATCACAAGTCTCAAAAGCACAACCTCTAGAGAAAAACCTAAAACAAGGATGATGTTTATCACGAAGAAGGACATGGTAAATCTTGAGGTACATAAAAGGGACTTACAAAGACAAGGTCTTTGTGTCCTTTATAAGATGTAGTAGGTCTAAGTACAGCCAGAAAGACTGAGCTGAAACAATAGGAAAGTCTGATCAAGAGCATTGAGGCACTGAATTTTTTTAAGAATACTTTAGATAGGCATTTGTCAGTATTGATTAGGTAAAGAAAATCTGGCTCCAGGGCAAAGGAATGGAGAAACTGATCTCTTAAAACACTGTCCAGTCCTATTTTCCCTTGACCCTATCTTTTTTCTTTCTGGATCAGTAACATTTGCTCTCACATATATGCTGTGACAGCCCTGTTAAAAAAGGCTAAATTCTTTAACTGTTCATTTCTAAACATTAATTCATTTGAATCTCTTCTCAGTGTATGTATAGATTGTTCTATGAAGATACTTCATCATTACTGTGTTACATGAACATGATAATTATTAAAGTTTTTTCATAATAAAAATATAAATCTACTGACGATTACAAAATTATCAGAGTTGAAAAAGGGAAGATTTCCAGTTTATGTGAGAGAGTCAGAAGAGCAATCAAAAATGAGAAAAAACCCTTGTTTTATGATATATGAAGAATATTAAAAGGAAATGTAGCTGGTTCTCGCAAATAAGAGAGAGCAACACCTGATTCATAAAAGTTCTACAACATATTTCTGGTTAGCCACTTATTAGATAACTGCTTAATAACATGTGTAAAATTAAGTGTGAACTCCAGTGCTTGTTGACTGGTGGAAAAAGGCAGACCACAGCCAGTAACTGAAGGGAGACATCAGTGGCAATGGTATTTGAGACATCTACTGAAATGGCTGGACCACTCCAAATCATTTCACGGAAAATACCTAGTGGACAAGATTTAATGATGTCACAGAAATAAAAGGAAAATACAAAGAACATATCAGATCAGCCATAGCCATGCCCATTAAAGCAGAAATAATTTCCTAAGCCATGTGTTTGTATATCACTTGTATGCACGTTGTTATGCATGGTACCAATAGGAAACAAAACAGATATGGCAGCAATAACAGGTGAAAACCAAGCTTGCAACCACATGAACAGTCTTAGTATTGAGATGAAGCTGCAAGTCCATATTCTCAAAAACAATCCAATTACTTTATTGCTTAGCATTTGGGGTGTTCAGAATGGTTTTTGAACAGGGAGGAGGTTTTAAACAGCCTTTCAGTTTTCTTAGTTAATAATTGTGCTACAGCCCAAAATATCTGATTTTTTTTCAAGGGGTCTGCTTGCAGATACATAGAACTTTCTGCTGGCTAATTTATCCTTGGTTCATTAACTCAAAGGTAGCCTGCTTCTGATATTTAGGATATTCAAATGCTACAATACAACCGCCTGCAAGGTAGACATAACCTTACAGTACTAAACACAAATCCAGTCTGATCTAAAAATCATAGCTCAATAAAACACAAGCTGCATAGATTTACTAAAAGCAAAGCAATCTCGTGCTGTCCAGAAAGTTGTAGATATTTCATCAGTTCGTTACATCTTTTATGAATCCATCTACTATTTCTTATAAACGAGTTTGCAAAGAAACAAGAGAAAATGCTTGAAGGCATTAATCTGCTGCATTTTACAGCTTGATTATATTGCTTTAAATTATAAACAATCCTTTTATTCTGTTAAAAATACCAACAATCCTACTCAGACTAAAAACAGACACAACACTCAGAAGCACTGTATAGTTGCAGTGTATTAGACACTAATACTACTGAAATGCTGGCCCAAGAGAAATACCCATGGTATTCACCCCGTTTGCCATCCTTCACTGTTGAAGCAATAAGCATTCTCTCATTTTCAGTATCAGATGTAATTCACTAATCTAGAAAATTAGATATCTGAAAGAATACAGATTACATTTGCCAAGTACAAAAAAAATATCTATCAGAATCACTCCTTTCTTTTTAATAGACTTCATTTGTGCAAAGGCAATATAGAAGGAATCAATATGATTTTTAAAAACCCCACCAAATTATAATTCATTTATTCAAATAGTGACCTTAGCCTTAATTAATATAGAGCTGCAGAGACCCAAGGGAAGCATATATGTATAATTCCTACAATTACTTATTTATTATTTTAATTAATTATTTATTATTAAGAGGTTTTTTTTAAAACTTGCAGGAGTTTAATTAAAGTTACAGTAGGCTTCGAGAATGGAAAGTGCACATACAGAACACTTTCATATATCAAACTGAAGTCAAAATAATTTCCATGTCTGTTAGTGTGTTAGTAATTCATGTGATACAAATGGCAAACAAACAGTTACACACACACTCACTCAAAGAGGGTGAGAAATCATGGAGAAAATGGAAGCCCAGATAGCCAAGGTAGTGGAGATGGGAAACAAACAGCCCTGTAGCCCGATGGAATCCCTCTTAAACAAGAGGAGCAAGAGTTCTTTGTTACTACACCAAAAACCTAACTGTAGACATGGCTGCAATGTTGATTTGGTTGAATAGTCAGGTACTCCCACTGGATGAAGTTCTGCAGTGCTTGTGGCAGCCTGGTGCTCCTCAGCCTCCCTAACACAGGAGCAATGATTGAGGGCTCAGGGACTCTCATGCTCTCCATGCACTGTCAGTAAGAAAGGCATTTAGCCTGGTGAGCCTCCAAATACCAAAAGCAGATGTTAAATGGCAGCTATGAACATATGATAAAAGCTCAGTTACCTTCACCAATCTCCTCGATCAAGTGAGCACAAGACCTCACCAAGGTCATTTGGACTGAAAGGTCCTGCTTGTTGCCTTCTATCAGGAGGGACACTTCAGAACAGATTATGTGTTCTATGATAAAGTTCTTGCAAGAGTTTGAGTTTCATTTGGGGGCTGGTGCAAATCAGATCACTTTAAAGTTCACTCTGTCACAGTCTACACTGACTGAATGCTGTCTATGCTGTTTTTAAATTAACCTCCCACTTATGTATTCTCAGTGTGGTATTCTTATGGTCAAACCATGCCAGCAGTACAGCTCAGAAAATTCTATTCTGCTAACAGATTAGTCCAGTAATATCTGGAAATCTACATTAATTCTAATTAAAAGACAGAGCTAGCTGTTGTCCTTGGACATGCACATATGTGTGATAATTGCCTGCACTGCAAACTGTGTATAGATGTAAGGGCACACCTATTTAGCCACATGGCCTGCTGAAGTCTTTTACCAGCAGCTTCCTCTGGGATTACACTGTTAATTAATTGTACCAAATAAGAAACTGCATTTTGCCAAGGTGTTCAGTGAAGAGTAAGGGAAGTGAAGTATATGTTTCAGTGAACTGTGTGCAGCTGTTTCTTTTCTGGTTTAACGTTCAGTACAACCAACACTGGGGAAAGTTGCTCAAAACCTTCATCTTTTCACGTTTACTACTCAAAACATGCACTATCAGTATCACAGCCTTCTACAGAACTTTCTTTTTCAGTCTTGCTTCACATTCACCAGGCCAAAGGTAAAACATATTTACATGGGATACACACGGAAAAATGTCTCACTGAAAAGTTTGCTAAATTACCTACAGCAGAGGTAGCTCAAAGTTGAATCTCATAGCTTTGCTACAATGGCATCACCGAATATTAATTAGAAGAACATTTACAGTAATCAAATACTAAAGGAAAAAACACAATGAACTATTTACGTTGCATGTTCTTTAGGCTTAAAAGTGTTTGTAATTATTAATGCTATGAAATTATATCTGAATATTCATATATGTCAAGATACAAAGACATTTGCCATGTTAAGGCAAGTGGCATAATGGTAAAGCCAAGTCTAAGCTTGCTTCAGGTAAATTGGCTCCAAAATTGTACCATTTCTTTGTTCCAAGGGTCAAGACGTACCGAGAAGTCAAGGCAAAATGGATGAGCTTGGTGACAGCCAGCAGAGAGCACGATCTGTATCAGGCCCTGCTTAGTACAGAGAACTTTTTGCTTACTGACGTTATTGAAATGTTAGAAGAAAACAAGATAAGAAATCTGCCCAATCTGGTTTGCAAGATTTTGATGAACATATGGAACGTCGGGCTGGTGAGCAAGTGAGGTTTACAGCCATATGCTCAGCCAGTATGAATAGCACAAGTCTGCATCATGCCAAGAATTGATCATGTCAATTTATGTTTCTGGTTTTGCTATCTAACGATCATAGGGACATAGCCGAGTTTGATCAGATTAGTCTCCCAAGGAAAAGAGGTAGGGAGAAGAGTTTTTCTTATCATAGAATCATAGAATGTTTAGAGTTGGAAAGAACCTTAAAGATCATCGAGTTCCAACCTCTCCTGCCATCGGCAGGGACACCTCCCACTAGACCAGGTTGCTCAAAGCCCCATCCAGCCTGGCCTTGAACCCTTCCAGGGATGGGGCAGCTACAAATTCTCTGCGTAACCTGTTCCAGTGCCTCACCACACTCACAGTAAATAATTTTTTCCTAATATCCAATCTAAATCTCTCCTCTTCCAGTTTAAAACCATTACCCCTTGTCCTACACTTCCTGACAAAGAGTCCCTCTCCTGCTCTCCTGTAGTTCCCTTCAGACACTGCAAGGCAGCAATAAGGTCTCCCCAGAATCTTCTCTTCTCCAGGCTGAACAGTCCCAGCTCCCAAGCTCTCTTCTTGTTTTTATCATTGTAACTGTAGTTGTTCAGTGTGGAGAGTTTTGGGTTTGGTTTTTTGTTTTGTCTAATTGTTCCATGTATAACCTGATGTTGAACAGGAACCATGAAGACCAGTCTGAACGCTAAGCTGTCACACAAACCTCACCTGCCAAAGGCTGCCAATGCACCATTTAAAAACCACATGCCTTACCCATTCCATTATTTCTCCTTGGCATTCAAAGCACAGATAAATTCAAACAGTAAGTTGTTCAGATGTCCTCAAAATTGAGTTTGTAAGTGTATCTCTAAACAGTTCCCCTTTGACCTAGATGCCCAATGGTAAGATGTAAAGAGAAAAAAGTAATGTCCTCGGAGGTATCAGGTATGAACATATGAGTTCTAGTCTGCATCCATCAAGAGTAAGTTGAGGATATATCCAAACTTCTTTTCACAGCTGAGAAAGCCTGAGACACTAAGACATAGACTAAAGGAATCAACTACCCACCATCAAATTTCCACAATTCAGGCAGAGAGCAAAGGGTTTAAAATATGCATTACCATGGGTAAAATATCAAGGGAATTTAGTTGCTGCATTTCAAAAATTATACATGAACCTATTCAAATGAAACTATTAGGATGGACGTTGCATGTGTACACTTCAGTAAACCAAGAGTATTTTCAGATTGTACTCAGGATTTCTGCTGGAGATTTTTCTTAAAAAGCCAACTGACAGAAGTTTTAGTACATTGAAGAATATACTAAAGAAACTTATTAAAACCCAGTGTAGTGGAAAAGAAAAAAAAAAAAGAAAAAAAAAAAAGAGGAAACATGCTGGCTCAAAAGGCAGAATCAAAAAATGAGATAACAGTGAATATTTTCCCATTCTGTCTCCTGGGGTTCTACATTTCAGTTTTTCTCAGATAGGATGAGAAAGAGCTAACGCTTGCTTTAGTACTCTCAGTGAAACTGATTTGGGTTCTGCAGTTTTCTTTCCTTGTCATCGTCTGTACCTCAAGAATGAATTGATTCGTGCATCTTCTACAATGGCAATATTTACTGGATTGTCTAATGGGTTTGCTGATATTTGTTACATTTGCTACAACAGAAGAGGTAACATGGACAGCCAGCAAAATCGGAAAACTTGTCAGATAACACTGTGGCTGGTACTGCCATGTGCTGGTATCTACAAGTCTCAAGAGCAAGATTGTGCTGTGAGACAAGATTAACTTGCAGTTACAGTATATCAAGCTATTTTCAGGTAGCTGTTGATAATTAAAAGGGGCCAACCTTATTAAAACATAGTATCTATGGTTCTTACCCACCAGTCTCTCCATTAATATATAGATCCATGTTTTAACCCATCAATTATAATTATATATATATATTTATATAATTTGAAATATTGGTAAAATACCAGTTATCAAAAATAAGTTAAAACAAGAAGGTTAAAATTCAGGAATTTTATGTTTTCAAAATAATTATATTATTTAAGACTTTTCTTAATCATCAAGGATCAAGCTAGAATGACACCTATACACACAGAATTTGCTGTGTCAGACCCACATCACCTTTGAATAACCTGCTTCTGCAGTATCTCTCCAACAACATATTATTTCACTTCTGTAACAAGGCCAAAGATACATTGAGCTTAAAGAAATGGCAGTGTGATTATTAGCCAGAGCCCTTTCAAAAACCCAGAGACATTTCAACAGAACTTCTGGACAAATCAGTCATGGTAAAGCAAGGCTTTTGAGCAGCAAAGCAAGGTGTCTGACAAGTAGCTTAAGATTTAACAACTGCCTCCGAGAATTTCTGAGGGTTACATAGAGTATTCATCTTCTAACCTGCTGCATCTTAAATAGAAGCAGAAACAAACCACACAGATAAATATTTATATTTACAATAAAAAAGGGAATAGCTTGATATTCCCAAATATCAAGCCAGCCTTAAAAGAAATCTCTCTTATATACATTATTTACCTGTTGTCCTAACCTCTGATTTTTTATAAAGCAATAGAAGGTCTTGGCTCTGATGAGGTGAAAGACTACATTGCACACGAGGCAGGGGAGAACTACCACATTCTGTGTACAATTCTGTTTTCAAAAGCAACACACAGAAACCTCCAGTTCCCATCTCTAAAAAGAGAGACTAGTTTCCTTTCCTTCTTGATCTTGACTAAGAGGTCTTTTATGACAATGGCAGTTTCATGCCAAGATTAGGCAAGTGGCTACAGAGAACCTGTAACAGAGTTTGTGTGCATTGACAGGGCATTTGAGAACAATAAAACTTCAAACCAGGAGAGGAGGCTTACTTACCCTCCATCCCCTCTCATATCAACAGAGCAACCAAGTACTCTGTAATCTTCTATAAGAGGGGATTTCAAAGGAAACCAGATTTTAGCCAACAGAGGTAAAAGCTCAGAAGCCCTTTATCTTGCTTAATATAATTTTCTCAGTTCCTGTAGGAAAGAAACAGTCTTTCTTGTGTCAGTAAGTACCCTAAGCTAGAATGAAATGCTGCTTATTTTCACTTTTATAAAATCCCAGACTCTAAAACCTGGTGCCTTGCATCCTGCACTTTGTCCTTCTGACTAAATGACAAGCTGCACTGATACACAAAGGTGACAAAGAAATGAAAGAATTCCAGAAGAGAATAAAGTTACGACATCAGGCTCAGTATCTGGGATGAAAAGCCTTCTTAGAGGGAAAGGAAACAAACAAGTAAAAAGAGCAGTAAGACTGTAAGATACAGATAAGGGAGAAGGAAGGTGGATTCTCATTTTAAGTATATTTCTTTTGCAAAACTTGTGCCAACACATGGAACACATTGGCCAGTTGCAAAGAAGTGTTAGCACATTAAATCAGAAGTTAGAAAAGAATCAGAAAAGTAGACTTTTCTACCTCATTGGGTCCTTCCTCTTCTCATCTTTTCCATTTTATATTTAAGGTTTGTCTTGAGGATTCTGACATAGAATTTAAACAATCGCATAAGGAATGCTTGCCTCTGTTGTACATTACAGGCATCTTGAATGTAACCTAGACAGATTACCTGGGCTATATAGTTTAAAATGATTTATTGGGGTAGTAAACCTCTCTTAAACTACATTTGATAGTGGATGGATGTCTAGTAGCATCATGCCCATCAAGATTCATTGCCTGAAGGTTTGCCCACTATGGCCTCAGTTTTAGCATGACAAATGCTCCCAAAGGGCTTAGAAATATCTTGAGAGAAAAATCAAAGACAAATTTCTTCCAGTTGTTTTAGCATTTGCATCCACTTCCAGTGACTTCTTTCTTTCTTGCAAATAGGTAACTCCTTGCAAAGTACTGCACTTGCATGCTGACTTTCATGTAGACATGAGCTTTGGATTTACCTCTTCAATAACACCTCTGAGGGACCGAACATGAAATGGTAATTCCTAACCAAGAGACCACACAATTTTTTTTTAATGTTTTCTATAAGTTCTTTCATTAAAGAAGAGGCATTTCATGAGGCAGGAAACAATTTCAAAAACAAATGGTTGTATGCTTCTGTTCGAGGAAAACATCTTCCAGTGGAAAAATAATTCAAGATTTTTTCATTATGTTTAAACCAGAAAAGATCTATATCATGAAAAGGTAAAAAAAGGGCACTGTCTCCCTTGGCTGACCTAGAAATCTTTTACAATGAGAATGCTCAAGACTGCCTTACTCAAGGCTGTTATAACTGCATCACCCTGCTAAGGCTCAGCAAAGCAAAAAGAGCATATAGCAAAAGAAGCTGGAAGTGTTTCAGTCTAGAATCCATCACAGGTGATGGACTGCTAATCCATTTTTCTCTGCATTAGTGGGTTCAAATCCCATCCTCATTGGTTGGTCAATGATGCCAAAGTTTCTGAGTGGGAGAATCTTGATGGGCACCCTCAGATAAGCCTCTCTTAACATCACTCTGTTTTGAGATGGAGCTTGCCAGTTTTGGAAGTGGCTCAGGACACACCTCAACCACTTATCTCTCCACAAAAGGAACAAGAAGGGAGCAAACGGATCACCCTCTCCTCAATCCCTGGAAAGACGACAGAGCAAAGCATCCTCTTGTGCTACCAGTTGGTACAACAGAGAAGAAGGTGCCTCCTGTTTCATTCCCTTCCATCAGGTATGGGAAGTACCCCAGCTGCCATAGCATCCCCTCGTATTTGAGAGACATCAGACCTTATTCTTTCCTGTGAAGTCATCATAATGGCTTCTATCATGAACATGTTCTCCATAGAAACAGGTTGTGTGATACCATTTTCTCTATGATATGAGGATGGTGGAGAAATTGAGTTTAAGTGAGTGATCTTACTCAAATATAGAAAGAAAAGTGTGTGCTAGGAGAAGAAATTCTTCCAGAGGAAATGAGTTTATGTAACAAGACCAAAAAAAAAAAAAAAAGGAGATGGGTTAGAGAAAGGTTTTGTAAAAACTTTGAAAATTCTTTCCTCAAAGTTAACTAAAAAGGGACCAATCTGCCACAAAATGAAATAGCTTCTCCTCTTTATTCACAATACATTCTAATTTGATTATTAGCAATCCGGCCTAATTTACCTGGCTCTTTATATATACCATGTTGAGAATGATTCTGTTAAATTTCCTGCCTACAGATTTTTTTCTAACACAGATGAATGGAGAATTTGAGAACAGAAGCTACTTAATACAGAAATAGTAGCTGGATAACTGTAATGACAATGTTATGACACAGGTAGTAACTCAGGGTACATCTTGTTCTCTATGCTACTCTGAACAATAGATGCATCAAGAAAATATGATCTCATCACTTGAGAGCAGACGTCAGGTTAAAGGGTGAATTTAACCCATCTCAGGTATGTGACTGAGATTATGAGAAGTGAGAATCTAAACCTACATCTTTGAAACCCAGGACCACAGCATAATGACAAACAACTGATGTGGAACCTTTTAATTACTGCCTAGGGGAGTAAAGACCCTAAAGAAATCCTTTGGGTAAAAGAACTGATTCAACCCAAAAGATATTTTTTTTTGTTTTTTGCTGTGGAGAAAAAAGGGAATGCATCTTAACGGTCCCAGAAAGATCACAGTCCTTTTGCTCCACTTCCCCCCACACACTTTCACTGTGCTTATAAGCAACAAATTAAGCTCCATAAAACAAAGCATCTAGTTCCAAGAGATCTAAAATGAAATACTTATCATTCAAAACTTTCTGTCCCTCCAAATGAATTCAGCAGATGAAAACATCTTCAGGCTAGCACGTGTGAGCCACTTTGCAGCAGAGAAGTTGTTCCCATGGTAGGAGCACAGAGGACAACCGGCCAGTAGAGCAGTCCCATACCAGTAGTTCTCCCATGGAAAAATACGTAAAATTGGGAAAGAAAAACTGAAGACGTTCATATAGGGGAAGAAAATAGTTGTAGCCTTGGTAGAAAGTTATGTCCAGGTATCTCAGACCCTGTAATTATAAAGGAGAAGCACAAGAACCTGACCGTTTCTTCCAGAAAAATCTACATAGCCATTCCTGTAGAGCTGACAGGGAAAAAGTTGGTCTTAGAAGGAATTGATCTTCTGGCAGCTAGAGAAATACAAAGGAGTACAGCGATACAATATGAGAAATACACCGATCCAAGGACATCAAATAGTTCTAATGGTCAAATATACTGAGCAGTAACTGGAAAGGATGTCAGGAGAAGCTGGATACACATACAGTCACATACTAGTGGACTTCTCACAGGGTATATGCACTTGTGCACATTTGGAGAGGATAAAAACTTGAAAGTTACAGGTTTAAAAAGTTCCTCAAGAAAGTATATTAGTTGGGAAACATTCACTCAGCTTCTAAAAATCTGATATTTAGTGCAGAATTATAGAAAGGAATATTGAAATGTGCCTTAAGCATGATCTAAAATGAGATGTTTGAGAGGATTTTATGAAGAAATAACATTACTAGGGACTTGATGATGGCAAAGTGCTGAATCCCTCCACGGAAACAAAACCAGATTCTGAAGTCTTTTCATTTTGAGCATCACCGAGCCCCTTTTTCTGCTACCCAGCTGTCCTTCACTTGAGGTCCAAGCAAGCCTGTCTTTTACTGCCTTTTTGTCCTGACTGCGGTGCTTTAGGACCTAGGTGCAGCAGGTAATTCAAAAGAAGAGATCATTTTGTTTATAAATAACAAGGGAATCCCTTTAAGCAAATTTCCTGTCTGGTTCTGCAATTAGTTCACCATTAGTCGAGAGGAGAAGGCAGTTTTTTCCATACAACTTTTCATCCACTGTAGCTGCGTGGAATCAGCAAAGCTTGGATGTGGCAGAGTTTCTTCTACAGACGAGACTTCATTTACTCCACATACACAGGGGAAATGAACCACTCAGTTTCCATGTTTGTGCACCTTGTCATTTGAAAGGATCAGGGAGCTGGCTTGAGGATAAATGCATCTTTCCCATCAGGCACAGACATGCAGCGAGAAGTGAGGGAAAGGGGGAACTCCTGAGGTCGGTGCATCTCTTTTTCACTGGTTGTCATTCAGTGCCTTCAGATTCTGACTGTGATAATTCAAGTGCATCTACACAGCTCAAAAATCCTCTGTTACCTCAAGGACAATCAGGCTCTTCTGCCACATATAACTAATGGAAATGTTTTTGATCTGTGAGTAAATGTATCTGCCTCCTTTCACCACTGTTATTTCACTGGTTCACTTCAGTACCATGATACAGGGACCTTCAGGGACAAGTCAGGAATCATTTTGATTTCTTCAAATACACTGTTTGACAAAATGGAACCACATTTCTCAGTGACTACTGTTTCTTCCCCTTTTACTGACATAGCGAGAGCAAGGAAATAGGAGCCAAATGCTTAAAATACTAACCCCAAGTTCAGCAACCTACATTCTTTCTTAATGAGACTTATACCATAGGGAAAAGAACAGCATCCCAAAAGAAACCAAAAAGAGTCAATGTAAAATAAATAAATATGAATTTTCCGTGTGATTTTTGGTTTGATACTTCCTAGTTTAACTCAACATCCTAATTCATATATTGATTTAACAGAACCACATTTTATCATTTTTCATCAAACTGAGCTGTGCTTCATTTTTTCCTGTGTAGTTTTAGTGTGGTCTTCGATCTATCGTCCTAGAAAAAGATATTCACCCCTAGAAAGAGAATAAGTAGAAGCAAGAAATATATCTACTTGACTCAACGCTCCCCCCCAACAACAAGAAAAGGGGTCAGGGGTGTGGGGGTTGGTGGTGCAGGGAGATTTAAAAGATAATAGAAAGAGACATTTAGAGATCTTTGCACTGACAGTATTCACACATATCGAGTAGCATCAGTTACACCCAGAAATGACTAAAACTGCTAGCAGGGCCTTCATATAACGAAACAACTTTATAGAGGTTGCTTATTGTCATAACTGCATATGATCATAATACATTTCTTTGTCCTTGGATTTTTACCTTATGGGTTTGGGACACTGGACAAAATGCCTTGTTTTACTGTCTGTCACAGGCACAAATAAATGTGGGTTTTTTCCTTGTGAATTTCAATGGTTTTAAAAAATATTTCAAAAATTGTAATGGTGCCTGCTCAAAGACGTGGGAAGTACTATGTGCCCAACACACTGAAAAGTCATAAAAGCAACAACAAAGTATTTTTAAGCAGATAGTTTGACAGATAGATTTTGGTGAACACAAGAGTCCTCATCAGTTTATTTTGTACCCTGCCAAATCAGTTCTGTCCGTAAAACATTTTATTTCCTGATGCTACAGATGCATTCTCTTTCACCACAGCATGTATCCTGGCTTTTATACACCAGTTTATCAAAAATAATGTCTAGGCTTGCTCTGCTGCAAAGGAGACAAGATGTGGATATGAAAAGTTAAAGCAGCTGAATGTGAAGAAAAGGAGGAGAGACAGAGGAGGTGATGAGGTTCAAATGCTTAGAAAATAACAGAAGAATAAGAAAATATTTCTAAGGCACAGAAAATATTGTCCCGTTTCTTATGCTGAGTGAGGATTGCTGAGAGAGTAAGAATGACCACCAGTTTGCTCATTTGCTCAGGCCAGGTAGGTGAGTGCTCAACAGGAGTCACATCACTATCAGATTCCCAGGAGCAATATCATCAGCCTTTGTCACAAAAAGTGATAGCTCTCCTGCTTCTCTAAGTTATTTCAATGTTAAAACAGTTAAAAACAGAGCAACATCTCTCAGTCTTTTGAATTCTGAGGATTTCAGAATCTTTTCCCAACCCAAAATCCTGCCTGCCTTTAACTGGGCTGCAGGAAGAAGCTATGCCTGCTGGTCATAGCTGTATCTGCCAGAGCTGACACTGCTCCATCACCTGGAGGTTAAAAAACACAGAAAAGACATGGGGAAGTTTTACTACTCTCCATTGAAGTGTTTGTCTCTTGCTGTACTGTGAATAAATGAGCTCATTCAGAAATTAGTTACCATAGCAGTCAGATTATGAAGAAAAGAAACACATGAAAGCTTTGAAAGTCAGTTAAGAAATGAAGAGCTGGAGGTATGAGCGCCAATCATTATCCAAGACCAAGACTACAATCATGTGGGCAGATAGTGCTTGCAGATTAGAGACGCATACTTTTATGGACATGCTTTGAAGTTCTCATTTTAAATATAAGCCCAAACCAAAATTCTGAGTTTCTCCACCTCAGAGAGGATAAGACAATACCTCAGCCAGTTTGACTGTATGAGAGCACTATAGGAGCTTTACCTGAGCCCACTGCAAAACAGTCCCTCACAAAGACAAGCTGGCAAGAGAAACCAGGTAATACTTATTTAGGTAAGTCATCTGTGGCCTTCACAAGAAGCAGGTCAGTAGGTTCAAAGCCACATAGAAATATCAGTCCTCTTTCTTGAGAGAGAAAAAGAGATATTTTACAGAGCAAATAAATGGGAATTTATAGGTTTTTTTTTTTTTTCTCCAGGAAGGGAAAAAGCAGTTCATGCTATAGTTTATCAGTGCACAAGTGAAATCTATTTCAGTTGGAAATAGATGCAGGATTTCACTGTTACCCAGTGAGTGACAGTGGAGTTGTTTTGTAGCAGTGGTGCTTATACTGCAGGCTCCAGGGAGAGAGCAGCCGGCATTAACCCACTGCCTGATGAAATGCAGCCTGGCAAAGTAACACCTGGGCAAGGAAAAAAAGGAAAAGAGACACGAGAAAGAGTCCCACATCTCTGTTAAATGGTACTTGGGAATTACTGACCTGTCTCAGGATGGTTTCCTGCCTAAGCTCTATGTATTTCCTTCCAAACTGAGGGAATAAAATTACATGGAAAACAAGAAAAAGAAATAAAAGGGGAGAAGTATCAGCAATGAACAGTGAGGCCGGTGTAATATACTTCTTGCCATATTAAGCATGTTAAAGGCTGAAGTAGAACTCATTGGCCTTCATTGACTTAAATGAGCTTTTCATCAGCCCCTTATTGCAAATATGGCTTGAAATGGCAAGGAAATCATAGAAGCAGTGACATTATATAATTGTGTTTAGAGATAGGATATGGCTTGTAAATATCTTGCATGGCTTTTTGTTAATATTTAATTGAATTTAGAAGCTGAGTAGGCCTGGGCAAAGTTGACAGTGATGATGTGACCTTGGCAACAAGAAAATCAAGGCCATATTATATGCTATTCAAAGGCAGTTTCATACTGGGGATTGGGGGATAAATTACTATAGGTTTGCTGATATCTAGAAAACAAGGCAGATTAACAGCAGATGAGGACTGGGCTCATGGTGATAAGTATTCATACTGGTCAGTTGTGGTCTTGTAGTTCTCCCAACATCAGCAGCAGCAGCACCAAAATTACACCATTATAGGGGATACTATTCAACTTAGAATCCTAAAAATCTTCCTCAGGGATAGAGCAGGAAATGTGTACACTTGACTTTTTTTCCTGACATTTTTAAATGCCTTTTTCTATTCATCCTTTACACAAATGTGGCGTGCAAAAATTACTCTTGACAGGCAATTCAGCAGGTTCATATAATTTCACAGAAGTTAACTAAATTGCACTGGCAAACACGACAGAAGGATCTGCTGTAACAGAAAAGTGCTTGCAGAAAAGGTAGGTCTATTTATCAAAATATATTTAAAAATAATAAATCATAGTATAAACACTACTCCATCTTACAGCCATGTATGAGTTGTAATATCGTTACCTCTAACTGGTTAATTTGGGAAAGGCAACTTATTAAGTGTACAGGCTGACTCAATGCAGATTTTGTTTTGCTTTGATTCTGATAACATTAATTCTGCTAGATAAATTACTTACATACAATTACAAGATAAAGGACATGAATCTAATTTCTCACTATCACACGCATCAGCCCTATCATATTACTGCATTCATAATGTTTTTCTGTGTTACCTCTTCTGGCTATTTTGCCAGCTTAGAAGAAACAGAAGGAGATAGGAGCTGGAAAAGCAGAGAGAAAGGAACATCTTACTCTCCACAGTATGACTTGGATACATAAAAATTTTACAAATCCTAGCTCAGCACACTGGATCTTAGTTGACAGATTAGCTAAGGATTTCTCCAGTATTCCAGATAACCAGCAATGTCAGAGATTCAGGGCAGTAAAAACTGAGGTATTATCATTCATTCAGGAAATGAAAGTGTAAATCTGTAATGGGAACAACTATACAAGGGAGCTTCTATTGTTCCCTATGAACACATACAATTCTACCTCCTGAAAGGCCCCTATCCACTTTCCCAGTGGATTTATAAATAATGCACTTTAATAGGGCAAAAGGTTTTCTCTCCAATTCTTTCAGATCTGACCAGTTCTCATGACGTGAAAAATAAGTATGTTAGGGCATTAACAGAATCAAGCAAAACAACGTATGGTTTTCTGCACTAGACAACATACTCTATGCATGCTAACAATGCTCAATTAATTTGCTGTTGAGTGTATTCCAACACTGTATTTTCTATAGCAAGATGCTCTTCCTGCCAGCGAAAGTTAGCTCTGTGCTTAGAATAATAATGATTTAATAAAGCTGAAGCAGTGCAGGAAGCCAACATCTTAGATAGGTAAGAGCTAAATACGAAGCAAAACAGGGGTGAAAAGAAGCCAGTTAAGTCAGGGTCACTTCCAGCAGCAGGACACTGCTAAGAAAATACACACTGAAAGTCATACATCTTCAAAATCATGGCACTATAAACTGTGCAGCTATTGCTGAGGGCTCACTGCTTTATGACTGAACCCTTCCGTAACACATCCTTTGCACTACTTGTTCTCCAGAATTGCAGTATCAGCATTTTTCTGAAAAGAATCCATACTCTCGCTACCACACAGCACAGCTGCATAACAGGAATGTTGCGTAGGTCAGCCAAAGACATTTTAACGCAATGTTGCTTAGATATTATGGTCTCTACAGCAACTTTTAGATGATATCTTCAACACGGCTGTGCATCTTAACGTGCACATGTTATTGACAGAGCCTTTACTAATTCATCCAGTCACAGCACCACAATGGGAAACACCAATGGGGAAAGACCTGGCTGTTGCTCAGAACAGCTACTGAAGACAAATGGAAAGCTAAACTAAGCATTCAGAGTTTGACAGGAAATAAGGCTTGACTCTCAAGAGTAATTTACAGGCACTTGAACACTCTTATTAACTCCGAGAAGAATAACTCTATTGCGACTCATGATCTAGGAAATTTTGCATTCTTTCATGGTTCTGGATCATTCATCGTAAAAACGGTTCATTCATCTATAACATTTTTCAGTTTTAGGACCAAAGATTATTAATCATGTTGCATTTTAAACAGCGTATGTTGTTTCTCACTAATCCTATTCTCAGTGATACAGCATTTCTGACTTCATTATTAATTTTTGGGAGTGTTTTGATTGCCTTGTGGTCTTAATGACTGGATAACTGCTAGACAGTCCGAGGCAATTAAGACTCCATCCTCCCAAAACTCCACGTATGCTGGAAACTGGTTTTGCAGGAGGAATAACCTCAGAGCCTGATTTGTTGCTTGCCTGTATGGCTCCGAGATGACTTTGCTATTAAGACTGCTTTGAAGGTAAAAGCATCTGTACTCTACACTTTATCTTTGAGCGCACTCAGAAGCATCCTGACCGATACTAGTACTCCATTCCTGTCCTGGCTGCTTCCATCCATCCCTGCTGCCCCTAGGCCACTTCACATGAGCAACTTCAGGTAACATTTTTGATGAGCCTTTATATCTCCTGTGCCAACAATGGCTGAGGCAGGAGACAGGTCAGGTTTCAGCTGTTTTGAAGAAATTTTTACAGAAGCCTCAATTTAAACTCAAGAAATAAAGAAAACAGCAAAGACAACAACAATAACTGCATCTTAAGTGTCAAACAGCTAGCAGAGTTGAGTCCTGGAAAGAATTTTCCACCTCCATCTGTCTACTTTGCTGGTCTTGTACAAGGAGCATCAGCTTTGGCAGGGGAGGCTGCCTAGGTGCTCTGTGTTTCTACAACATGAAGCAGAAGACAAGCCTGGCACACCACTGGCTTATGTAAGTGGTAATTGCACAACAAGTCTAATTACAGCAAGGCTATTCTAATTAATCTAATGATTTTACATCTGATTATGACAAGAATAATTTTAAGAGCTGAAGTAATGTGACAGATCAATGTCGTGCTGCACAGTAAAGAAATAAAATGTACAGATTTTGTGATGAGGCAAGAAAGAAGGAAAGAGATACTGACATCTAACATCATTGGCCATTTGCTACTGGTAGCAAGACTTGCTGGCCAAGGGTATTGGCAATATTCTCCCTCATCATCCCAGTCACACTCTTGATCTGGTGAGATAGGAACTAGATTAGGAAAGCAATCTGTCTGAAAATTCCCTGGGGAAAAAAAGATAATCTAGATAAGGCTGAGGAATCACCACTAACAAGCAGGAAAAGGAGAAAAATGTTCCAGCTGCAACTGCCCCGCAAGCTACATTCCTATGGCTGTATCATAAAAGAGTTCCAGCGCAGGGAAGAGACAAGAATTCATCTGAACATCTCAGCATGATTGGGCCAGAGCTGCCAGGGAAATTAAAAAATCTATAATGAAATAATTTGCACATTTTTTCTTCTTCGCAGGAAAGGAACACATCAAAGTTTGTAAATTGAAGAGAAGAAAAAAAACAGTATGAATATCATGAGGCACAAATTTATCACACAGAGGTCTGGAGAGTCAGATGTAGCTTCTAAAACATTAATGAATCTGCCCTTTCTTCTTCACCTCTCTGACATCCGCTTTTATCTCCTATTCTCACATTTCAGATGCAACTTTGAGATTCCTTTCAGCACAAGAGAAACGAAAGAGTGAAGTTTTGCCCCAGAGCGCAAAGTCAGGAAAAACACATTCTGCTCAAGGGAATTAAAAAGGATATTGGAGGGTGTCACCATTTCTTGTTTTTATAGTCATTATCATGGGTTTGTACTGTGAGATCCTCTAAAATAACTGCCTGAAATCAAGGCCCATCATACAAGTATTTTAAAGCTTGAAATAAGCCACAACATCTGAGTTACAAAACATTATAAAGCTAAACAGATAGAGGATACAGGAAAGTATAGGGTCTACAGAGCATAAACTAAACTTCGATGCCAGAACTGGAAACAAAAATCCAGTTTCTGAAATGCCCATGCAATACACTACATACTGCTGGGAAAACCACAAGCAATTCACACAAGCAGTGAATGTCACTTGTGGGAACAGTTTAAGTATATAAAAGTTAACATTTAAAGGGCAGTATTTATCATGGTGGATAGTTTCTCATCTACTATATGGGATACTGGAACATAACAATAGTCAAAGTGTGGGAAAACTTATGAGAAAGTAATATTGAGAAAAATACAGATTTTGAGGTATCCAATATTTCCAGCCCTTTTCCCTGTTGTGAACTGAAAATATTTCAAGTAGGAAAGTTTAATTCTTGTCCATTCACATTTCTTTTTTTTTGTATGTTTCTTCTCAGAAATTCTGCTAGCTTTTTTAAACATTTGGACAGACTTTTTCCACTCCAAATATACAAATTTCAGGTTGACATCATGTTGTGCTTGCATAAGGTAAGTCATAATTGGTGTTACCCCTGCAGCTATTAGTAAGTTTAGGTCAGTGATGAGACTGACCTCTGGAAAAAGCCCAGCTCAAAGTCAGCCTATATGGCAACAAGAGCAGCTGAGTTTGTCATGTATTACTTTTAAGAACACTAAGTAAATATCTTCCAGAGTAATATGAGCAGTGGTAACATAGATTCTATTCCTGAGCATCAAAGACAAATATTTACATGAACTTTTTTTTCAGTTTCATAGAAAGTAACGCATGTTCTTCAAATGTTTACTTGCAGTCCTGAAAGAGTTTTAATTAATAAGGTTCTGAGCTCCTGCAACACCAGGTTATTTCTGATGCAAAACCAGGCAATGGTGCCTTTGATGTACAGCATCCTTCTTTTTTTTTCTTTCTTTTTTTTTCTTTTTTCTTTTGTCCATATCCTGCCCTTTGATTTTTACATTCAGGCTATCTTACCTATCTCACACAGCTTCAATAGTGTCAGCCATGACTCATGCCTTCGGGGACTTGGCATTCTCTGTATTTCTCTCTGTGCTTAGATTTATCAAATGTGGATGTCTGGATGCTGGATTATGTACTAACCTGTACTTATCAGAATTCCCATGTACTATGTTTTGTCCTCAAAACACATACCTTGCTAGTTACAGGTCTGTTGGAGCAGGGAGAAAACACCAAGGATGCAGAAACAAAAAGATTACTTAATATATCCATATGCAATATATCTTGGATTTCAAGGACAATGCCGTAGGCATATGAAAACCAGGGATGTGACACCAGCTTTTGTTCCTACTTCTGCTGACCGGTGTCTGATTTAGTGCATGCCACTTTAGTGGATAGCTTAAATTATAGTAATTTGTCAAGTATATCCAGTTTTGATAGGGAGCAGATTAGCAGAAATACTGGTTAAACAAGTGAAAATTTGGTGCAGGTGTTGCTTTGCATCAGATTTTTTTGTTAGACTGAAGATTTCAACAAGCATTTGATTTTTATATTTTTCTTTAACTAAAGTTATAACTAACTTCTAGAAATATTCAAGTGCTGTCTTGTGCCCTGTGCAAACTGAGTTATAATTAAGCATCTTCAGAGCTAGGTAACCCTGCACTAGGTGTTGGTGGGACTACTGAATCCAGCAAGCAGGTGGATACTTGTCCTTTTAAGATAATAATTCAGCAAAGGCTCTTTGCTGGGACAAGTGTGTGTACTTAGCCTGAGGGGTAAATAGACACCTTTTCTTGTGAGGCACAGAGCAGACACTCAAAAGAGCTGGAGAACCTTCTTTTACAGGTTTAACTGGATCCTGAAGAAGAGGTAAAAGGTCTCTAAAAGCAGTTTCTGAACCAGAGCTCTTGTCCACTGCTAATTTCAGGAGGTGTGAAGTGATCTCCATCGAGGACAAATACAATCTGGCTCCGTATTCATACTCTGTAACCTGGACTTGGAGTGAAGTATTTCTCACCATCTGAAAACCTATGGAGACTATTTTGAAGTTGAATCAACAGTGAAAACTGGCTTTCTACTTGTGTGTTGTGTAGCCACAGTCCCTGGAAGCCCTCATGTGAGTCTTGCCAAAATAAATTTAGTCCTCTGTACTTAAGAGACACCCAAGCGTTGTGCAGATTACTCAAAAGGCTACTTCACAACTAAACAGCTTCAGAAAATGCCCAGCAGCAGAAGAAAACATGTTATCTGTCACAGCACAAATGAAAGAGTATTGTTGGGTTCTATTTCACTGTGCCCTCGTTATGCAGAGAAATACTGAGTTCATACATCACAAGAGAACAAGGAGAGAGAAGAGGTCACTGTGTGCATAACCTTTGATAACAGGATACACACAAAGTCCCTTTTACAGGACAAAAAAAAATAAAAGCTTTTTACCACTGTCCAGGTTGCTTCAAACGGGTCCTAGTGTTAGCATTCCTAAAGGAGGTCCTCCTCTTGCAAAGAAACAAAATATGAGCTGGGAAGGAGACTACAAGAGGTATACGAAAGCACACAGATGGTACACTAGCCTTCACTGGGATGGAAAAGTCCTTGCTCATACATTGCCTGGGATCTAGTCTCCACCCCAGAAGTGGTTATGTTTCTGTAATGATGAAACGGTCTATACTGTGCTGTATTCATGGAGAACACAGACATAGCAACTTTCATCCCAATTCAAAATATTTATAGTTCTAAGTGAGAGAATTGCAAAAGGAATATTCAATTTACTGTTGTTTCTCTCTTTGCTCTATCATTATCTTTTTTCCCCAGAAAGGAACTAGACAGAACACTATTTTTTACCAAATCTACTTACCACTGAGCAGCGAATTTCTAAAGAATCCCACTGCTTCAAAAAAGAACTTGCAAACCAGCATCTATTTATATGTGGGGGAAAAAAAATACACAGAAAACAGTTCCTGTTTGATTAAAGGTTATAAAAGGTACTCTATCATCTGGGTATAATAAGGAACAGAGAAGCCTTCAAATCTACTTTAGAAATATTTCTATTTAATTTATCTGTCCCAGAAGAAGATGATGGAGAGGAGGAAAACAAATACAGGCTAAAAAAAAAAAAAAAC
>VZRU01012159.1:179525-194315 GCA_013398155.1 Pedionomus torquatus
AAAAAAAAAACAGTTGTAAACTACACGTTTTTTAACTGAGTATCAAATCACCAATTATTAGCCAGGTATTTATTACAATTGAACTGTATTTATTAAGTACAATAAAGTAGCCTTAGCAGATGATCTCTCTCTAACACACACCCCAGCAATAACTACTCTGTAAACACTAGCCTCTTCACATTCACTCTGTCTCCTAGCCCTGTCTCACTGCTTTCCTCATCTCCTGCTGCATTTAACCTTGACGTGCAACTCTGGTTTTATCAAGGAACAGCAAGGACTTGTCTGAAGAAACGTGTCGGACAACCATATTCCAAAACTACCAATCCATTAGAAAAATAAGCATCAAAAATAAGGCAGATGGAATTAGAGGAAGGGGCAGATCAAGAGGTCACTAGACGTATGTGAAGATCAGACGCAGAATCCTTCAGCTCACAGGTACATTTGCAGTTTGGGGATTTCATCTATTTTCATGAGATATCTTTCACTATCCACAAGCTAATAATTTAAGTCTGAGATTTTGAAAATTCCTCTTGATAATCACATTGGTGCCTTTAAAAATTTCATTCCAAGTAATTCCTTACATTTGAGGAAAAATAATGTTTCATGCGAAGGCACAAATGCTAAGGTTGATTTTATTTCAATTCCTTTCAAAAAGAAAGACTTCAATAGGTCTCTTCCAAGAGCTTCAAGGTACTTAATGCAAATTCTGTGCCCGCTATCAAAGGGCAGCACTCTGAGCCTCAAGGAGCCCAGCAGCAGCAGCAGCATTTCAGGAAACTTTGTCAACACTGAGGTCAGAAGCAAAGTGCTCTAGAGATGGGGAAAGAATCATTTGTGCAACCTGTGGGTCCCATCGCAGTTTACGGTACTGGAGGAGGGAAGGCTGGGACTGCTGCTTATTCCAAGCACCAGACTTTAATTGGATACTTAAACTGACAGTGAAAAGCAGAGTACATTGATGGAACAGCCCACCAGATGAACGGAGTATAATTTCTCCATCGTATACTCAGACATAGGTGTATAGGCATCCATATGCAATGTTCCTAAGCCAGTAAACCTGTACTGAGGTGAACTCTCAAAATACAGAGTGGCTACCAAATTAACAACTGTACTTATTCATGCCAGAGGAAAAAGAAAAAAAAACAACACAAAGCAAAAACACCACACGCAAAAGATAAAATAATTTAAAATAAAGTAATGCAATCTCATTTTTACAGTGAAATCACATTTCAAAATGTACCAACAAGCTGGGGAGGAGACAGAGGGGCAGGAAATTAATTTCAGAAACTGAAAATTAAGGGTGGGGTGAGGGGGAGAAAGATATTGGAAAATGTCATTTTAACTCCTACCCTGTGATTTATTGAGCTACAGATCATTATTTTTTTGGAGCATTTACAAGGTACAGAGCGAACTAGATTCCTCCAGTATATTTTTCTGTCTCATGTAAACTATCGATGGTTCAAAACCCCTGTAAGTGTCTAGTTCTCCTAAAATCTGCCTCATTCCTGACCTTTCTAACCTCTTGTGCCAAACTTTCTTAGGGCTGTACATGTGTCAAATAAACACATGACTTATTTATGCAATCAGACAAGATCTAAAGGAGAATGCAGTAAGAACAAGTAAAGTTCAACTTTCTCTTTTGGGGAGTTTTCAACGTTATATTACAGTAGGTAACGTTGGAAAGGAAAATTCTGAATTTCTAATTCTGAAGAACTGACAGTTGACGGACATAATCTCAAAAACTCACAGAGCTACAGAAATATTATTTGAAATATTGGTCTCTGGAGTCCAGCCTCTTACTTCAAATGGGACTGTCCTAAAAACCTAACACAAATAGATACAATGCAACTTTTATTGAGAAACTATCCAACTACTATAGGAAGTTTTCAGGATACAAAACTGGAATTTTTCAGTTTCTTATAATCTCACAGAATTTTCTTTTCATACTCCAGTGCCCTAGTCTTGCCAGCAGTTTAGATTCTCTGAAGCCGACCCAAGGTAAAGTCTAATATTGATATCCTTGATCAAAATCCCCTTTTGTTTTCCCAAATAAAAATATTCACACTTCCACAAGTAAAAACTTCCATAACAACTCTGTTCACAACAGAAGGTTCACAAACCATTTGCAGATTCATACTCAGATGACCTGTTTGATCAACAGTGGCAACTAACATTCATGTTTCAGAAGTGTCTGTTGTATTTGTAGAATTTCTTTTTGAGAAAGAGGATCAAAATTAAATGAACTACATAGATATTCAAACTAGAAGTGGTTTAGTAATTTGCACACACATATATGAAAATTATTAACCCACTTGTAGTCTGTAACATAAACACTGTTTCCTATCTAAAATGAATAAAGGTCTGTATTATCTCCGTTAACTAAGTTGTTTTGAATTAATATGAGTTTCTACCGCCATAAGCTAGAGCCTGCACTGAAACTACACTAACAGTATCATATTGTCTCCTGATGACAGTAATGCCAATGAAAATCTCTGCTAGCTGATACCTCACCATACAAGTCACGCTTGTGGGTCTTAAAAAAAAGCTGTCATAGACTAGTCTAGGAGCAAGGAGCAAGTCCCAGTAAAGACATCAGCTGAGACTGAGGACAAAAATGAATGTTGGAGGAATACAAAACACACACTCTGTACTTAGGAAAAGACAAGGTTTCTAGGAAGTAAAGGACAGAAAAATCAGAGTTGTACATGTAACTAATCATTTGGAAGAACCTATAATTATGAAAAATTATAGTAGAGATAGAGACCTGAAGGCCTCTCAGGTTTACATTTTCAAATAGGAAATGCATGCTATAATGAAGCAGTAAACACATCGGCCAGATTCATCAGTGTGTTATTCCATCTCTTTGCTGATGTAAACATCAGTAAGACGAGAACAGTAGCTGGGGGAATTGCATACTGTCAATTTTCTCCTTTCTGCTGGATGACTGCATAACACACTGTTCCCAGCTACTAAATTATTTAGATCATCATCTACAAACACCTGGAAACATATTTCTTGCTTCAGTTCAATCACTTGCATTTTATCCCTCTCTTTAATTTGCTGGCAGAAGAAATAATAAAAGCTGTCATTCTAAATGACTCCTTCAGATCATTTGAAATGCCTTCAGTAATGTGTTACCTCAAAGCTATTTTTTTGAATAATCATTTCTCTCTATCCCGTATGTTACAGCATGTAACAAAAAGCTGTGAAACTAAAAGTGTGTTTAGAGGCTGCATTTCCTAAATAGTTAATGGCATTTAGCTACGGTTAATGGAGGAAAACTCAGGGGAACCATAATAGCCGGTGTATCTGTAGCATGTCTTTGGGAACTGGCATATATGCTGCAGGAAAAAAATTATGATAACACTGTTTAAAGGGGAAATTCTCTCTAGATCACAGCAGTCCCTAATGGAGAAGAAGAGATGCCAGAGGATACTCAGTGAAGCATCAGCACTGGGCTGAGACCCTTGTGTCCAGATCCATAAGCCTTTCCTCTCCAAGCTTAAAAGACTGAACTAGACACAGCTAAAGAACGTGCAAGAGACAGGTTGTCTCTTGGACTAAAAAGAGACGTGTCCCAACCCTCACGCTGTGTGTCCTGGATTAAGTACCCATGGCCTACAGAGCCCAAAAGGGAGGAGTCCTGAGGCAACTGATAGTCATTTCCCTTGGTGAGCATGGCACTGGGTTTTGGGGAGAAGTCTTTCACCCCTTTAAGTGCTTCCTGCCTAGGGCTGCATCTCCACAGCTCTGCCAGCTAAAGGGGACACATGAGAATCCCTGTGTTCAGTTCAGACACACTTAGCTGCATTTCTGAAAGACCCGAAGGCTTGTGCTAGCCCTGAAGTGGGACAGGGAGTGTTTTCCTGGATCCCTCCACCAGCAGCATGGTGGGAATGATGGGCCAGAAACCACCAGCTGATGAGCAATAGACAGAGGTTTATATTTCAGGTGGTACAGCCAAAATCAGTAAAGGATGTCCACCCACAATGTGCAATTTCCCTGGACCATGCATCAACCCCAACTGACAACAGTCTTGCATTTTCAAGTGTCTTTAATTGTGAAGCTTCTGTGCTACTCTGAAGCACCACCTAAATTTTAGTCATAGGCCAGCTACTGCTTTGGGCACTGGAAAGATGAATAAATCTCATTCTTCTCACTGAAAAATGCAGAGGATGAGCATTTGCAAAGGATGGCTGCAAATGAAAGGTTTGTATGTCGGTTAGCAATACAACGTGTCTTGTCTGTACAGCCCCTCTCTGTCACTGACATCTGCCAAAACACAGCATCCCTGCCATGGCCACCTGTACACAGAGAGCGAGGAGGGGGGGACAAAGCCAAGAGTGCATCCGTGCTAAGAGGGATGGAAATGCTTGCTGCCAAAATACCTTGTCCTGTTCTTCAGCCACGTAAACACACACAAAGCTTTGGTACCGTAGTTTCTTATTTGACAGCTTTCAAGCTCTTTTCTGAGACTGCTGTGAAGCATCCCTGTGACAAGCACTGAGTTTCAGCCCAGATTGCATTGAAGGGAAGATACAAAGACATATCTGGCCAGAACTGCCAAAACAGCAGCCCGGTTTGTCAAACCTGCCAGTCTAACATAACATTTTAAAATACGTATAATCTGGCCCACATATGGAAACAACCTGAATTCAGAGCTATCCATCACCTATAAATCACAACAAAGTTAGTGAGAGATAACGAGGTGAATAGATGATAGCTGAGTACTTGGAAGCTTGGAAACCTTCTTATGAGCCTGAATTTAAAGTAAGTATTTTTGAACATACTTCATTATGTTGATATAATAACAAACCATGCTCCAAATTCTTTTGACTCTAAACAAATAGCTCAAAGCCACAACACTGCCTCCAAAGACTCTCTGTTCTTACCCTTATGCAGTAACATGGATCTCAGGCAGAAGAGGACAGTATTGCTCATCTAAACTCACAACAGAAGTTTATACTGTGGCAGAGAACCACAATGAATTCTCATCATTACACAGATTACAACGGGTTTTGGACCACATCAACATCTCTCCATCCAGCCCTCTATCCCTTTTCCCTTATTCCCATGCCATGCACTCCCACTGCGTTACCTTGAGCCAGCTCTGATCACACGGTGCACCAATTCCATTTACTAAAACAGCAGAAAATTATCTTGGCAAGCAATGAAACCTCTAGTTGGGTTAGCAAAGCGAATTGGCTCTCTGTGCTAACAGGTAAGTGCCAGAGCCAGGGAGGAAGCTGAGGGATCTCTCTGCTGTCAGGAAGCTGTAACCAGCTCAGTTACAGCCCAAGCCTTGCTGCAGGTGCTGTAAGAACAAGTAGCCCATCCTGCCTCTGAAGATACCACTGCTGACAAGGAAGACATGAGAGGGATTAGGAAAAACAACATTTACAGGAGAGTAGTTTGCCTCGTATCACACAACTATTTGATGATAGAGCTGTCTACGGAGAACCCTCACACAACAGTGTTTGAACAAAGCTATTATCATTGCCTTCAAATTTATTTTCTTTCTTTTTTTTCTATTTTTTTCCCCGAATATTATTTTTGCTGTGCTCAGCCATCTTTTCTGAATAGCTTCTTCTTGATCATCCTGAGTGTGGTCAAAATAGGTTGGCTACATCATAAATCATACATCCCAAACTGCCAAAAGCTAAACGTGAGAAAACACCTGCAATGAAAACTCTAAATGAAAAGGGGGAAAATAAAAAGACATTTCTTTTGATGTGGAAACCCTGCCACCTTATTTTCAAATTCACAGTAGAAATAGTTTACAGCAATCAAAGTGGGGGAGACTGGATACGTGTGGAACAATTAAATCTGTCAAGATATATGAAGAATATTCTCCTTTCTTCAAAATGGAGAAAACCTGAAAGGCATGTCAGAAAACCCCACATCAATTTGATTTCTATGAACATTTGCAACTATTTCTCCTGTGAAAAAGCTGTAGAAAATTCAACACAGATATTTTCCAGTAGCTAGACTTTGGAAACTGCTCAATAATTATTTCTTAACTATAAGAGAATGAATGAAGCATATTCCTGGCCCACCTAGGAAAAAAAAGTTATAAGGCTCAAACTTTATAAATCTGTAGCACTGGTAAAAAGAATTATTTTGCCTTTAGGCTACTAATGAAAGTCTGGGTTTACCAGCATTCAAAAGAATATTAGACATTTATAGGGCTAATGAGAGCATTCAGGGTTACATAAAAAGGGATAAATAAAATTAAGGCTATAAGCCTTCATCCTTTAGGGCTAGAGAAAAAAAAATTCTTTAGTGGCAAACTATTCTATGAAGACCTGAGGTAAAATCTTGACCTTGTTAAAGTTACTTAGAATTCTTCCAAAGTAGTTATGATTTTACCCCAACTTTGCTTAATTATGCAGCTTCCCCTGACTTCATTAGGCCATTCATCATCTGCAGAGCTTCTTATTCTTTCTCACAGCACCTGAAAACAGCCAGTATAGCTCCAGATAAGCAGCTAGACTTGAGTATAAACCAAAATGTCTATTGCTTTATTCTTTTTATGTTTATGTTAGAGAACTGATATTAGATCTGATTAGGAGCTGTCAGGCTGCTAGTTTGGCTGGCTCTAGGGCTGTTAAATTCCTTGGTATGAGGTGAGAGCATGGTACAGTATGTTCCTTATCATACTGCATCCTCCTACTCCCAGAGAGTGGCAATAGGTAGGTGCTGATTTATTCATGGAGAAAATCTGCTCCAGTTCCATCCTGAATTCCTTTGCATTACCATGAGAGCAGGATCCCTGAAAGTCCCCAGCGTTGCCTGATACGTGTTGTTAGCCCTGACTGGCATCTTGCAAGTGTGGTTTTCCCGACTGCACTCTCTCTGCCATCTGTTAGCTGTCCCCCAGGGAGCAGACAAGTACAAAATCCTGCTACCTCCTCCTCCTCCATTTTCCTTTGTTTTTTTACCTTTTTGTCCCTCTCACAGATGTGCCCACAACTCTCTGCTGTTCCTCCCCCAGCAATTCTGCCTCCAGCCAGCTGCTTAACTTCCTCTACAGACATGGCAGACCCACAATAAAATGACAGGGGTTATGGGGGGTGGGTATCTCATAAAAGCCTCTCTGTTTCAGCTGGCTGTTCTGCAGGGTGGACCCAAGCAGGTTGTTTGTAGCTGTATCGCAGAGCCAGATGCTGAAGTTTCTCTGCTTCTCTTGGTACTGCGTCCAGTTGTTTAAAATGTGACATCTGCTGCAGCCTACATAATTCATCGTGATTATTCACCGCATTGTGATAGGATTTAGGATTACTCTTTTGATGTTCGTCAGTGTGAGCCAGGATTACATTACTCCTCTCATGCCATGAAGCATGACTCTAACAGGGTATTTAAACAGTGGGAGGTATTGCTCTCCTGCTCCTGCTGCTGACAGCATCACCTCCTTTTAGCCACGCACCCTTTGATGCCCAGCACATGGGATGTTCTCCCTAATAGACAATTGAATCTAAGATAATCAAATACCAGACAACTGATTTATTACATTAAAACCATTTTTTTTCTTCTCTCACTTACTTAAACTCTGAGTCCCTCCCACAGGGGTAGAAAGAGAGAGAAATCCATTTGCCAGGTAAGACATTTAACACAGAGCAAAAGCATTGAGACAGGAAATTTTGTGACTGCTGCTTGGGTTCTATATAAGAAAAAGAGAAGTTGGGAAACTTGAGAGGATGGTGAAATACTTAGAAACCCTACACAACAGAAGTCCTGAGACTGGTCAGTCTTTTACAGACTGCCTTCTTCCAAGAATCTTGCACAAATTGTTAATTCAAAAGCTGTTGAAGAAGCCAGTGTTCATTACCCTTGATTTTCAAAGGAGTTTCAGCATAAAATTCCCTCCAGGTCCTTTGAAAATCTGGGCTCAGTGTTAGAGAGCCCAATTTTCTCATCAGCTTTTTACCCAGCTTCCTAAAAACCTGAAGTATCTGTGGGTGAGCATTGTACAGTGCTGCTTTTAGTATCCAAGTGTGACCATTAACAAATTAAAAACACTCCAATAAGCAAGTAACACCAACTTTGTTTTTGCAGAAAGTTGAATTAAACAATTCATTTCCTTTCAGGATGTTCAGCTTGAGACTCAGATCTTTTAACAAACAAATCAGCCTTTGCATCTCGTCATGTCTTTGTCCTATCTACACCGAATCTACCCCACATGCATATTGCTACATACTCTTCAGACATACACAATAAGAGATTAATGTATATATTGATTATTACTGGTTTAGAGGCAATATTAGAGAACTGACAGCTGCCTGCTTTGGGCTGAATAATGTTAGGGTGAAGTGATTTGCCAGTCGGAGAGATACCATCGCTGTTGGCCAGAACAGATTCAATCGTAATATCACCTCAGCTTTACGAACAGAATGTAGACAATTTCTTGAATGGGAAAGATAACCTAACTCATTAATAAGTTCACACTCCTCTCATTTTCAGCAGTAAGAAGCAGTGTCTGTTCTTTCAACTATTTTATGTGAACGAGAAAGGGAAGAATTGGCACAAGAAACTTTTTCCCAAAACAAGGCAGCATCAGCACTGTAGAGACCCAACTTTTCTTGTGAAACTCTTGGAGGCAGTCTAAATACCTTTATCATTATTCCCTATGCTTTAGGATGTATACAAGGTTACATATTTAAGCAGGTTTCAGCTTTGAATGTCCCATTTTCCGTACTCATCAGAGATGTTAGACCTTTGCCCATTTATGCCAGGAAACAGGGCTCTCAGCCAAAGCTCATCTGCACTGTCATGCAGGTTTTACAGAAATGGGTATCAGGCATAAATGATCTTGCTGTAATAAAATAACCTTGCTGTAACAGCTGGGTGGCAGACTCCCAAGAGGGCAGGGTAAATCACAGCTCTGCTCTTCCTTCCTGGATGGCCCTAATTTCTTTACAAGTCTTACAGTCTTTTAAAAGGACCTCCCTTGGACAGAATTAAGCACAGAGGTGTTTTTTCACTTCAGGCAGGGAAATATTTCAGTTCTTCACCTTGTTTTGTACACAGTGCATGAATTTCTAAGATACAGCAGTGACCTACCACTGGCCTGTACCTTCACTTCAAATTAGGTTTAACAAAACAAAACAAAACGAAACAAAAGCTATGGGAGATTAATGTTGGATTAATTTCTGTAAATTTTAGCTATTCAAATGTTAAATACACTGAGAATCAAATGTGAAGCCAAAACAGATCTTGTTTTCACTCTAGTTGCTTGTTTGGAGCTGAAAAGGCTCAGCAGAAACCCAAGTCAATCAGCAAGTAGGGTCTTTATTTTTGGCTGATGAAAGCAATGATGAGGATTAAGTAAGAGGAATCAGAATTCATCCTCTTCCTTTTCCACCTGTCTCTGCTTCAGGCTATTTCTGTACCTTCCTCTCCTTTTCCCCCTTTCTTGTCAATTATTCCATGAAAAATACACCCTCTTCCTGAACATTTGCAACTGATACAGAGGGATATCACATTGCCTCCCCTCCTCCCCTGCCATCGTGGAGTAGCAGCCCCATCTGGGGACAGCAGAGCGATGTGCTGCATCCCCATGAGCTGCATATCTCAAAACCACCTCACTGACAATTTGTCTCTCCGAGCAAAGCAGCCAGCTCTATGCAAACAGGATGGCACCTGCAGAAGCTATTTGCCTGGCAAAACTCTTTAGGTGATGGTAAATGGTGGCTTTTATTCAGCTGCTGGTGGTTGTTGTGTGCCAGGCACAGCACAGAAGTTATCACAGGTAAGGAAGGATCACAAAGCTGAAACTCACAGTGGAATATCCTCTTTGCTGCTGTATTTGTTTTGCGGATGAGTGGTCCAATATTAGGTTGAACTAGAATGCCTGCTGCCACAGCTATCTCTTTTTTTTATCTTCATGTACCTTTTTCAGAAAAAGACATTTAGTATGTGTGGAACTGGTTTACTCTTAAGTGAAGAGAATCAGAGATGGAAAACCAGGAGGCTACTATCTAAAATCTAGCGTTTATCAGTCCAATGGATTATTATTGGTGTTTTACCAAATTATATATTAGGGTTATTGAAAATGCGTAGGAAATATTTGGTTACCTAGAAAGATACTGTCATATAAAGACATACAACAACACACGATTCCAGAAAAATTCCTTTGCAGACATATAATATGTCAACAACAACTGATGACACCCAGGACAAGAGGAAGTAAGGCTGAAATCATATATTCTCAAAGACTCCCAATATGTGAACAGAAGAATCCAACAGACTACTGGTCAAATAAAACATGTCATTTTGCAGAGTAGGAAAATTTCCTTTGGGTTGCTAGAATCTCTTTGGCTGAACACTGAGGCAGATATTAACTAGTTCAACAATTATTTAATTTGTAATTAATTAAAATCTTGATAAATTCATGGTTAAATGACATGTTATATGACTTGCAGGCTGTTTAAGGCAGCTCAAATAGGCTTTATCAATGTGGCAAGAATAAGCATTTTTAATTTTTAAAAAAGTCTAAAGAAATACAAGATTGAGTCTTACGAAAGTCCTATTGTCTATCTTCTCTTGAAATTACAGAACACAATCTTCTTGGTTATATTTGCTTTCCAATTTTTCTTCCCAATGGACATTTTAAGACACCTATGTGCGTATGGGGCTGGGTGATTAGTGCAAAATGGACAGACACATTCCTGTATCTGAACAAACTATCTTTGGAATCAGGCTGATTTACAGGAGAACCCAAACAGACTAACGATCCTGTAATAACAACATCTTTTTTCCTCAACTTGGCAGTGCCATAATCTATTGCTTTGTTTACACCATATTTCTGGAGAATGTTAGTTAGGAGCTGGGCGTAACTGCTCAATACAAAATACAAATGTGACCTCCTTTAGATCTGGTGGGGGGAATTCCAGCTAAGGGGGGGAATATTACATTCCTCCTGAAGTGGACTGAATTTTCTTGCTGTTTGTTAAGTGATCTTTTGCAGACAGCCCCATCCTCAACCAGCAAAGCATGTGTTTGAACCTGCAGCTTCTGATCTGAATGGGACTTGACATCTACTTACATCCAAGCGCAAGACTGAATGTCTTCAGTGGTTATAAGCAGAAGCTTTACATTAAGCACACTGGCAGAAGCACCTAGCTGAATTGAAGCCTGCCTATATTTACAATTTCCTTAATATTTGAATTTCTGCCACTTCTATCCCCAAGGACTTTTGTAATACTTAAAATACAGCCTGAAACAGGGATCTTCATTATTATGTATACCATGTGCAGCTTCTCCTCAACAGTTGCTTACAAATTAGATGTAGCAGGAACTGTCTCTGACCTTCAGTTAATTATTTTATACCACTACTGAATTTCAAGAACTCCAGGGGGCATCTTTTAGAAAATACCTGCTGAATATTTGAGGAGCAGTAAATGACACAAGGTCATCCATTTAATACGATAGCATTAGCATCCTGTTCTGAGGACCCAAAAGCAATCCTCCACCAACACCACCAGTCAGAGGGCAGCAAAGAATGACTCACAGCAAAGGGGAATAATTTTACATTTTTCAGAAAGTTCCATGATGCAGACTTTAACAGATCATTAAGGATTTCATTCACAGGAATCCTGACTTAAATCCTGTTGCCTTTCTCTCTGGATCAACACAAGAGAGACAGTTCAGTCGGGTGAGGACTTTTCTGAGCGCAGTAACTGTAGAAATAATGGTATTTATTGGCACAGGGACTTGGACTGCAGCTTGTGAGCGTGGTTTGCCTTTTTTGATCCATTCCACATGCAAATTGTCAAAGAGAGAAGTAGTCCTCTGAGTGGCAATTTCCCTAAGTCCCGGTAGAGGGGCAACAACCTTAGAGTATATACAGGTGCTTTTCATCCCCTTGAGGGAGCTCAGTCAACTAATTAAAAACTGTTACAGTAATCTTAGCAGCAGTAACAATAATTGGAGTACATTAGTTTACTCCATTGACTTTTATTTAACTGCCTATATATTTGTAATTTGCCTTTTAAAAACTAGTCTATATGTATTACTTGCTCTTATTCATTCCCCATATTGGATGAATATGGAAAAAGAAATTAAGAAAAATTATATTATGGCACGTTCCCTCCAAAGCAAATATGTAGAGAAGTGGGACTGGTAAAGAAAAGACACTAAGTGTTTAGGAACAAACACACACCTGTCATGTGTTGCACACACAAAACCAATATAGCACTCTCATCTAACTCACTAACAAAAAAAATGTGGAAATTACAGTAATAAGTAAAATCTGTAAGGACAAATTGGTCTTTGCAAGATGTGGGACTGAAGGTGATATATCTCAGAGTTTGCTAGCTACACCAGTGCTTTTGTCAGAGACGTGTAAATGGATCCACCTCCCATCCTCTGAAGCACTCTCTTCTGCTCTTTTTTACCTGACCTACCGTTCTATCAACGGTTTGTCCTCCTGCAAAGCCTTAATACATCATCCCCACCAGCACTAGAGCACCTCCTGGTTCATCAGACTCCAGGTGAGAGGAGAACTGGACCATGAACTTTGCAACAAACAATTGGAATAACTTCTTCTGGCAACGACTAGAGAATCGTATCAAGGGAAAAACATTAAAAGGAAAGGTAGGAAGTTTTAAGAACTTTTCTCAAGTTTTGCTGCACAAAGCTACAGCAGTATGTGACAGCTTCAGAACTGCTTCATGTTGGTTTAATTTTTTTTTTCGCTTTGCCTAAACTTGTTAAACACCAGCATCAAGAGCCAGAAAAATGGTACCAAAGTTTATAACCCTCAGAAACCTATCAAGAATCCAGAAGCTGCATCCAGCTTTTAATAACAGCCCTGAAGACACTGCCATTTTCATGACTGCAGTCCAGCTGAGCGAGCAGAAGACATGTCCAGACTTCATAGGCTGTGGACCAGCCCGCTAGGACATAGACGCTGGCTGCTGATCAAATACACCGACCCTGAGAGCTTGCCACTGCTCTGCTTTGCTCCAACAGGCAAACACAAACCAACCTTTTATGCATCCGACCTTACTTCTGAGCCACCATAAAACAGAAAGTAGGTTCAATCACGGACGTTAAGTACAAAGTGACATTAAATTAATGAATAGAAAGCAGCAAATGAGGGGGAGTCATTTTGGGAGAAAACACTGATGCTGAGACTGTCAAAACTGAATAATAGCTTTGATTGCTTAACGTCTACTAAAATAAATCCTTGTGGTAGTTTTGAAAACCTCAAATCACTTTCAAGCTCTGATTCAAAGTGCAGTGAAATCAATAGGAAGTTATGCAGTGCCTTAAAAAGTTAACAAATCAGAGCATGCAGAAGATATGAAAATTTGATTTTGCCTAAGGCTATGCAAATTTTTTACTTCATTTTTGCTCAATAATAATAATATACCCTTTGTACGCAAGGGACTAAAATGCTCATGTTTGGCATAACAGATTATTACTGAAATTTTCTACGGTGACATCTGCAGTTTTAGATGTAATTATTTATCAGAAGTCTTAATTAATTTGATTGTTTTCCCTCAGCAGTTGTAGTCACTTTTTATTGTTGTTATTATTATCTTATTTTTCTGGATTAATCAAACTATTACAAAGAATATAAATCCAGCATTATACAGTAAAGAAATTATAGCTACTTCAAGAAAATAAAGGGAATGAGCCTCTTACAACAGGGGGCTGATTTTAAATACATTCAAACTTGTTTAAACATCTCTACAGATGATTTGCTACACTGAGATATATCTAGATAAGTTACTGTATAAAAGAACTATAAGCCAAATAAAGTGTTTACTTATAAATTAGATAAAGCCAGTTTCTTTCTAAAAGAGGAATAGCAACTTGGGGATAGACTGTGTTCCTCAAAGTATGAGTTTGAGAAATATGTTGTACAGTGATAAAACGTGCCAAGTGACAGAGATGACAAGGAAATCAATACAGAAGAGGAACCAATCAGCGGGCAAAATCTGAACAAATCTGAGAACTGCACTAGAAACAGGAGAAGACATAGAAAAGGAGTGTACTCACACACTGACTAAACCAAGATTTCTTCTATCAGCTGACACCTCATCACTGGAAACAAGAGAGAAGAAGGGAGAATTAGTGGAAAGCCGTATGACTGAAGCCTGTTTTCATGATGCACACTCATTAGCTTAGGTGCAGAAGCAGAATAGGTATTTCCATCTGGCAGTGGATCCTCATGATACAGGCCTGTTCCTCTGCCAGCCTATTAACCCAGGACCAACAGCACACAAACTCTGACTCCCTGCATTGAATGGGAATGTCTTTGCATGGTCTGTACAGCTTCAGAGCTTGGTGTCATGTTGCAGTGTTGTCAAGATTGTTTGGTTAATTGAAAATCTTTCAGATAATTCATGTCTTCTTACCTACAAAATTAATCTCCTCTTAAGCCAGGAATGTCTACCAACAGAAAGAAGGGAAAAGAAAAATAAACAAACAAATGAGAAAAATCTGGCCTTAAAAACTCAACCAATCAAAAACATAACTCACAAGTGAAAATATTTCCTAGCAAATGTAAACCAAACATTATTCACAGATTTAGGAATGTGAGAAATAAATGTTAATTGACTCTTCTCTGCTTTCATCTTCTAAAAACCCAATACAGCTAAATTCTCTTTCTCAGCTTGAGTACAACACATTTCATTCTCTCCAAGTCTGTACCCAAGAGCCACTTATTAATTAAAGGCTCACAGATCTTATCACTGGAGACAAAAGTATACCTAAAGCAGACAATTTTCTGAAAATAGGCTAACAAAGCTGAATAGCCAAAAAAAAAAAAAAAAAAAAAAA
>VZRU01012159.1:194358-222973 GCA_013398155.1 Pedionomus torquatus
AGAGCTCTATTCAATATTTAAAGCAATTCTGGAAACAAGTCATGCTGAATTCATAAATTTTCCCAACTGATCCACTTTGTTCTGGAAATTTTCCTCTGACCAGATACTATTAACATAGGTAAGTAATTTTCCAGGCCATCGCTAAAAGGTAATACTTTACACATGGAACATTAAAGATCAGGCAACAGACACAAAATTATGATTCTCCAGGGAATACTGGGGCTGGGTCCCAGCTGGCCACAAGTGCCTCCTGACAGCCTGGTGGAAACACCTGCTACTGTGAAGACAAAGTTCTTAGAACTAGACCTAGACCTGATGATCTCTCAAGTGTCTAATGTAAAAGCTGCTGTCCTTTGGGGAGGGAAGTAACAAAGAGGCTGCAGAGGAACTTAAGAGAAAATAACCCATGCATCACTTCAGATCCCAGTCAGCTACAACTTGCCTCCTCTCCCTAAAATGGGATCTGGGAATATCTGTGCTTGCAACACTGAAGGTAAGTGGAAAGAAAGGAAAAGTAAGTACTTGGATCTTCTTGATTCAAGCTGACAATCAGGCCTGAGAAGCAGAGAGAGGTTGCTGTGCTTTCAAGTCCACTCTCCTTTCCAGCAGGGTGGTCCCTTTAGCTGTTTGTCTTCAGAGATTGTGATTTCCTCTGGGCATAAAGGGAAACCACTTGTAGGACAGTGTAATTTGGTATAGAAACTGCTCCATTCTCCTACTTGCAAAATTATTTGGGTTGCCTTAAAACCCTTCTCTATAAAACAGACCAATTATTTTAGGAAAATCTTTGCAAGGTGTTCTTCTCTCCTCTGCATTAAGTGTCAGGTGGAAAACAAATATCCTGTTCACTTGCCACTTCTCTGCACTGTTATTCTTAATCTTTTAATTAGTCATCCTGTGCTAGCTTCCTGCAAGGCATCTGCTCCCACAACATCACTTCTTGAAACTCCATCCTGCCTAGAAATCTCTCTACTGATGTGGGAGTTGGGCGAAAGTAAGTAAGCAGACATTTAGACCAGAAGGGCCAAAGAGAATCTCCCATGCACACAATAAGAAGCTCTTTAGAATGAAGGAACAAAACCTGCAGATTCTGGAGCATGCCATGGGAAAGCTCAATAGTACAGCAGGTGTCCACTAGCACTCCTCAGGGTCCCAAAATTCCTTATTTTGTGCTAGAAAAAGGGCACGCTATACATCAGCAAAGCTCGCATTACATTGAATTTTATAGAACACGTGATCCATCTTTGCTCAACAGGAGGGTTCATGATGCAAGACTCAATAGCTCGTTGCTGGCAAAGGAAGGGTGTTAGCAATCTAATGAGATGATTTTTATTCTACAGCAGTAGAGCTCTTGAGGATCTATTAAGGAAAGGTGTGTATAGAGCACAAAATAATACAGGCACTTGGTGAAGAAGTGCTCTCCTGTCTGCCGGCACCTTCAGATCTTGCCATGGTGTAGTAAACAAAGTGAGAAACAGAATTTACAGAAGCTCAGGCTGCATGGATTCTGCTCACTCTTACTACAGACCTCGAGCAGGACATCAGACAGTTGAGAAGAGCTCAGAATAACAACCTGTTCTGACTGCTTAAGACTTGTTATTTACAAACAATTTCTTCACTGACTCCCTTTCCTTACTTGCCCTAGGAAAAACACTCCATTCTGGATAAAGGAAAGCCAGGAAGCTTATTCCCATAAGACAGAATAGGGTAGGGAAGGGGGAAAAAGGGAAAAAAGAGCAAAGAGGCAAATGCAATGACTGCTCTAATACAAGGGTTGGATAAATTCAGCTTTGGAAGAAGGAATACTTATTATGGATGTTGGGCAGATGTAGGGGGACACAAAAGGCTGGAGAAAGGCCAGGAGGGATGAATCAGAAATACATCGTGCAGCCAAATCTCACATCAAATCCCTCAGTAAGGTAAACATACATACAAAATAAAATCTTAAAAAAAAAAATAATTACTCATGCATTAATACTTTTCAGAATGATCTAACAGGAGACGTCTAGATAGATTTTCAGGATATTAATGAGTCTAAAAAGAAATATAGCTGGGATTTTCAGACTGGTGCCTAAAAACGTCCCAGCAAGTACCAGTCTGAATCTTTAGATGTCTTAAATACTGACATGCCCTGTGGGCCTCGACAGAAAGAATATCTGGGGGTTTGCTTGTTAATCCTAATTCCTTTCCCCATTGAGGCTAGGCTTGCAGATAACTGAATTTCTTATTTAATTTTTAGCTAAAACCAAGATTACCCAATGTAATCCTTTAAGACTCAAAATACAAGCCTAGCACAGAATAGGGTTCTACATGATATTAGTTTGTTATGATTACCTAATACTTCTCCCATTCTGATGGTATCAGAGGTAAAGACAGTCCAATATTTCAAATATGACTGAAATTTGGGAGCTCAGTTAGTTAAACTCAGCTTTAGTTAAACTAAAAAACATCCCTAAAGATATTTTCCTAAAATTCAGTACCCCAGATTGTCAATACAAGTTGAAATTAAATAAGCTTTTCCATTTTTTGTTTTGAAAAAAGCTAACGAGTTAAAAGGAATATTTTTGTGTTAGCTCATTTTGCTTATTTCAAACTTATCTTCATAAAGGGTAAGAATTAAAATACGTGAGAAAGAAAAATTAATTTTGAAGCCCAACTCCAAAAGTTTAATTTGACTACAGCATGAACTGAAATGTATCAGCATTACCAAAAGAATTAATTTTTAAACTTCAGAAGAAATGTCTTAATATTTACTAAATCATCACCATTTCTTTATATATTTTCTGAAGTTTTTTGTGTAATGTGACTCAGCTTCCCAGGTACTTCCAGTCCTTATGATGCTGCCTTTTTATTTTCTTTCTTTCTTTCTTCCTTCCTTCCTTTTCTCTTTGTGACAAAGTCACTGTTCTTTGGGGGAGTGTCATCCAGGTCTAGCTGTGAGAAGCTGAATCATTTGCCCATGAATACCATAAGAATGAAAAATAACACAAACAATAGCATGTCCTCACAAATACAACTCTGTTTTTTTCTGTATCTTTTGCGTGTGTTGCAAGCCCTGTTGCTGTTCGCCAGCCTGGGGGCCTAAATGTCATGCCTGTTGGCTAAAGTGTACACGATGCTTATTCTCCTTCTGCGTATTAGTATTGTGTATATAGTATTTTCCTTGAGCCTGAAGTGACTCATAAAACCACAAATCTTCAGAGATGACTTAGAGGGTGCTGTGAGAGAACAAGTTTGGACGAGGTGTACTCTGGATGAAAAAGATTGATCCATCATATGAGCATGGAAATGAAACATGAAACAGAAGCACCTTAACAAGACAGTTAAAAATGCAAACTCATGTACTGTTCCCAGCTTTCCTCACTAAGAGCTCTATTTGTGTGCAGCTAGCCATGCTCTCCTAAGATCCCAGATGCCTGTTTCAACTGCCCCATCCACTCCAATTCTAAGGCAACTGGGGAGCTCTGGGTAGAGATTGACACCTCTCCTCAATTGCTTTTCTTCCAGAAAAAGGAGCTAAAACTGCATGGGAGTGGAAGGGTTGACATTAGCAGTGGCTGATGGTGCAGTCAGTCACCAAATGTTAGAATCTTCTTTTCTCGCAGAAGGACACTGGGTCCTTCAGGCTCCAACTCCACTGGAGCCAGAGGCATGGCTCTTTTCACTCACAGGAGTGGACTTTCTGCAGGATTCCCACAACAGCTGCCAGAGCCAGGTTCAGTTAAAGGTGCAGCTTTCAGTCTCACCGCTTTCTTCCTCACGTAGTTGGTCCTTTCCACGAAAGAAGAAACATATGGCAACCAGCAAGACTCTAAAACCAGATCGGTGCACCTATTGAGTCAGCTCACTGTGCACAGAATTTTGCCAGAAATAGTTGCCAAGGAGATTAATAATGTCTCAGCCTTTTCTCTTCTTTCCTGACACAAGGGGAAGTACTTGCATCACTACTGACCAGTTTAGACACTTGTCACTTCTTTCTCTGTGAGTCTTCAAATCTCCAGTTCACTCCCATCACCTTTTAACATCAGTCATTGCAAGAATCACTAATGGATGAGGGAAGAGCCATAACTACAAACAGTAAATTCCCATAAAAAGAATTTGGAACTTTCAAGGTAGAATTTTAACCCTTAGACTCCTGGAAGCAATGTGAAATATTGGAATTCGGGGATCTAGACAACTGGATGACTACGTATTGGTGCGCCATTTCACCACTTCCACTATTCAGGAAACACTGAAGTTTAATTCAGATTGTTAAAGCTAACAAGCAACAACAGAAAACCTCAATTAACAAAAAAAAAAAACTTTCATGCCATCTGTCGTGTGGTAGACTACTGACCATTTTAGCCCTAGACACACTGGAGATACTGATCTCTCAAAGATGACAGGGATGGGATGGACAGATTTCCAGAAACAGACTTTGCCCATTACTTCATAGTACTTCTTGTTTCATGTCTCTCCATCAAAAATCTTCTAGTTCAGTTTCCCACATAGGAAAGATCAAGAAAGAGCAATATAAAAATGTGTCCAGAAGGAACTTCCAAACAAGAACTGTACATGCAGAAGACAAGCCAAGCCTCTTGAAGGTGAAAAGTCTCTGTCCATCAACTAAATCTAATCTATCTGGCAGTGTCTACTGCCAGGTACCAGAATCACAGATTGCAGCCAAAGAGCTCCAATTTCTCAGTGCTCAAGCCCTAAAAGCACATTTTTGAAAACTGATCTATCTTATCCCGAAGCTCATAATTATACATACCTGCTGTGAAAGCTGAATGAGTAGAGCTTTTAGGAAATAGAAGGCAGGAGTGTAGCTCTTTACTGATGGAAAATTGAAATGATGAGGCATTACCTCTGCAAAAGTAAATATAGCAAGGAAACCTAGATGCAGACTGAAACAAAAACTGACAGAGGTGTCATTTCAGAAATTACTGAAAGGGCAGGAATCAGTAATGACGTAAAGAGTGTAGAGGGATGAGTGGATTTTTTCCTGAACCTTGCTTGTTTTCTGTAATGATATTTTCCTTTAATGCACAGCAGAGCTTTCACATTGTCAGTTGCTAATATTTCTAGATGAACATTGGTGTTTAGTTCTCCTCAGGCATTTTGTGGCCTTTTCTGTAATCTCACCACATTTAAGAGAGATATAGCGTTCACTATACTATCTGTTGAGCAATAAATAAAACAGTCACTGCAGTAGAACCAAAAATTGTGTCAGGGACTTCATTAAAATAAGAAACAAAGGCAATCTTTCAGAGAGTCAATCATAAAGCAAGCCGCTTTCTGGCTTCAACTTGTGTGTTTTATGGAAAGAGAGGATGTCAAACAGAGCACCAGTTTTGCTTTTTGGGTTAAGTTGAAAAATACAATTTACAATTTTTTTTTTCCACTTTGAGCAGAAATGAAGGATCAGAAAACCTATTTTGGGGATATTTTTAGATCAATTTTGAAGAAATGTAGAGAAGACTATGAAAGCTATACTGTGCACCCTTACCCAGCCACCATGGCCAAACCATACATAGCTACCTCTTGCTCAGATAGAACGTTTATTTGAAAAAAACTATTGGAAAAGTTAGTTCATAAACTTGAATGGATAAGATTTCCAAATGGTGTATTTTTTTTCTTCCCTTAGTCTTTTCATGGGAATGAAGGAAATAAAGTTCCAAAGACAAACACCCCCAACATCCCTAGGAAGGATTTAACTAGTCCCGGCTCAATTATAAACAGAGACATTGCCTATGACACAGCAGAGAAACAGTTTTCTTTCCTTCTCCTTGTATTTCACAGGTGAAGGATTATGTGCACACGTACACACATGTAGGATCACACAACACCATACTGCATTTAAGGAAAAAAAAAACCCTACACTAACATTAATTCTGTGCTAGATAGGAAATAGGCTGCACAGATTCGCTTCTAGCTCTAGGTTCCTTACTACTGGTTTTTCTTTTCCCCCAGACTAAGAAAAACATATTTCCATTGCTAGCTGAAAGGGATACAACATCTGTCTACATTCAACCTGTTGAAAATGTTTTCTTCAACAAGAGAATATTTGCATAACACTGTTTCCCTTGTCAGGTTCACAACAGCTGTGGGACTTATTAGGCTGACTTTGTGTTGAATATTCAACAGTAACTCACCAGTCATCTGAAAGGCCTCATAGGAGTCAAAATGTACATGAGCTAAAGCAGATGATTTAAAATAATCCCTGTCCAGATTTTGAAAACAAAATGCACTTTCTGCAGAAGTATAAAAGGCCAGTGAGTAGGCAAATTGTCAGAAAGCCTGCACTGGCTCATTGTTTGTATACAATGAATTTTTCTGGTTTAAAACTGAGGCTGTTGAGGGCTTGCAAAGGATGCATTTCTCAACACAGTGTTATAAATCTTCCCCTTCTTGACCAAGCCAACAGTTCCTTGGCCCACTCTAGCTGCTTAAACCTCTTCCCTTCTATAAAGAAATAAGATACTTCACCTTAAAAACGAAGGCGAATGTTTACAGAAACAACTACAAGAGAAAAAGGGTGCAGCTGGAATGAGCAACTTTGACTACACATAGACGTGGCAGGAGACAATATGATACAACACNCTGTATGTACTATCACCGTTCCAGTGCATTATCAGGTGCAGCTGGAATGAGCAACTTTGGCTACACGTAGACGTGGCAGGAGACAATATGATACAACACTCTAACTTTCTATAGAGCAAGAGACCATAATTACCATTTGGAGNTTACCATTTGGAGGAATATGGCTTTTTTTTTTTTTTTTCCCCCATGAAATATAAGAGCGATTGGCGATTGACATGTTGAAAGCACTGGGTTCCCAGGAGAGAATTTGCCAGAGGGTGGAAAAGGCGTGCTTCAGTGAGATAAGACTTAGACCCAAGCTCTAGCGAAATCAGACCATTATGGGCAAGGCGTACAGCAAGGTTCTGCAGAAAGGAGACACCTAGAAAGGAAAAGGAACTTATTAACAAGCAGGAGACTTTCTAAAAAAGGCTGGATAGGACTCAGAAGCCAAGGGTTGAGAGAGCACCTGAACAGTGTTTCAGGGATCGTAATGCACTGCTGAGAGCTGAGCTCCAGGGAGCACCAGGAAGAATGAGGAACAAGGAAAGGATGGAAAATCTATGCTATTCTCCAGGGAAGAAGATAATTCCAACTATTTCAGGATCTCACTAAATATTTTAATAACTTCAAAGACCTTTCCTGTGTGTGGCTTCTGTCCACTTTCCTTGCTCCCCATAAGGTAAGGCAATAAGAATAAATCCTATTTCCATGGCTGTTCACACTCCGGCTGTAAGCCACTGCACTGGAATGGGATGAAGCACGCACATCTGTGTCCCAATTATACATTTTATCAGCCATAATGTCTATGCAGATGGCAGACAGTCATCTACTGCTAGTAATTCGCTTCTCCCACTTTACCACCACAGCAAATTGATGGCAAGACATCTCAGCAGCCTTTTAAAAGCAAGTTAACATGGAATTACTGACATTTTGGGGTTTGTTTTGTTTTTTCTTAAGTAACAAATGACACAGGGAAAAGATTTCAAAATTAAAGCCCATAGCGCTGCTACAGTGCTGCATTGTCACTCTGTTTAAAAATTACACTGTTTGCAAGTACTTTCATTTCTGGCAAATGGCAAAAGCAACAGCTATGGCTGCTGGCCAGGCCATCCCACTCTTTCTTACTGGCTGTGAGCTAAAGTGTTTTCAAACTGTGCTCTTGCCTCCTCATGACTCCTTCCAGCTTGGTACTGGAGTTGTTAGGGAGTTTCAGGGAATTTATAAAAATCCCCTCCCTTGTCTCTCCTCCTCAGCACAGGAATTTTCTCTGCTCCTGGTCAGGAACTTTTCTAAGTATTTACTTGACTCTGACTTACTAGGTCCTGTCTCCAGGTCTCACCTCTTCTCGTTCAGGTAAACTTAAAAAAATAACAAAAAACCCCACATCCACCTCAAGAAAACCAGTTTTGGTAATATTAAGTCATTTTGGAGCTGGTGAATTAATTCCTTGCAGAAGTCTAGAACTCATACCAACAAGATGTGAACAAGAAGGACAATTTTCACAGCTGTACACCAGCCACCATGGTGGTGCACTGGTTTTCTGATCTGGCACAGTAGTACAGTGGTAGCTGTGACCTTCTAGAGGTTCAACATAAGATTTTCAACATAAGGTCCTTGAAAGTATGTTGAACTACAGGGACAGCTTCATTAACTCAGATGAAAGTTATTTTTTGGTGAAGCCAGAGTATTACATTCCTTTCCTCCTTGACAATTTCAAATTGTTTTGAGGTTCACATATTTTGTGTAGTAGGACTTACAACATCACCAGGTTCTCAAATGCATACGCCATCTCCTCTGCATTTTCCTGATATGAAAATACAATGAGAATACAACTACCCAGCTCTTGCATTTTCACGAATCCCAAAGCCAACAATGGGGGAAAGGCTGTGGGGAGCAAAGGGGGATCTGCAGAGCCAGTAGCAGTGTGTTGGCATACACACCTCCAAAGGGGACACAGGAATAAAACCTCTGACCAATTTGAAGGTCTCAATTCGAAGATTTCACTCGTGGACCTTTTGAGTTTTAGTATTAGTTTGGGTACCTCCCCAATAAATAGAGAAAATCGTGGTAGATGGCCTTGCATCAAAACATGCAGACTTTCTGCAATAGTCAGAAAAACAATAAAAATATGACAATATTTGTCAATCAACTCAATGTGCAGGAGTAATAAGTATGATTTCAATGCAGAAACGGAATCAGAAAAAAAAAATTACAGCAGCAGATACATATTCCTTTTTTTTCTTTCAGTTTTTGCCAAACTAAGGATCATTGTATTTCTTGAGTTTATTAAAAATAAATCATTGTATTTTGTAGTTAATTAATGAACCTCACATTCCCACACCGAGAACTTTTCCCTCAGTACAATAGCAATAGGCAATCCAGAAGTCTCATCAGAAGTAAACATCAAGTTTGTTGACATTTGCCTAGTATAACATTTTCATTTCTTTCTGGAGAAAACAAGAATTAGGAGATGGGAAACCTCTCAAGTAGTTTGAGTTTTTTACTTCTGCTGTTGTATTACACCTGTGCAGGTCTCTCAGGCTGCAGGTGCAACAGCTGCCAAGGGAATAAGTGCCCAGAAGTTCAGCTCTCCATGTAAGCAATCTTTGAACTGCAGAGAGCGATGGGCACAGTGTTGGAAACAGAGCCAGAAACACTATCCCAAAAGGTCTCATTATACCTGTTAGACAGCCCAGAAAGCAGAAGGAAGCGCTGTAGTTAAGATGCAGTAACAGGACTATGGTCAACCTGTGCCTTCCAGATTGCAACAGCACACATCTGAGCAGTTTAAGTATTCATCCAAACATAGCATCCCCTTGTGAAACAGGATCTCTCTCTTCCACCACCCTGCCCTAACTGGTTTAATAACAGGCACACTTGCTCTGCTTTTTTGGAGCCTGGACACAATGGGACGCGGTTGGGAAGCCATCTCTCTTCACCCAGATCAGCTCTGACTGAGTTTTTCCCTGCACTCTTCCACTCCGGTATCTTTGTTTGCCCTCTGGAAGCTTTTTAGGTGTTTTATGACTTTCATGTTTAATTCAGAGGTATATTCTAATAATTGTTCTTTCCTAGACAGGAGCCTGGAAACAGCTAGCCAAATAGTTTTTAATTTGACATAACCTCTCTTGATACACTTATGAACCTCTTAATGTTAGAGGTTTCAATTAACATAAAATGCTGGAAAATATTCAGATTTTTCTGTTTTCTCCAGTGGCACAAACTTCAAGGTTTGATGGATGGGATAAAGTTTACTGGCAGAGATACAATTGAAAATAATAGTTTCCATATACATTTCTGAGAAAGGTCTCAAAAGACTTGACAAATAATTAAGGAAAGAAGAATAACATCCTATGACAGCTGTTTAGATCAAATAGGTACAGAAGTTCCTCATCTCTGCTCTCATATTCCTCTTATCCAGATCCTACATTGCCTTCGGTTGTAAAACCACTGCAGAGTTTGCCTTGCAAGCTCAAGTAACACTCCCCACAAGGAAGTATGCAAAGCACCAGGAGAAAAGGTTGTTCACAATGAGTTTCCATCAGTGCCTGCTTAATTTGCCCCCCCCAAAAAAGGCATTTTCTGGAAAATGCCTTAAGTGTATCTATAACATACCAATGTAATCCAAAAGCGACTGATGTATATAGTTTGGTTCAAATGAGCATCACCAACCTCACCTGGTTCCTGGAAGGCAGGAGCCACAGCCAACAGCAGAATTGAGCATTGCACCCTCCCACTTTTCCTACTTTTAAATCACAAGAGCTGTTAAAAATGGTCACACCTTTTTTAGAGCATCCATTTGTCATCAGGCTGTGATCTCTCCAATTATTCCTGTGAGGAATAAATCTCCCTGTCATCTCCTTTTGAGATTCTCAAAAAACCCTGTGTGCAATAATGACATTTACAATGTGAAACTTATATTTAGTTTCCAGATTTTACCTGAGCTCACAACACTTTACCTCTCCTGGTAACATCTGTAAAACACATTCTACTTTGGTCCATGACTTTAATCTTAGACACTAATCTTTAATCTTATACTAATCTTTAATCTTTAATCTAATACACTAAGCATGTATTTTCTACAGAAAACATTTGCAGTTACTCTGGTTCAGGTTTCTGCTTAATGAGTTCTAAAGGTAATACCCAGGGGAGAAAGGGAAGAAGCATATCTATTTACCGATTAAATTTTCCAGTAATCAGAACTCTTCAAGTCTTAACTTTATGGCTCTTACAGCAATTTGGTCTTTAAAAAATGACCTAAATAATCAAAATAAACACTGTAAGAACACGAAAATCCAGGCTTTTACATCTTTCAAAATAAATCATATTACTCTGTACATAAAGACAGACAGATAACATTGCCATGAACAACAGAGACCAAAAAATCTACAAAATTTAATGGACCATTTCAAATGCTTGGTTAGAGGCATGGTTAGAAAACTAATTTTCAGACTAGCAGGCCACAAGCGATAAACAAATTCCCAATACAAAACTGTTTCAACTAGAAATTGCATAAAATGAATGATGCTTATTCATGGCCACAGCAGGCTGAGAAAAAAAAAAAATTAAAAAGGTTTGGTTTTTTTTTTTTTTTTTTCAATCCAGCCCAAGAACATCTGATTTCTAAATCAATAGATGTCTCTAGCCAAACTGAAGTGCTTGTACAACTTCAGACAGGTAATTACTTACCGGGATTGGATGAGGAACAAGCACATCAAGGGATATTGCTATGTCAATCTTTCTCCTTTTGTATTTTATTGTAGGCTTTTGGTTGTTTCAGTGACCAGCACTAACAGATTTTGTCCCCTAGTAGGTACAATATAAAGAACTAATACACCAGGTACACATCTTTGATGCCTGTGTTTTCAAATCATCTAGTGTCACGGCTTAGGGGCAAAGTTTACAGGAGGCAGTTTCAAAGAGATATAGACTTTTATTTATTTATTATTTTATAAACTGATCAGTGCAGATAGAACTAAGGTTCCTCGAAAAGGAATAATGCAGATGTATTCACAAGATGTGAAAAGTATGTAATTCCAAGAAGAAATACATTTCTAAGACACCTCACATATGTCCAGAAAACATAATACTGCTGCATTTCATTGAAATATATTAACATTACGCAGTAAACAAACACCACTTCATGCTTCATTGAAGGAAGACCCATAGTATACATTCAGCCTAATCAACAGCAATACGACCACCTGACATTGTTTACTAAAATGTTATTATTAGAATATTTGAGGGATTGACTTTTAAGTTGTCTCTTAAGTTTTAGGGTTTTTATTAAATAGATTTTTTTTTTTAGTTGAAAGCCTAAAATTTTCAGGGTTTGAACACATGTTAAAAATCAAAAATATTTGTTTTACTTCTTTTTATTGAGAGTACTATTTTGTCTACACATACATCTATATGCACGTGTGTGTATATTGCTAAATCCATCACGATTTTCTGTGGGGAAGCCTGTCCTATGCTGTTCCAATGACCGGTATTAGAGTTTTGGGATTTTTAAGACTGGGAAAACTTCCATCTCCAAGGTCTATTTTTGACAGCAACAATAAATAAATGCTACATTTATTTTGCCAGTTAAAATATCTTTCTAAAAGTCGCTCTCCGGGACCCTTACTGCAATTAGAGTGAGATAGTATATGAAAGATCATGTAAGTCCTAAAAGGTCTAAGCTTGTATAAGACCTGCAAAAGTCCTCTTCCAGATTTCTTTGCATAGCTAGAAGCTCTTGGCAAGTCTTTCTTCACAGAGAAGCAAGCTCAGACAGACAACCCTCCTGAGATCATGGTACTTTTTATTAGAAGAGGATGTATTTTAATGAACTGGGTACATTTATGTTGCCTCTAGTGTATTCTCTGGTATTCACCAGTCTCCCAGGTGATGAGTCAAAATTTGCATTTTGACAGAAGCTGAGTACTCTTATTAGAAAGGCGTCATGCTCAAAAGCTCATAAGTAGATATTTGCCTCCTATTTAGTTTATTTAAATTTATTACCAACTTTGCAGTCTCCTGTTTAAGGGATATACAATGCTTCTGTTAATTGATCTAAATTAACGTCTCTATTTTTGCATTCAGTTGCAAGATTACTATAACAGAACATAAATATGATGATCAGCTTTGTAGGGTAATTGCTCCATCCCTTTTGCACTGGTCTGGTAGCACAAGAAAGAAAGGTAGAAAGCTCCTGATCACCTGGAAACTGTGCTACTGGAACATAAGGAAAGGTCTTGCAGAGTCAAATCCACAGAGAATTTCAGCAATTTATAGCTGATAGTAACTGTACAGCTGCTATAAGGCAGTAATTAGGTGTACCACCCTGATAACCAAGGCAATGCTCCTGATCCATTCATCAGGAAAGGGAAATGGAAGAGAACAGAAGACAGACTTGTATATATCATTGTATAGTTATGCATACAGTTGGTCTCTAATGATAATTTGCTGCATAAAATTAAGCATTCCTCATATTTTATGTTAAGGTTGTGGGGGCTTTCAGTTTCTTTTTACCCAACCTAAATGATTCTGACAACTGGGACGGAGGATACAGCTGTGCTTGCAGGCATGAGAAGGCTTCACCGGTTCCAGCCATAATGCTTTTCGCCCAGCTCAGCTGCAGCTGTGAGAAGGCATCTGTCCAGAGCTAAAATTACTCTGATGGCTGAAAGGGCAGCCAGCCAAACCTGGAGATGTCAAGAACACCTGCTTTGTCTTCCTATCAAACAAATCCTTTCCACTGACAAAATGCTTCACGCAAGTTTTCTAGTAATTCACGTAAGGTGCAAGGAAGGAGTTTGGGGCACAGCACAGCAAGTTCTTATGCAATATGTGCCTTTGCTGCATTCTCAAGCCATTTACATCTTCATTGTACAGTCTCTATGGAGTACATTACAGAACTTTGTCTTAGAACTAATGCAGCAGAAATTTGATGGTCCTGACTGACTGTGAGAAAACTGCTGGGAGCGTAAATCCAAGACTGGCACATGGTGCCAGGTCATTCAAGAAAGCAGAAAAGTCTTAGCTCTGTGATCCTAAGGAGCAGCAGTACCCAGGAAGTGTAGAGTACCCTAAACATCTGCTCATCTTGGTACCCCCTTGTGCTATTCATGCTCTTTCTATTCCTTACATGGATCCCTTTTCTCTACTCCAGTCATTGTCAGATTTTCCATAATTTTTACATACAATTTCTTCCATCTTAAACTGTTCTCCATTAGATTTCTGTCCAGCAAACACATCCACAAGCACAGACTTTCTTTTCCACACCAAACCCCTTTTGACTTGGACAGTAAGTAATTTTAAATGCTGCTTTATTCTTAGTGACCTGGAGGGCAGCACTGGAGCCCTGTGGTTTGCTGCAACCCAATACAATGGGACATTTGTCAGTATAAATAACTTTATAGAAGTATTTTTCTTCAAGAGAAGAAGTTTCTGATAGAAAAAAAATGTGTTTTTTTCCTCATTCAGACCAGGGAGAGTTTTCAGTTTCCAGAACAAAGAGATATCACCAGACACCAACTGGGAAGAGTAAAATACCTTCAGCAGTTTCCCTGGGCCATTACATCCTTCTAGGCACCTTTCTTTACACAACAGTGAGAGAAGACAATAGCTAATATAGAAGATTTAAAAATTTTAAGAAAATAAATCACGAAGGCTCTCACCGAGTTCCTACAGCTGAAAACCCTTTCAAAATGCATATTAAGCCATCAGGAAAAGCAGAAATATATTAGAAATTTACCAAAGCAATGAGGTTATTTCCATGGGCTCCAATACATGATATTTATTACAGATTTGCCAAGGTTGAGCCTCTAAAAACTAATGAGGTTGTGACAAAGAGCTTGCACTAACTTACAAGTCAGCCGCTTTCTGCAGGATTTTGGTGCCACAGCAGCAAGTGACAGCCTGCGCTCATCAGGATAACAAGCAGCAGGTATCACAGCCAGGGCCAGGATAAAGGAGCAAGGGAGTAGAAAGAGATGGAGAAAGAGGTAAAAATGGTCTCCAAGACAGCTAACCTGTAAGTGTCTTAAGTAAACCATAAGAGAAGTTACAGCCCCACAGCAAGGATATGTGGGCAATTGGGATGAAGCCTCTCCTGTTGGAGTCACCAAGGGGGAGAAACTACCTGGTCTGGTAACAGATGGACCATGGCAATGTCCATAGCAGTCTTTGGATGTTCTTACTGCTTTCCAGAAGCCCACAGATTCTCTCTGCTTCTTCACCAGTGCAGCCAGCTACTAACATCCAACTGATCTTTTAACACAAACAAAATTAGAAACCATCCCCCCAAAAATTATTATCTGCCCAGCAATCATTTCAAATTTAACCCAAACGGCTATTTAAACCTATTCTCCATGACTTGAGAGAGATGAGCAAACAAACCTCCCCCTTGCAGGGGAAACAAGACCCTTTTCTCATATCATCCTGGCTGCCCATGAAAAAAAGCCTGCAAGGAGGACCATGTGTTCCCTGCCACATGCCGCAGAGACAAGCTCAGCCTTCAATTATTGCAGGCATGGATGTTTTTCTTTTTAGGACTGCCACCACTCTCTGGTGTCTGCCACAAGAAGGCAACAAAGCAGGTAGCTCTCACAGTCCCTGTGCTGTTTGTCACTGCACAAATGAGTACATCCCCACTGATCAGGAAAAGACAGGCTGCCATCCCACTCATGGTTCACCATCCCATCGCCTGCCAGAGGGAGGGTGGACTCCCTGCCAGGGTTCTTGCAGATCTCCTCAGCCTGGAGCCTGATCTCTCCCTTTCTCCCGAGATCCGTCCCTGCATGCATGCATCCAGCACTCGTGTTTCTGCTCTTTAATGTCAGCCACACTTGCCCTTCTATCCATTTCCATCTCTTTATTTTAGAGGAATGCACTTGTTTTCCTCAAAAATCGGTTTTTCATGCAAGGAAAATGAACACTGTCTTAACTGGGACTGAGCATTGGCATGCTTGCCCCCTCTCACCCCCTCCCAGATTGGGGCAAGCATACAGCAAAATGCAACTCCCATAGAGACATGCTTTGCATACCTGAAGTACAGAGGAATTGGTTCACCCTAAAAAAATGAACTCAAGCCACAATTAGTGGCTGATCTAATAAAATAATTAAAAAAATAAATCTCACTCATCTACAGCAAAGCTTTGCTTACTGAATTACCCTGCTGTGACTATGCAAGCGCTTTGGCTGTTGTGATGGTTCATTTTTTATTAATGATATGAAAGGGGACCTATTCTGAAGGCTCTGAAGTCCTTCATTCTTCTGCTGAAATCCTTCTCATACATAATTTAGACCCAAGAATTCTCCCTTGAACCAAGACACATGTTTCATTTCCCTTCCTAACTTCTTTAACTACATCTGCAAGACAAATATAAATACAGCATTAAAAAGTACAATTTTGAGTGAAATATTGAATAACTGACATTGGAATAACTGACGTTTTTTAATTTATGAAAGATACTCTCTTCCTCTTATGCTGCTTTTTTGAATTAGATGTTTCACTTCCAAATCCACTTAAGATACAAAGTCTACTGAACTGAGACGTTATAATCATATTTGCTGATTGCTTTAGCAATTGTCTCCTGCAATCTTCTAAACCAGTCATTAGACTCCCACTGACTGTGTCCAGGATAGACAAAGATAACATGAACATCCAACAATTATTATTTTTTCAGTGCAGCTATACTCACATCCTACATTCACACTTTAGATCTGAACCATAGGCTGCTATTGCTGTGCAAGGCAAAAAGGTGAAGACCTGAAGAGCTAACGCTGGTCTTTTTTAAAGTTCTTTACATCACCATGAGCCAAAAATCCCCCAAACTCTGCATCTGTAGGAGAAATCCAGAAACTATACCCTCAGAAGCTGCAGGTATAATTGCTGTTCTCACCTCCCAGCTACTCCTCAAGCCCTGCAGACCAGCTCAGCGTTGGCAGATGTGTTGCAGGAGGGGTGCCACGTCCTCAGGGACCCCTGAGCGCCTCCTCTAGGAAAACAACAGGCCAAAATTCACCTCCTCTCCCTCTACTAGGAAAATCAGCCTGTAAAGGATTGCTTCTGATTGTTAAGGATACCTTGCAAATGCATGCAGCAAGTAAAAGGGCCACAAAAAAAAAAAAAGTAAAAGTTAGCCACAGGCAGTTTGCCTTCAGAGCTGTAGTGCTAACAGGTTCGGGTGTTGCGGGGTTTTTGTGGCATGGTTTGGGTTAGCTTTGGTTTTGTTTCATTGTAGTTTGAAGTTTTGCCTTCGATTTTTTGTTTTGGTTTGGGTTTTTTATTGGTTTTTGTTTTGGTTTGTTGTGTTTTCACTTGTTTGTTTAATGTTTATGAAAGCGAGTTAATTCACACGCAGCTTCGCAAAGAAATTCCAAGATATGCTGCAATACAGCAAGAAAATGGACTAACATTACTGACTGTGATTCCACTGGGTGGACAGGTTAACAGACCAATATCTGGACAACTGGATTAGATAGAAAACCTGGATGGAAATGTGGTGAATATCCTTTGAGATTTCATTGCATCTTATCTCAATTTTGCAATTTTTCTTAGTTAAAACTGGCAAATACTGGTAACTTCCAGAGCTTTGTTCTCTACCCTCCTACACAACCCCTATTACCTAATATAATAGAACAGTGTTCCAGCTGTTTCCAAGTTGTAATAGAAACTTCTTAGGCCTCTTTAGATAGAAGCATATATTAGCACGACAGTTAAATCTTAATTAGATCTCATTCTTATTCTGGTTGATTTACTGGCGCGTTAGCGTCCGACCTTCCTTTCCCACCTGCCTCTGGGAGGTCAAATCCAGCTCTTGTATATTAGAACTACAGTGTTGTCAGAGTTATTCCTTACCATATTCAATGATTTCTCCTCCATACTCCAACCCCCACCCGCCCCCCCAGCAATACAACACAATCCAGAAGGGAGCTGGACTAACACAGGCAACATTGGTCACCTTTCCCACAAGAAGAGTAACTGTCCAGGGGTCCACATCTCTTTCCCTGGTCAAAATGCAGCACCCTAAGGTCATCTCCAAAGCTGTGTGACACACAAAGCACAGCTCTGGATGCATAAGGGAAAGCGTGCTAGTACTAAGGACCACAAATTGCAAGGAGTACCGAATGTTGAAATAAACTACTGGGAAAGAGGGAATTAAATATCCATCACAGATGACTTTTAACTATAAATAATGAAAACAGTGGCTAGGAAAGTGCATGCAGTTACTGCTGGTGGTGGTGACAGACTGACAACCGCTTGATATTCCTCCCAGGTGGTGTCTTTCCCCCACACCTCACTCTAGACAAAAACAAACCTCTCGTTCTGCAGATCCTCACTCTTGCTCTCTGGGAGGAAATACAGAATCACAGAATAGTAGGGGCTGGAAGGGACCTTCAGACATCAACTAGTCCAGCCCCTCAGCTAAAGCAGGTTCACCTAAAGCAGGTTGCACAGGATCATGTCCAGGTGCATCTGGAACATCTCCAGAGAAGGAGACTCCACAGACTGGGGAACCTGTTCCACTGCTCTACCACCCTCAAAATAAGGAAGTTTGTCCTCACGTTCAGAGAGCTCCCTGTGTTCCATTTTAGACCCATTGCCCCTTGTTCTGCCATTGGCACCACTAAAAAAGAGTCTGGTCTCATCCCCTCAACACCCAACCTTTAGATATTTATAAGCATTGATAAGATTCCCTTCTCAGTCTTCTCTGATCCAAGGATGCAGGGCACTCCCATGCTCCACTAGCAAGACTCCAGACTGGACATTTTTTCCCTTGTTATTCCTTTCCCTGAAGAGCCTGGTCTAATCTGCCTCCAGCAGTCTGTCTCACACCCGCTCTTGGTCAGAGTTTAGCAGGCACTACGGGCTCTCACAGCAATTTACTAGAAGGGCAGAAGGAAATAGTAAACCAAAGGCATGTCTCCATTGTTCAAAACACCTCCCAAAAAAGTACGTCTCCATTGCTCAAGCAGTGAAATAGCTTCTCCATCAGGGCAAGCTGAAATTGCTCTTCTGTATGACAGACTCAGCACCAGCAGCCATATATATATTTATTTAGTATCAACCAGTTTTGGAGATTAACACTTTCCAATGCTGTTCAGTTACGGAGAAAGAAGCAACTGTTGTTTCACTCCCAGCATTAGGCGCTGGCAAGGAGCAAAATTCAGCCTGCAGCATAGTCTGAGATGTTCCTGGCATTGAGGCCACCCTGGGTTCCCCCTCGCCCCTGTGGTTTAGCTTTGCCGCATAATTGCCAGCTGCCAGGCAGATTGCCTGGTAGCCTATGGAATAACCCAGGCAACAGAGCAGGAGGGCCCCTTACCACAATGTGACCATTCCCATTTATGCAGTGGGGAGTGGAGGAGGAGGAGGGAGTGTCCCACTACCGAGAATAGCTTTTAAGTATACGCCAGGTATTCATCAGCTTTGTTTACTCAGGAAAACAGCCAGGTAAGTTAGCAGTAGCGTAATTAGATGGTTAATGCAAATACATACTTTAGTTCAAAGGTTCAAGCAAAAGAAGGGGGAAAAATAATGGTTCACACTGAGAAGTTATTTACTTTTCCAGCAAAATAGAAAACCTGACAAGAAGAGGTTGTTTTTCTGAGTACTTACTACTTATTTTTCTTAAGCACAGGCCAACTTTTACCCAAACTGTGCCTGTCTAAAACAAGTCAATTTCACAAACATCATAAAAAGCTGTCCTTATAAACAGAGCTTGATTTTAAGAAATAAAGAATCAAGCGTGCTAGTGTTTCCTCTATTTTTCTGACATCAAGTTAAAGGGACTCCTTTCTAGTTAAACTTACAGCTTACTGGAAACCAGGTGACCATGGATCCCTGGGCAAGGAAAACAGGTGACGCTCAGAAGTCAAGGAGACAGAGCAGAGTGGATGCGACTGGAAGAGGAGCTTCTGCAGAAGCCAGTGACCCCTCTCTACCCACCACACATCACTGCCAGCTCTGTCAGGCCAGCTGTGAGCCACCACCCCAAAGAGCTCCAACACTTCTTGGCTGCATCATGGGATTCCCCTTCCCACCCACCAACATCCATCCTGCATGCTGGCACCACAGAAACCTCCCCAGTCATACCCACTGACTATACCCAGTCATACCCACCGACTATTTCATGACTCCCACATGCACTTAGGTTAATCTCACAGAGCAAGTTAGCTACGAAACTAAAATAAGGGCCCTGGAATCTTATCAGCTCTACTTATCTTTGGTTATCCACAGTTTAAAAGCATAAATTTGGTTCATCTACCAGCAGGTCACATTCTATGCCTATGAGATTCAGCAGAGACTGTTCAAGCAGCCTGTTATAATTCCGCCAGCACACATTGGTTCTTTCTTGCAGTCCCTGCACCATTTCCAAGACAAGAAAAAACAATTGTGAAAATAACAATTTACGTTCAGCTGTCAACTAGAAGGCAAATATATACCCCTTAGTGACAAAATGTTTCTCCTTTCACTAAAACCTCACCTACAGCACTCTCCCTCCTTCTTTATGCACAGCTAGCAATAATAAGTATCCTGCAAACAATTACAAGACATGGCGTTGGGGCTACAGCCAGAGTAGATGCTGAGTGTTCACTTCGAATAAGAGCAAAAATTCGAAGGAATAGAATTTGAGGGGGTTTATTGGAATATTAACTGTCCAGAAAAAGACACCCAGTCATCACAGTTCAGGTTTTTCTATTATTAAAATATCATCCTAATGCATCTCCAGGATCAAATTATATGAAATTAGAAAATTTAATTCTACACTATTCAAATGTAGAAATTAGAAGTGATTACTGGAGCAGAGTAAATATCAAGTCTAGAATACACAGGAAGACTTAGGCCTTTCTGGCCTCACTAATTACAGAAAAAAAGCCTAAATATTAATGGGAAAAATATTTAAACTACGAGCACAGTTCTGCCTGCCAGCAGAAATAGAACTTTAAGAGCTTAGAATTATTGAACATTTTGGTTTAAAAAGTCTGATAAAATGTAACCTTATGTATTATCCAAGACTTTTAAAAAAAAAATAATAAAAAACAACAAAACAACCAAACCTAAACCTATAGCTTTGTTTCATAGCTTTTGTAATTTTTTACTATACTTTAAATTTTAATTTATGAAAGGTCAGTTCTTGAGCAAGACAAAATTTCAGTTACCATTAAATTTATCAGGGCTCCAGGTATATGTTCAGGTAGGTGAGCTGTAACCTTATCAGGAAGGTCAAGACCACTGTTTCGCAGGATCTTTTTGATAAGGAGAAGCAGAATAAATTGCTTATTTTTAGGGTTTCTTCTTGTCGGCATTGCTGGCTGCACAGGAATGTAGGATGGTTTTCTAAAATCAGGCAATTTTAAGAAAAAAAAAATCCTCTCTATCTGGTTTCAGTCTCTCCAGCAAATTTCACAAAGGCCTGATGATGTTGCTCAGTATAACGTAAACTACTGCAAGGTCGTTTTTTGGGATTTTTAAATGAAGATGCAGAATGTCAACCTTACTTTAAAGCAAGCCTGCCAGTACAATGGGTCACTGACTTTTCAAACATCTTTCTCCCTAAAATAAGGGGGAACATGAGAGATGACAGGAGGGTTTGCAGATTCAAGCACCTTCTAAGAAAATTGTCAGATAATATTAACACAGGAAGAGATTTGGCAGCTCTTCAATTTGTAGCCATTAAAATGAAAGCTATTATTTGGAACTTTAGTCATTGGAAGATGATTAAGATGGGAAGTCATGACTTCTGCCCTACTCAAACAAGTTGCAATACAATTAGCTGAAAGTTTCCAGTAGAAAAAGTTTAGTTTTCGCAAAGATTCCCTTTTCTCTCCTTTCTTCCTCAAAACAAACAAGTTAAACCAAGTTCTTCTGTATGGAAGAAATTTCTGAAATTTCTCCAAAAAACAATTGAAACATTTCATTCGATAGGAGCAATATTTTTCTGGAATAGATCTACACTTTGCCTTCATTCTGTGATGCGGGACATTCAAGAGCACAGTATTTTCTATAATGCACCCCACAGTGGCACTATGATACAACTTGTATAATTAAAATGTTTTAGTTTTCCATTATTTTCAATGCAACTTTGTTTCATGAAAAAAAAATCTCCCTTTTGTGTTATTCTAAAAAAAATTAAGCAGCTCTAATGCTGAATGGATTCTGGATGTCCCATGCGCCCAACACCTACAAGTGAGTAAGCACATTTTATATCTGCTCTAGCTTGCTAATTAAATAACTCTTACGTTTGAAGGCACAAAGCCAGCAATAGTCCTTTCTGTGCTTTGCAGCAGGGAGGCAGCATAATCCACAAAACTCAGGCATGGTTTGAATCAGTGATATCTTAGACCCCAGACCAGAGCCTTAAAAAAAAAACCCTTTCGCTAAACATTTACATAGCCTACAAGAGATGTATTTCTCTGTTTTGGTTATTTGGACAGTAATCAAGGACAGTGCTTGGGCTCCACACCCATATATTTATCCTAGTGCCTGCTCAGGCAAGGAAACAAGGACAGTATTCACCACTCAACTTCCACTTAAAAAAATAGGGGGCAATAATCCTTGGCCAGCAGCAGGTAGTGTCAGTGAGCTGGTTATACAGAATAGTATTTTTCATGCTGCTTTAAAAAAGAACAGAAAGAAAGGGCATCAGCATTATCATCCTGACATTAGAGGAATGAATGAGGAACAGCAGAGTAAAGGACTTAATCCAAATGGGAAGTTTCTTGCATGATCAGGAAGAGCCAGGACGTTGCCTTAGTGTTCAGTCCATATTCTCAGATAATTTCACTACCAGTACAATTTATTCAGACTGAAAATAAAAGTACATGTTTACTTCCATGAAAAAAAAAAATATGATTTATCTTGGGTGAATAGTTTCAACATTTATGGTCATTTTTACCTCAAAGAATATATTTAGAATCAGAGCAGACTTTTTCCCATCAAATAGGGTACTCTGAAGCAGAAATTAGTACTTGGAAAACCCTTACATCATACTGTTTGGGAAGCTGACAACCTTGAACTCTGGGCCACAAATTTGGATGTGGGGGGAGTGCAGAAAACAGTGGAACATTGTCCCACATTTTAAACAAGCTAAAGTTTTGAGAAATAACAAAAAAAAAAAAAACCTTCTATCATTAAGTTGATCACATTTTTTTAACTGGCCATCCTGTAAAGGTGTTGTGTACTGACATTTGATGGAGGAGATAATTTTATGTGTAAAAGAAAAGAGCCAGTAAATGGCTTCCTGATTCCATTGCAGACAGTATCTGTCACTCATTTTCCTTATCGTTACCACAGTAATATAGAAGCATTTTTACTCCTCAGAAGGAATGTTCATAATTTATAAATAACTTCTCAGTTGTTTCTCTTCATCTCTTACTAACAAGATTCCCTCCAAATCTCCATTTATCTTGGGATTCATGAAACTTTCATGTCATTCTTTCTTGTCCAGAATGGTATCTGTTAACTTCCTGCATCAAAATTGCAGAGACTGAGAAAAGTTCCTCCTAGAATGAGTTTTCCAATTCTTCAGCTTTTACCCTTTTAAACTGTGAGGTTCTTTACCTGTGATGTATTTCATAATATCAACCACTTTGTTCAAATTCTTGTTTCCTAGGAAACTTTGAGGTAGAGGACCATTTTCTTCTTACTATGGAAATGCCCACAAAAGACCTCCCTACTCAGACCCTTCTTCTGTTGATGGACCATTTTTCAATTGTGCTCTCTTTTTCCTGCCTTCCCCAAGGGTTCCCTCACTCTTGGGTCAAAATTTAAAAGGTTTTCCTCAAAACACCTTCATATCACAGAAAAAGGTTTTTTTCCAGTATGGTGTCTTATTTCGATTAGCAAATTGGAAGTCTGAATTTGTTTCCACCCCAATACTGACATCATGTAGTACTTAAATGGTGATGAACTAGAAGAATTTGAAGCAGTCTAGCCCAATATTGAAAGTTAATACCTCACTAATATTATCCTCTGCACAGTACAGAAAGTACAGAAAAAACTCCCAGTCTGTGCCAGTTGTCAGCGGGAACTTACTAATTGCCTTCTGGCATTAAAGAGGTGTTTACATAGTGGTCACAGCACAGTTCATTAGCCAAGTCATTAGGTGAAGCATCAAGTAAAACACTTACTTTGAAGATTTGTCCTTCCTTAGTTGCACACCTAAACCCAAACCAAACCACAAAGACTGTGCAATATTTCTCAGAGGCCCCCTACATGACGAAGTTAAATTTCACCATCTTTTTGCAAATAAAGGAGGTTCTTAACCTTTTAGCAGTCGCTTGCAACAAACTATAGTGCTTTGTTGAGCACCAGACTCCCAAGCAGCACGTGCTTACAGCAGACAAAGCGTTATACCTGCTGGTGTGTGATCCACACTCCCAGCAAACCTTGTTTGAGAAAATTTGAGAGCAGGATTTTGCATTACCACCATCCTCTGTTTAAGAAGTCTTGATGGATCTTACTTTCATGACCATCTGCCTTTTGAAACCATGTATATATTTCTGGCCTTCAAAACACATTTTATGCAGCACATAATTACATTGCTGATGCTGCCATCAAAGCCTTCAGACCTTCTGCGTTATTTCGTTTGGCTTCAAGTTCTTGTCCTGACCGAGAATATAATTCACAGATCTCTTTCCTGAATGACAATATTTAATTCCAAGCCCATCCCTATGCACATACTGTTAGGGGAATATTCTTCCCAGTGTTCATTACTTTCCTTTCACTAACATAGGATTTATTTTTACTACTTTCTTGTTCAGAAACTCAGGATAATAAAATCCTTCTGCAACAGTTTTAATTTTATTTCCTTTTGTATCAAGTCTCAGTTCTCTCTTTTCACTCACTCCCTTTCCATATTATTATGAACATGTAGCCTCCCTCGTTGCACAAACTGATATATTCTTAAACTGCTTTTCACATGTCACTTACACGAATACCAGTGATAGCTCCATTACCACAAAAACCTCTGGCTGAAATTATCCAAAAAGCTTTTTTAGGAAGCTAGCTATGTACCACAGTGTCCGGATCATTTTGCTTCACACATTCATTGGCTCATCTACAGTTTGAGACCTATCACTTCTCCATGAAAGAACACTTTAAAAATCAACAGACATACATTTTGATAGCAGCTTTTTTCCACTGGTTGTGGTTTTAACTTTACAATCAGTAGCTCAATAATTTTTCATTTGTTTCTTTTAGAAATTTTGATCAAGCATTCCTGATATACCCACTTGCCCTCTTTTTTAGAACTTCACTGGATCCCTTTCGGGAAGGGAGGAGACAGGCCTTCTTCTACCTCCCTTTTCCAGTAAAAGCAGCCTATTTTTTCCAGTTCCAGTAAGAACACCCTGTTCTTTATCTAATCATAAAAACCTGTGTGGGAGGGAAACAAACAACAAAAATAACAGTAGGACACAGTAAATTAAAAGCAGCGAAGGATGCATGCCATAGAAAAGAAAAGCAGCACAGGTTTAAGTGACGTTCTTGTACTTTCATGCTGACTTTTGATAAGCTGTATGTAGAGATCTGCTGTGTTTTGGGTTGATTTTCCAGTGGATTTTCTTGGGCTAACTCTGGCTCTGATGCTTGACAAGTAGAAAGCTGTTTGCACTGTTCCAAAAAAGGGTTGGTGTGCTCCATGCTGTTTCCAGCAAATAATATTTTATTTAAATGTTAAAATATTAATAAAAGATAAATATATCATTGTGTCTTGTAGCTTTCATAACAAAGATAAGGAGTTTTAAACCAAGCCAACCTCTAACCCCTGGCAGGGCAAGCTTCCAGCTCAGCTCCAGCTGCAAGGCTGGAAAATTAAGCACTGCTACTGTCCCAAAGAAAGACCTTAGTATCCTTAGACCACACACCTACATCCAAATGGTTACTGGTTACTTGTAGTTTCTTTTTCTCTTATTTCATAACCTTTTTTCCAATGCTTGGCTAAACTTGCAAAACAACGACCAAGCTATTTGAAAAACACTAAAAATTGTTGGCCAAGGTTGATAGGGTGCTGTTGGCATCAGAAGCTGGTTCACCCACCGATGAGATCCGGAATTCACTCAAACAGAACCAGGGTACTGTATGTGAGGTAGAGGAGGTGACACCTCTTACTAACACAAAAATAATCCCACCACAGTTCCCAAGGGTGATATTGTAGCATATGGGAAAAGAAATACACTAAACAAGGAACTTTTTCCCTATGGACAATTCCTACTAGCTATCCACCAGATGCAAACATATTTTTAACTAAGCACGTGAATTCCCAATATGAACAAAATGTCTGTAATAGAAATAGGGGTAAGACTGAAATAATTGCTCAGTTGTAATTAACTAGATGACAACTGTGAATGGAACAAATCCAGAATCTGAGACTGTTGTCTTCTTGTCTATATCCCACACCATTCCTTTAGAAGTACTAATTCCATTATCCCCTGATAATCTGAACACACACACAGCAAAAGGGCTTTAGGGCAATTTTCCTCCTACAGGCTGATATTTAGAATGTTAGTAAGTCATGGGGTAGGTAGGTAGGTAGGTGGGTCGGTGTTTGGAAGAGACATTCTTCTGGGATTTATTTTTTGCTGGGGGTGTGTGGTGGTGGTGGATGGAGATGTTGCTGTTCCCAGCAGGGGTAGCTCATGGGGTTTTAGGCAGGAAAAAGTACAGGTGTTTGATGCCGGCAGTAGATGCAAGTCTGGATTAAAGTTCCTAAGATCACTGAAGACATTTGTGAACATTGCTGTATTTAGATTAGTGCAAGTGTATCTAAATATCTGTTCTCTTCAGAACAAGACAGATGGACTAACTAGCTCAATGAGCATGGCTACGTGAAAGAGAAAGATGAAGTGAGAGGCAGTCTTTGGGCTTTGTCACACGTTCACTCTTGGAGCCCTCCATAGCTCACAGAGCAGCAGCTGAAGCAAGGGGTACAGACTTCTGGCTCTCTGATCACCAGAGAAAAAGATGAATGCTTAAGAGAAACAAATTGTACAAGTGATAGGAGTGTAAGTAAAGTGATTTGGAAAAAGGCAGCTGCCTCTCTAGCCGTTGCTGATGAAAGCTGGCAGTTGGCAGCTAGAAGCTCTAGGCGCTGCCTGGCGGATTTTGGAGAGCTGTGCCTTTGAAGAGACTGCAAACCTGTACTGAGTGACAACAACGATCAGTCAGAAGAGAGCACAAATTACACCATATCAAATCAGAGTGTGCTAATGGTTCCAGAGAGAGCCTCTAAAACAAACAAACAAAACAAAAATACCCAGAGCATTAAGATAAATAACCCAAGAATCAATGGTATTCATTGAAGCAGCTTGTAACACAAAGTGATTTGCCATAGATGCAGGATACAATGAAACATTTAAGACAAAACTTAAAATTCAGGAAGAGATAGATATTTCAAGTATCTAAGGATCTTTGACAGAATATTTTCAGCCTTAGATGCAGCAAAGGTGCGCTACTGACAGGGAACATCCACCAGACTGTAAGGATCTCTCCCTTTTTGTCAGGGACCCAGACACGTGCACACATCGAGGCACCCATCAGAAGACAGAACTGAGCTGAGAGCAGCTGAGCTCTGATGCTCTTTGTATTTTGCAGTGCATTCAAGGCAATGAGGTGGGCCCAGCCAAGTGGTATAAATCAAGGGTTTGTATTCCTGCCATTAAGTCCAAAGGGCTAATTTCAGAAACAGTCATTTAGTTCTTAAAAAAAGAACAAGTACGTGGCCCTTGGAAATGCTCTAGGAAGCCAGGAGATGCATTTATGTCAGAGGTAAGGAAGAACACTGCTACAGCAACCATACACCTATTATTTCAATGATGCTTTCTTTTTAAGTCCCCAGATATCTTGGAAATTCCACTTTAGATAGAATAGAGTCATAGAACAGTTTGTGTTGGAAGGGATCTTTAAAGGTCATCTAGTCCAAGCTCCCTGCAATGAGCAGGGACATCTTCAACTAGGTCAGGTTGCTCAGACCCCGACATTCCAAGTCAGGTTGGAAGGAACACCTATCAACTCTCTCATTAACCCGTTCCAGTGTTTTGCCACCCTCATTCCAAGAAATTTGTTCCTTATATCTAGTCTAAATCTCCCCTCTTTTAGTTTAAAACCATTACCCCTTGTCCTATCACTATTGACCCTAATAAAAAGTCTGTCCCCATCTTTCTTGTAGGCTCCTTTAAGTGTTAAAAAGCTGCAATAATGTCTCCCTGGAGGCTTCTCTTCTTCAGGCTGAAGAACCCCAACTCTCCCACCCTGTCCTCATGGGAGAGGTGCTCCAGCCTTCTGATCATCTTCATGGTCCTCCTCTAGACCCACTCCAACAGGTCCATGTTCTTTCCTGTGTTGGGGGCCCCAGAGCAGGACACAGTACTCCAGGTGGGATCTCATGAGAGCAGAGGGGCAGAATCATCTCCCTCAACCTGGTGACCACACTACTTTCGATGCAGCCCAGGATATGGTTTGCCTTCTATGGTGCAAGTGCACATTTCTGGACCATGTCCAGCTTTTCACCTACCAGTACATACAATTCCTTCTTGGCCAGGTTGCTCTCAATCCCTTCAACCCTTAAGTGGCCATTACTTTAACTCAGGTGCAGGACCCTGCACCTGGCATTGATGAATCTCATGAGGTTCACACAGTCCCACTTCTCAAGCTTGTCCAAATTTGCTGGGGGTCCCACTTTCTATGTCATTGATGAAGGTATTAAGTGGTCCCAATGTGGATCCTGAGGGACACCACTCATCACTGAAGGACAGTACTCTGACTTCTCCAAGCTTTGATAACACACAGGAGGAACATGTGGAACAGATCCAAGCAGCCCAGAGAGCTGCTGCTCAGCAAAGGTAGAAAGGGAAAGAAAAGGGGAACTAATAAGCAGCAGGCAGGGGGTCCTTGATCCCTCTGTAACAAGGCTATATCCTTTCCCATTTCTCTCTACTTGAGTTTGGAGGGGTTTTAGCATTTCTGTAAATAATTCATAAAGGTCAATCATTTTCCTAATATTTTTCTAGCCATTTTATTTGTTGTATATGTTACTAGAGTAACCCACCCCCCCCAAAAAAA
>VZRU01012159.1:232137-247498 GCA_013398155.1 Pedionomus torquatus
ACTTAAACCATCTCATCAGGGTCTCCCACAAGCAGGTGTCCCTGCCTGCTGTTGCCACCTCTGCTACTGGTGCTTCTCAGCAAGAAACACACACACACAAGCAAAGGATTTTGCAACACCACTCTCATTAAGCATGAGGGGGACTGATCCTGGGCAGTCTCACATCTGCCCAATCTGTTCTTTCGATATCACATATCACAACCTCATTGCTAGAGGTCTCCAGGCTTCACCGGATCATGACTGACCTGCTGTGTTGCCTGCAGTGTGATACACACTTTTGTGTATATTTCCTGTGTCTGGAAACACTAATAGAAGGCCTGCAAGACCTTTACCAGACAACCAGTAAAACCAATAATGTGGAGAGAACGTAATCCAGCTGGTCATGGCTGTTTCCCTTTGTTTGCTAGGTCAGGAGGCTTTATTTCCATCAATGTTTCCTTTCTTGGCAATTCTGAAATCATTGGCAGTAGTTTAGAGAGCCGTAGAAATAATGCCTAAACTTTCAGCTCATCCCCAGAGATGCTATAGCATACTTTTCTGTAGCAATACTAACATCCCAAATGTGAGCCAACGACTGTCAGTTTTAGTTTCAGTGAAACTGTGCGGGGTTTAGAAAATCAGGGCTGCAACCAGAACATGTGTAAGAAGCAGGCGCATTTACTCACTCAAAACTAATAATCAATCCCACAAATCAGAGAGAATTTTGAGAAGTACCTCTTTCCAAACCAGCCAACGTGTCTTATAACAGAGAGAACATAATTTTCTTTACCATCTTCACCATTTTTCTTTGGCAGAGGTGACAGAGTGGGCTGCTCAGAGAAAGGAGAGCTGTCACTCAGTATTGTACAAACACAAAAGATAAACCCTACATTATGAAGGGCACACTATACTTGACAAAAGGCAAAGACAAAAGAACAAGGTAACTATTCAAAAAGCAGGACTTGAGCATGTGAAGCAAGCTCATTTATTAGACAAGTAATTACTAGACCAATAAGAGTGTTTAATGAATTGCACTGCCCTGAGAGTATACAATTTGCTTCTAAATTATAAGGTCTGTACCAAGGATGTGTTTGCCTAGCCCTTTCACACCTCTCCAGCAGTGTTGTATACACTTTTGATGCTTTACAAAGGAAAAAATGATAGTGATAAATCCATGTTGTTTCCTGCTCTCATTAGAATAGAAAAAGCAGAGGAAATAAAGAGCTCTTTATTCTGTCTTCTCACTCCCCAATCCCTGCCATCTACTTGGCTGTCACTCCAGAAGAGGCTGTAGACATTACCATCAGTACGGATTAATAAAAAAACAACAACAACAAAAAAGATCCAGAGGAGCCATCATAATCAACCCCAAGTAATTAATCTACCTGGAGTTCAGTTGTAGAGTTGCTTCTCACTGATTAGATGTGTTTGGAAAAAAGCTAATTTAGATGGAGCTAATTTAGTTCAGGAAAGAATGTGAGCATTCAGGATTGGATCAGGAGTGGAATGCTAGTTTACATTTATGATTACTCAAAGTGCTCAGAAAAGCACATATATACATTAATACCCATAGATTATGTTTGTTAGTGATTACTATAATGGTGGTGAGGAAACAGGCACTAACCCTCATTCTTATAGTGGAATCAATAACGATATGCTACATTATCATAATAATATTGCAGCAAGTAAGAAGAACCTTCACAGTTCCTACATGAATTTACATGCTCCATATAACCCATAGGTGTTAACTCAGAAAAGGTTTATCATTTACTTCAAGTACAGCACACAGGAACAAGCCTCTTTTCCCCAAGAATGTAGTTTGCGTAGGCACTACACTTCCATTTAGTTGCTTTTTAAAGCATCTTGAAATGCTTAAAATTGAAGTGAATTATCACATCATGTTTGGATAAGATCAAAATGTTTTGTTCAAATACCATTTATTAAAAAAAGACAAAAAACAAAACCAACCAACAAACAAAAAACATAAAACTCCCAACCAGACCAAAAAAAACCACAAACAAAAATCCGACCAGAAGGTCAGGTTAGAAAAAGAGTTTGAATTTTTCCAAAATGGAAGTGCACCAAACACATGTTTCTCTGTGGGTTTTTTTCCCCCACAAATGGCATTTGGCAACACAAATGCATTCTCTCTAAGAGATTCCAGTCAGCTCATATTTCAAGGACTTTTTTTGCTAAATACCACCAGGTGAATGGTTTTCTACTAAAGTCCAGCTGCCAGCTCAGCCAGAGGCTTAGGGGGTACACCGCAGTTCCAGTAGCTGTGCAGTCAGCCAGCAGTCATTTGCAGGAACAAAATTAAACTTTGGAAATTCTTGGGGTCTTTTTTTTTTTTTTTTCCCCAGAATCCACAAGATGGGAATTTTAGCAGCACAGAAAGTTTTTCAGAAATCAGCCTGGTCATCTTCCAGTAGTTTCTCTGCAGACCCAGAAGACCAAGATCAATGAAACACCCAGACACTTTGCCAAGCAACAGCTTTGGGAAACATAGCCTTGAGTAAAATTTCTGAACTGTAGAAACATGTCAAAACCAATAGAAATAGTTTTGCTTGTAAACATTTTAATCATACCATAGAAATCTACTCAAGGGTATCTTTATTGGAGTCTGAGTCCAACTAATACACAAGCTCAGTCTGGGCATTACCACCACCACCGGTCTGACACAGGCTGTTAACCATCTAATATGTCAGAAACACACTGTTCTTGTATCCAGCTAGAACTGCAATGTTTTTTCTAGCTATACATTTGCTAGGTATTCCCTATTAAACATACCAGAAGATTGAGGGAGCTCTGAGCAGAGTGGTAATTCCACTCCAGTTCTTCATTAACAATACTATTAAAATTAAATGCCCTTTACAGAATTTTTTGCTACACTCACATGAAGGCAGCAAGTAATTTCTATACTTTTACCATTAATTTTATATCACGTCATCTTCCTGGTCACAATTTCTATGCAGAGGCATAGTTTATGAGGGGTTACATTTGAGGAATACATAGGTATGAAAACTCACAGGATATTCAAGAATTTTTCTCTGGGTTGTGCAAGCTCTTTCCTGTCAGAACAGTCCTTTAAGAAAATCCAAGGGGCATTTCAATACTGTAGCAAAACCAATAGTCTCTGTGCAAGCCTCAGGAGCAACCGCTCGTTAACACCTTCATCCCAACCTTCAACAGGACAGATGTACAAAGACATTTTAATCATTTTAGTGGGTCACTCACCTAAAAAGTAAAGACTTTCAGGTATCTCAAGGTTTGGGCTATCTTTGCATCTCACAAGGTGACAGCATCAGGCAGGAGGATTCATATTCCAAGAGCATTAGTGACAATTGCAATCAAAAGCTCAGAAAAATAAACTTGTAAGAGAGTCATTTTAACCTACATTATCAGCTCTTTCAATTCCATTTTCTCTGACTTATAAAAAGCCTTACTAGCATTTCTGTATCTAGAAGCCCATACATCCTAGTTGAACCATATACTTGAAGAAAAAAAAAAAAAGAAAAAAGAAAAAAAAACACCTTGGAATTAATATCACCATATTTTGAATTCAAAAGACATTTTATTGCCAATGGTACAGATATGTATTGATAGGGATTTTTCCATAGGAAAATTTGCAGTTTTCAGAATAAACACAATACCTCATCTTTTAGATTACTGAGCTTTCCTAGGAAGTTGTTTGAATCATTCCTGTCAAAAAGTTATGCCCTATTCTCAGTCTGATAAACATCTATAAAACATAAGTGACAGAGATCCAGTTGGTGAACAGAAAAACACTTATTTTAACCTTCTTTTCATTTTTACACACTAAATTATGTCACTTTAGGGAGAAAACACCAAACAGAAGTATTACTAAGTTGGGACTTTATGACACAAGAAGTCACTTCTAATAGAGACTAGGGCAAGTGTTGGCTGCAGCTTTCAGCTGGAGGAGCACTTAATCTCTCGCTGTTTTCACTAGACACGGAGAAGTAGCATTAAACCATGAGCATGCAAACTGCTGATAAAATGGATTAATTTATAAAAGGCTCATTTCTGCAAAATCATTTTGTTTGCTGTTGAACTCCTGGTTTGTCTGCCAAGTTGAGTCTCACCTTCAGACCAAATATTTCAACTTTTTCTTCCATGCAGCAAAGAGAAAGAGGACACAGTAGCTTTGGCTGTATGGCATTCATTTCTTGCATCTGTTAGTGAGCCACAACCACAAGTTTATTCCTTGTCTTTTTGCTGCAGCCTCAAAGCACATCACAACTACTGAAAATACATCATTTTGCAAAACACAACCACAGAACTGATGGAGTGGTTTCAAGTGCAGGAACAAGAAACTGAATCCAGATGTCCTAGATCAGTACCCAGTATTTCGCTTCCAAGAATACCTCTGTTTCCTTTTCATATCTGCTCTCTTCTTACCATGGCAAAACTACAATCTTGCCATCTCCTCTAAAGCTATCTTCTGCGAGGGGAGAATGGATTGGGCATCTGTTTTACCAGTTCTGGAAGGGCTGCAGGTGGCTTTTACAACAATACGAGGATACAGCTGCTGTAAGGTTAGATTCCAGAAGAGTGATAGAGTTGAGGCAACTCAAATATTTTGTCATAACAGGGACTGAATAGCTCAACATCTAACAGCCAGTGAACAGCAGCTTTGTCACATCAACCAGGAAATGCAGCATGGGCTGACAGCTCTGAGAAACAGGATGAAGCAAAACACACTTCATCTGCTTCTCTGAAAGCTACAGCAGGAGTATAAATTGAAACTTAACAGCTTCTAAAGCACCCATAAGGTCCCACACACCACATGCCTTCTGGAATTTGGAACTTGAGCTCACAGTCAAAGACTAAAAAGTTCTCAAGCAACTGATAGAGCTTTCACTAAGCCTGAGCATATTCCATTGCAAAGCTCCAATCTCAGCACTGTGAAGGAAGTCAATCCTGATTTTACTTACTCTCATCCATTTTAGGAGACCTTTAGCATTCTGAAAGTTACTCAGTTTTGTTTGATAAAACCTACTTTCTTTACCAATGCAATCTCACAATGCAGACGAGGAACATTCCCCTGGATCACTTCTGATGACACAAACATTTCACAGTTATTTCCAATGTTGGAAAAAAAACAAAATAATCTTAGTGAAGAGATCCATTACTATTCTCTTCCTGCTAAACCTGACTGAAAAGGGCTAATATAATGTTGCTTGGTCTATTCCTGATCCATGTTATCTGTCCCTAGCCCATCACATATGTAGAATGTTGGTGCCATGGAACAAGTAGATTCACAACTGTAGAAGACTATGTAATTCCTAGGAGAAATACCCATTACCATCTCCTGAATGAGAAGGCCTTCCTAAAAAAACTGGAATCACAGAGACCTTGTTGAAACTGTGTTTGCAAAACATTTGGAACCAATTCAATGATGAACTGGTTTCTGCATCAAGACTCCCCAACAGTGAACTCTGGTGGTTCAGTAGGGATTTTCAATACATGCTTAAATCTGTTTTCCCCACAATGATTTGGTAGGAATAGGAATGAGTGTGAACAGCGTCTTACTAAGAACACTTATATTAAAAAAAACATCAGGCAACAGTAGTTTTCCACTAAGCCTGCAACTCCAGTACTGTTGAAGAATAGCACAGCCCAAACCAATTTTTTTTATTATTATTTCAAGTTCTTATAGCATTAGAGTAGATGCAGAAAAGTAAGAGCAGTGCAAAAAAGGAACTGCAGTCAAAGATGGGAGCATCCCCTCCTCTCAGTGGCACAGGTGCCAGGCTTCCTGAGCACAGAGATGCCTCACCTCTGGCATGACTTCCAGAGGAGCAGTCCTATTCACCTTTGCTGATTCTCAAACTTGAGAGCAAAGTTATGTATCTTTTTGTGGCCTAAGATGTAGATCCACTGGGTTTACATCTGTTGCTATTCATGCCAGCTTTGGCACAATAGATCAAAATCTGACAGTGCTTAACAGAGCAGAGGGGGACGTGTATTGCATACGTGTAAAGCATACGTGTATGCATTATGCGGCCCTTACCTTGTTATTGTTAGAATGATAAAAATGGGTAGTGAAAACCCCACATAGGAGAGAGGAGCACAACAGCACAGGGAACCCTGAGCTAACTCCAGCTGACCTGGATCCAGAACAGGAGTCAGCAGGCTAGTGTTGGTGCCAGGCTGCAGAGCAGACACGGGGGCATCATCTCATCAGTGCCAGAGAAGCAATTTGGCAGGCCACCATTACCATGCATTCATTACCATCTGCCACCTGCAGATCGTCCTTCCTTTCCATTTACACCACATTGATGCTCTTTAAAAGTTTTCCTAGTCCTTGTCATTACAACTAACTGAGTAATACTGGTGCTGACAGTGGTTTGAGCTAAATTAGCTGGCTTCCCTCTAGTCAGGCCTCGGTGTGAGTCCTGAGCTGTAGAGACAGTAGTTGCTCCAAGATCATTGGTAGGGATGCTTGTTTTTTGGTGGTTTTTTTTTTTTTCTTTTAAGTCAATTTGTTTTGAATCATTAAGGAACTATTCTTTCCTGACATGCTACAGAATTAAGTAGCAACAAAATTTGGAGCCGTTAGCTCTCATTTACTCTACTTTTAGACTCTTAACTCATATCTGTCTTGTCCCAAGATACTCACACTAGTTTGGCCTCCACTGAAAAACAATGATTTTAAGTCCTGTTTTCTGATCAAACCTCATGGTTTGATTAGAATTACTCCTTATAACAATTCCATCTTTTTTTCTGGCAAAACTTTTCCAAAAGATTTGTTATCATCAAATTCCTCCTACCTCAGATCTTTACAAAGTGTACATAACAAGCCCAGTAAGACCAAAACAAAGCAAACCAACCCAAATAAAATCCACACCCATTACCCACACACACATACACTTCACCTCTTTAGTAGGCTTACCACTATTGGTAAAACACAAGTGATGAAGCTTGCATGATTAAAACCACATAGAAAGAAGAGTCAGGAAGAGGAAAAAAACCCAACAAACACAACATTAAAACTAAGTTCACAACACACAAAAACTTCTTAGGAAGGGAATGAACAACTAAACTGTGCTAGAATAAAATTGTAACTGAGTAAATAGTAGTTATATACCATCAGGGAAGTCTCAGCTGCAGAAAAAGCCTTGCTCATTCATTCCATCCTTTTATCGGAGTGATCATCACAAGGGCTGACAACTCCGCAGTTTCTCCACTTCCAGAGTGCTTTAAAATTATGCCCACCTCATTAAGACACTATGGGGCCCTCCTTTTAAGCTCTTTTTTGTCTTAAGCATTAGCTTCACACAGCTTCCAACCAGACTGGAAATTTTTATTATAGCCAATATTCTTTTGAAAGCTGTAACACATTGGCACATCGATACACAATCTTTTTGCCTTCTAGATAGTGAAAGTTGGTAGGAGCCACTTGAACACAGATAGGAAAGAGAATAACCTTCATTGTAAGTAAGCAATCCTGTTTGGCAGTTTCATTACAGCTCCCAAATTGGTTCCTTCCAACCCTCCATCTATTTGGTCCCACTGTGGGAGGAGGCAGGAGATCTGTTGATACAAGATGTAGAAAAGGCCGAATTATCAAATGTATTCTTTACTTCACTAACGAATATCATAACCGTACTCCTGAGTACCTGTGTATGGATTTAAAAAAAAAAAAAAAAAAAAAAAAAAAGAAAGTTTTACAAAATCCCTCTACATTCCAAGGAGGAGCCTTGGGAACTTGGAATCATAAGATCAAATTGTGTTCAGGAAGAACATTGCCCATTGATATCTGAGGGATGACAGCATCCTCTAGGTTACCTGGGCAAAGGAAGCAAACATCAGAAAGTTTCCTCAAAGCACTTGTGGGCTCACAATATCCCTTGGGTCCGGGGGGGGGACACCTGGTTATCTTCCTGACATGTCCTTTGTTCACAGGCTTTTGTACAATTGAGACTTACCAGGCACGTTTCAAATATCAACAAAACAACAGCACTGAAATACCTCTGTGCCTATAACAGAGACTCTCAATTAGCGATAACCATTCATAGTGCAGTTATGGTAATTAGTTTGAAAAAGTTGTGATACAGCTGTACATGGTTCCAGAAACAGAAGTAGAGAGCCAGGACTGCCAGATGGATTATTTTTTGCAAGTTATTTGTTCAGCATAGCCTTACAGAAAATTCAAATAGAACTAACACAATAGGACTGTATAAAAATTATTCTAAATCTCTATATAGTTTCAAAGAAATACTTCCCTTTTGTAGCTCTACTGACCATTCACATGCTTTTATAACCAAGTTACAGGAAAATTTACTTTTTACATCTCTAGCAAATTCTATCAGACAGTCCCCTGGAAAAAAAAAAAAAAAGCAGTAGGAAGTTTCAGAATTTTAAAGCTTATTTGATTCTCTTAGAATTTTCTTGAAGAGGTTAGAAAGAAAAATACATTATGTTCCTATTTTAAGCACAGATTTTTAGAAGAGCTAGCCGTTACTTACCAAACAGATGAGATAGAAACAAAGTTTTACGTGCTGGCAAAGCCACACGGTACATTCAAAGCTAACAATAAAAGTTGCATCAAATCCACCCATTCCTAAAATGAATGGAAATTTTTAATCTAGCCTCATACCTCCAGGAATTACTTCTGGAGCCAAATTTCCACTTAGAATACAGCAAAGCGGTCAGTCTTAGAGTCATCACTGCATATCATCCATAATCTTTAAAACATCACAGTCCTAAAATGAAGAAAACTTTTCCTATAAAGGAGGTAGATCAAGAGACAATTCCATCAGAGTCAGTGTAATAAGGCCAAGTCCAGCTTTACTGTTTCGAAGGTCTAACAGCCATTGCACACTATCATTAAGAAACAGGAGTCCAATTTTTACCAGTTTTCTTCAGTCATTACAGATACAGGCTGGTGCATGAAGTGATAAGGCCAGAGACATAGGCTGTGATGGTTTTATCATCAGCTCCATATATTATCCAATGGCACTGGCTAAACCAGAACATGACACCTGCAGTATGGACCTGATGGGCAGCCAGCTGTCACGAACTTGATTTCTGTCTCCTACCTCATGGTACCTCACCCCCTGTGTGTAAATCCAGACTAGATAGCTACAGCTCCCAGTGTAGGAAGACAGAGACAGAAAGCTCCCTGAAATTATTTGGGCTGCAGGCTACACACAGGACACCTCCAGAAGAACTGAAGCCGTGTGCTTACCTGGAGCACCTGCTACATGATATGAGCATGCCTCAGTGGTTGACTAAAAATCTCAGTGTTTCTTATGAAACAGAAAGCAAGTATCTCATTTTCAGGATTGTGGGGAAGAACGCTTAAAAAAAAAAGAGAGAGAGAGAGAGAGAAAAATAAGAGAAAAACAACCCCCCAAGTACCATTAAAATCAGAAGTGAGAATATCTAAAGTAAAGAGATTAAGTATTAGTTACCTTCCTAAGCATTTTGGATGAACAATATTGTAGCTATTAACATCAGTCCTGTCTGCAATATCTTTTGCAGATTTTACAGGATATGCCAGTCTGCAATATTTGAAGGTACTTTGGTATAAAAATTCAGGCAAATTTCTGGGAGCATTGCATTCAGAATAGTGAGACTCAAGACCTCTAATATTTGCCAAAAAAAAAGTTATGAAAATAAGTCATAACTGATTCTAAGTAGCAGTTGTCATTACTTTATTCTCGATGTGCTATAATATATTTTAAAGTTTTAGAACAAATTGATATTTTTGAGAAAAAAAAAAAATAGTATCAACTTCAAAAATTATGCATGGTGAATTTCATGGTATGCTTTGAGATAATAGTAAAAGATGACGTTGGTGACTCCTCCCAGCATGGTTTAAATCTAATATTTCATAAAATATCACCAGCTCACTAATCTCCTGCCTTGATTTGAATGATGTTCAGCACACCTTAGAGTGAGACAAAAGATAGAGCAGCCTTATTTCTGCTGAACACATCCCTAGTTGTTCCTTTCAAAAGGAATTCCACCATCGTAGAACTGAATCCAGGGCAATGTTATCACTTAACTGCGTAGCCCAACTCGCTGCACATTTACTTTCAGAGCAGCAAGAAAAAGCATTCAGTCCTTTAAGATGCAACTTATCTTCCTAGATCAATTTGGTAAATATTTAACCTAAACAACTCACCCAGATTCTTTCCATACCCTATGGAAATAGAAAAAAAAACATTTCTAGACAGTGATTTGTTCCATTCTAAGTATTTCTGGACGTGTCACTTAGTAGCCTCCGTTGGCTATACAGGGAGCCTAGAAGATCGGCGTTGGTTTTATGTCTCAATAAAATAGATTTCAATATTTGAAGTTTCTTCCTATTTACATTAGTAGTGCATTTTATTTTAACTAATTTTAGCAATCATTAAAAAATATAAGATGCTTTGTATACACTGACAAAGCATATAAGAATGATCTCATTCATATGACAGTGTTAGTGAGCACATTACCAATGAATCTCCAAAGAAGAGAGGGGAGGGAAGAAATAAGAAAAACCTGTAAGAACCCAGAAGGTTGTAATACTCTAGAAATCATGTCTCTGAAGGTTGACACTAAATTGCTTCCCTACAGTTTCCTATTAGCATACTGCTAATGAAAAATTGCAAGTCCTCTCTTTTGTTGGGCATCTAACAAATCTGTTCTCTTTCAGCCTGCAGTCTATGGCTCTATACAATTTTATCCCACAACACTGAATGTCAAGTGCCACTCCCACTCCTCCCCATGTTCCTAAAAAACTAGCCAACTCATCCTCTGGGAGAGAGGGAAATGTTAATAACCAAATTTACAAATACTTCATTGTTTTATTACAATACTCTTATTTACATAAATGCCCTCTATTCGTCTTATTCGAGCAGTCTGACCAAAACAAAATTTGCATTTAAATAGTATCACTATAATTGACATCAAGTACCTGGACTTTTTTTCATACTCTTATTTCCACACATAAGAGGATGGGAAAAGCATTCTCTACTTGGAGAACAAAAGATCAGTATGAGATAATAAGCAAGGCAATTTCTCAGGGTTTTTTTGTATTTTTTAAGTCCTCCAGGGGCCCCGCACTTTTCGCCCCACTTTAAAATATATGTTAAAGAAAGAAACCGTAGACAAAAATCAGAGCTGATCTAGTCAAGGGAAAATTGAATCAGCTTGTGTGATCTTGTAACGAAGACAAAAGTTGCTTATAGACAGCATCCCTGAGTATCACTACCAAAACCTACAACAAATGGAAAGCATTAGCCATTGCTTTATTATTTTTTTTCCTTCATTTTTTTTTAGAAAAATCAGGACAACTATCATATCAGCAATCATGCACTGGGAAGCAAAAACACAATGGGGGCTTGTTATCACAGACTAGAAATTCACTGGAAGAAAGTGACACCACCTTACAAATGAAAGAGGTCACTGCAAGAAGAGTTCCTGGAGCTTCTTAGAGCACCGCCCTGCTGCAGGAGGGGGACTGGATTGTATTTGGGAGATGATACAGAAGTAGTGGTTGTTCTGTTCTCCACAGGGGGACAGTGGCCATAGGCAGAAAAGTGGAACAAATACAGGAAAAAACTCTTCCAACTACAAAAACTGGAATAGGTTCACAGAGCAGCTTTCTGCTCTCAGGAAATTCAGGGAGAGCATCCCCTCTGAATACCAGTTTACAGTAGATTAGTAGCCCTACTGCCTAAAAGCATCCCATAGACCTATGTTTTGCTACAGGAAGCATACCAATTAGAAATTGCTTTGTCATATCAGAATAAAGTCTGAAACAGAAGAAGCTAATGAAAGCTTCATTTCCTGCAGCTCTGGAATACAACACAAATCATTGTTTGGATGAAGAATGGGAGTACAGTAATGATTATGGGATAATGATTATGTTTTTATTTGTGGTTGTTGTTGGCTATTTCCCTACAGTTCTCTTCTCTACTGCATTTCTCATCTATAAAGCCACAGAAGTGTATGAATGCCGCATGACAGAACTGCCAAATAAAACATTGAAAGGAGATGAAGATTTGTTGACTCTAGAAGCGGGCAAAAATAATAGCGATTTTCAAAGGATAAACTCTTGAAGCAGAGAGGTGTGTGAACATAGCTGAACCGTTCCAACTAAAGCAGCATTTCTCAAAAAATATAGGCTGTAAGGCACGAAAAGGCTCACAAGGGACATCCCTCTGCAAGCAAGAGAATGGGAGCTCACCTCCTCAAAGCATGAGACCAAGCACAGCAATTCCAGTTATGGGCTGTAAGAGCTTCACAAAGAAGGGAAGGGTTAGTTACCTTGAATTGTTAATAGTCTAACTTTTAAACATTTCAAAAGTAGTTTGGGTGGGGAATGCAACCTCTGAGAGCAGTCTACAGAGCCTTACACAGGTGGGCTGATGCTTATGACCTGTACAAAGCCTTCCCTGGTGTTCACCTCAGAGTTGTAAGAGCACACATTTGTTAAACCAAGTTAGAATCATCTGTTTGCTCAAATACTTTGTGGCTCAATGACAAAAAAAGGCTCAGTGACATATAAATAAATTCAGCTCACCCCTTGCTATACCAACAGCATGTGGTTTGTGTTTGATTTTTCACTTTTCTGCCCTAACAGTTAAGAGAAAGAACATTTTTGGGAATAAATAAATAATTAAAAAAAAAGACAAGGTTCACAACTAGACCCCAGGCAGAAAAAAAACCCAAAAAGTTGTTTGCGAATGTAACCCAAAACTAATATTTATATTTTTGCAATGCATTTTGAGTAATCAAGATTTGATGAAGATCAGTTTCAGACCAACAAAATACTATCGAGGCTTAGTCTTCAGATTAACATCTTCCAGACATTTTACCAGTCCCAACAGCACCCTTTTCCCCCAGTGCAACAGGAGCTACTGCAAGGCAGATCTAAAATGTGACAACCTGTAATGGCTGTTTAGGAGTTGCTGCCTCAGCTGAGTTGGTTGGCCTGCACTACCCTTTCCATCCCAACATATAAGGTCTTGTCACAGCAGGTAAAAGCCATCATTTTCTCATCATTTCACACTTGCCAGGGAAGCCAGCTGTACAGGTAGTACAGTTTTAGGGTGTCAGTTCAAGAAGTCAACTGCAGTTCACTAGGAAGCAGAGCAACGGTGAGAAAATCAGAGGATCCTACTCTGCATAACTCCAATAAGGGTTAAAACAGCCTGGCTAGCTCTTGTTACTTTTATCAGAAACACAACAGCAAACACTTTCAGGATGGTAGCCATGGGCATCAAAAATTCAGCATTCCTTAATTACTAGGAATCTGACTCCAGTTCACTGGAGGTAAAAGTCCTGTGGTGCAAGGGAGTACTGAGCTTAAGACTAGAAACCCTAAAATTTGGGTCAAGCTACTGTTAGCAGGGACATGGGGGAGCATGAACACTCCCAGCCTGAAGCACATGATGATACTAGTTTCTGCCTGTTCCATTCCATCCTAGCATTAACATCAGGGAAATTAGCTTTAGCAGACAGGACAGGCAGGACAATTCTTAGACCAGTCAGAGAAAGCTTTAAATTATCTTTTCCCATCTCCCTCACTAGGAAACCCTAAAAAAAAGTCACTACTGATAGACCTGAATAAGTTTGTAATTTTATTATACTGCATATCACCTAAACAACCTGTTTTCTCAGGGTCTGACTTGCACAGTTACTCAAGGAAACTGGGGCAGAGTGAGGAGGGTCTGGAGGGAGAAAGAGCCCTTTCTGCCTGCTACTTAAATCATGAATAATGGCAGAGAACAAGAGACATCCATTTTCTGCACAGAAACTAATCCCCAGAGGCTGACTATCTCCTTACTTCTGCCTTCCTTACCCTACCATAAATTCCATGCTGGCAAAATAGAGTTTCCTCAAAAAGAAAACAATTCATGAGTTAAAAAACAACAACAAAAAAAAAAGCTCTGAAATCTATGAAGGAGCAAAACACCTTGTTTTGAAATGTATGAATAAGAAAATGGTTTTAAAAGGCTCAAGTCAAGATTAATGATAAGTTTGCCCACAAAGTCAATGACAAGGTTTTAAATCTGAACCATTCTATGAAAATAATCATAGAATATGAATCTTAGATAACATCCTGAATTTTCTTTTCCTTTATTTCAGTGGCTGATAATGCTACCCAAGATCAACATTTCAACTTTTACTGAGTGACTTTACCTTTCCTTAGTTTCCTACTAAGGGATTTTCTCCCCACTCAAGCCTCTCCTTACATGTAGTCGCATTTTCATGGGGGCAAGAAAGACGAAAAAATGGGGAGATGGGAGAGAGAAGGAATGCTTGCAGAAGTCACCTCGAAGGAAATCAATACCTACAATGCTTCATCTCTTCTCCAGCCCCACTGTGTTTTGTCCCATGTGTCTCACTTAAACTGTAACTGACAAGTAACCACAAAAATCCCCAACCATAAACAAAGCCTGCAGCAGTATTTCTGCTGGTATCAGACGACAAAGTTCATAGGGCCCCACAGCTATCCCCAAGACTCCAGAAGAAGCCACAAACTCCCTTCCCAATTTATTCCTTGCCAGCCAAGGCCTAAGGCCTGTAGTATTCAACTTCTGTAGTCTAGATTTACACACAGAGGTATTAATCCTACCAATTGCAGAGGCAGTTGCTTCATTAGAAGCTGAATAAAAACAATCATGTCAGCACTTGACAACTGAGTTCTACCTTCCCAGTTTGAAGAAGCAAAAAGGGTTTCTGATTAAACCAAGTTACTACCTAAAATACATGGAGACAGGTCAGCTAAGTGGAAAAAGTGGGTTTGACAAGAAAAGTTTAAATGCCATTTCTGCCACTAAAAGAGGTGGAGCACTTTCATAACAGCAAAACATTAGCTAAGGGATCACAAGTGCTTGGTTCAAATCCTGGATACATTTTCTTAATGTAAGGACCTCTCCACATTTTTACAATGGAAATTTTGTGAAAATGTATGCACATTTTCTTAGCTCGGCTCATGTCTTGGTGGGTCTGGAGGGAACTGGAAGATGTACTCCGAAACACAACAGGAAACATCAACAAGATAAAAAAGATAGAAGGAAAATGCATGCAGGCTAGAAAGGTTTTGGTTTGCAAAACAAGTCACAAGACACAATTCAGTCAACAGTAACAAACAATAACTGCATTCCCAGACCACCTTGGTGAAATATTCCCTCTGAGTTTTCACATGATGCGTTTTTCCCCAGTTCACAGGTCATGTATCTTTCACTGCTTAGAAGAAATGGCATTTGTTAATGAAGCATACAGGCTGATATATAACGTCAGCTGCTTGCTTCCCAGTGGAATGAACAAGAGCTTCTGAAAACTGTAAGAAGTGTTAGTAAAACAGAGGGCACAGTTTCAAGTCTTCAGACCTTGGATTCTGCATCTGACTTTC
>VZRU01012159.1:247534-267998 GCA_013398155.1 Pedionomus torquatus
CCTCTTTCTTTCCAACTCAATTAAATAAAAAAAAAAAAAAAAAAAAAAAGTTACACCAGAAGCTGGCTGTCAGCACCTGGATGATTTATTCGGTTCAGAATAAGCTTCTGCACCAGAGAGCTCTGCTCTAGTCCAGCCCATAGCATGTATGGATTCACTTCTTACATCACCATGAGAGCACAGTGATTTTTCTCCAACCTCTTGTTTATAGACTAGAGTACCACTCCTAGTTCCCCACAGAGAATGGTACTGCTTGCAAGTGTTGTACACCAACCTGTATTTTCTCTGGAAGAGATGGGTAAGAACTAATCATGAAAATAGAGTTAAATTGCCTTATAGCAAATTTTTCAGGAGGTCAGGCAGCACTCTGATGCCTTGAGACAAAGGATAAGCTGTAGTTTTGTTGGTCACCATGAGACAGCAAGAGCCTCCCTGCTCCACCATCTCTGGCTTTCCCTTGGCAGGCAGAAGAAAGGCAAATGAAGTTCCATGAGCTGTTCAGAAGGAAGGGATACTTTCTGGGGCACAGCACCCCACAAGGCCACCCCATGCTGCTCAGACCCGGCNGAGCTGTAATTTTAATGTTGGTGGTCACCATGAGCAAGAGCCTCCCTGCTCCACCATCTCTGGCTTTCCCTTGGCAGGCAGAAGAAAGACAAATGAAGTTCCATGAGCTGTTCAGAAGGAAGGGATACTTTCTGGGGCACAGCACCCCACAAGGCCACCCCATGCTGCTCAGACCCGGCTGCAGCTCCTAAAGAGGACTTCAGTCATANTAGCACCTCACAAGGCCACCCATGCTGCAGGAAGATGGTCCTCAGACCTGGCTGCAGCTCCTAAAGAGGACTTCAGTCATACTGAAGTTGCCCCATAAATTCTCCATTAAATGCTTACCTCATTATCATGTAATATAAGTGTATGCAAGGACCTCATTTTAAAACTAAACAAGTTTCTACCTTGATATACTACAAGAAACATGGACACAGAAGACTGTTCTTGCTCACTGGTCTTAAGGCTTTTTGATATGCAAGGCAGCAAAGGCAAGTTAGATCTTCAGCAATAACAACTAATGAGCTGATCAGCTGAACAATTATTTACTGTTATTAAAAAAGGATTGTCACTATGGCAACAGGACCATTTACCAGATTTGATTTCTCCGACACAGAATGCCTCTTTGGAGTGCACACAGTGGACTGACAAACTATCAAAGATTTTCACAAGGTATCCAAGTGAAATATTTTCACTTGCTTTCCATTGCAGAAAATTCTACTGCATGCCAGTCTTTACTTTGATAGACTTCATGAACTCTCCTCCTTGACCCCTCTGAAAAGAGAGAGGGACAGAGGGAAGTTACTGCCTAGATTAATAAGGGCATTACAAGACTTGTGGCACCTGTGGAACCAAATCCCAGGTGAGAGCACTTTACACCACTTTTTAGGGCTCAGCTGCACTCTTTGAGTTTTCACTCAGCTTCCTTCCAGCTCACATCACTCCTTAAAGGCTCCAACCCCAGACGCCGTACGCTCCTAAGGGTTCAAACTCTTTTAGCAAAGTTCAAGCCCCCGTTCCAGCGCATTGCACGATACCCAGGAAAGCTCTTCCAATGCAGTGAAGAGCGAAAACTGGTAGCAGAATAAGTGACAGTGTCAAAAGAAACACTGATGTCTTTTTTTTTTTTTTNATATACAATTTTACATGACCAATGATGCGGACTGTTGGGAGGGTGCCTTCAAGAAAAGTATTTCTGTCCCTGTCTGCATGCTTCCACATCCTCCTTCTGCTGACTGCAGAGAGCCTGTAGGTGCAAAGCTGACCATATTAGTTTATTGACCAGACCAATGTAATCCCCAAAAAACAAGTTATTTTTTAGATCAGCAAGCTGTTTGAACCTCCCTGAGGTCACATATTCATTTCTGATACAAGAGACTGGATCATAGTACAGAAGCAGCCCAAAGTTCTATTCAATAAAGTCTAATGAAGTCATGCCCTAATATCTACCTGCAGGCACCTGAAGTTACAGGAGTACCTTAGGTCACTATAACATTTTTTTCAAACTCACATTGTCCAGGAATAATAACCCTGAGACTTCATTTTATAGTTGTGACAGCTTTGAGCACAGAATCACTAGCTTTGAAACTATGCTCTGAGTATTGCAGTAGCAAAAGTCTGCAGCAGTTTTTCATAACCAAGCTGATACACATAGGAGCCAGGAGACGACAATATTTATTTCTGAAGGTACTTAAACAGTTTCTGTTTTAGCATTACGAGAACACTAAATATACATGAAGACGCTTTGCCACATACAAAAAGAATGCATGCAGCCACATCTCCTATGTTTGCCTACAATTTTCCTATTTGAAGGCCACAGGAACTTGGTCCAAAGTCCTCTAAGAAAACTAACTATTTTAAAACACTGCTAGCAAATAAATAAAGCCCAAGAAGAACCTCAGCTTTCCCAGGATCCTTGGTATCACCACATTTGAGTGGTCAACAGTAAACCAATTCAGCATTTCAGTCCCTGTACTGGGCCTAGAAACAATTAGTACTCCAAAGAAAGAGTGACTTGAAAAATTATGCTTCTAGAGCATAAAAGGAAGAAGTTCCCCACTTCTTTTCCCTGGCATGATGATGCACTTTAAAATAATGCTAGGAGCCAGACACTAGTAGCCTAGACTTACATTATTTGGGCTGACATACCAAATAGCCTGTTATTTACTATTTCTATCTTGTTACATATGTCTGTAACCTAGTATTTCCAATGTCAATTCTGCTCTACCATTCAGAAAAAAGCCACAAAGCACACACACCTGAAAAAAAAAAAACTATCTACACCCAAGAGACATTATGAGCCTCATAAAAATGTTCTGGTTAAAGAGAGCTGATATTCAGACTTCATCCTCTCCATCTCTGCCCCAATAATAATTCTACTGAGGATGGAGAAGAGAAGAAACACTTTTCTCCTATTAAGGAAAAACAAGTAACAGAAGTGATTTCTTAAGAGTATGCCTTTAAAAGTCTTTATCTTTCTAACTTTTCTCACAACCCAGGCAGTAGTTCAAGGATCATAGAGTCATTTTGGTTGGAAGAGACTTGTAAAGATCATCAAGTCCAACCATTAACGTAGCACTGCCCAGTTACTACTAAACTACATCCCTCAGTGCTACATCTAGACAGCTTTTCAATACCTTCAGGACAGCAACTCAATCAGGGTGAAGAACTATCTGTGCCTGAAGTGACCTCCTGACACATACTTGTGAGCTATACTGCCTTAAGGGCTCTGGAGCACTAACACAAGCATGGTTCTGCTTATCCCTTCTGAAGAAATAGCTGCTTGCCTGACTTGCCTACTTCATGGGGTAATATTAAAGCATTTTGCAGACCCTTCTTGCTACCTGTTGCTGTTTTCACAACAGAGGCAAAGGAAGAAGGGACAGCCAAATGCAAGTCCTTCAGTATGCCAGTTGAGTGCTAGTCATCACAGGAAAAGGCACATCCTAAAGAACAAGATATAGATGTCTCAGAGTTACAAAGAAAGATGTTGGGAAGTCATAATGCTAGGGTTCACTCACATCATTTGTGCTAGCACACTGCGTGATAAGGATACAAGTCCAAGGTACATTTTCAAAGTTCGCAACATTGCTTTGGAGACACGTCTTATATAATGAAAGATGAAATTATTTCATCTTCCAGGATGTTATAACCCTGTACAGCATTGACCTGACACAAGGACATTGTGTCAGCTCATCCACTAAGACAGATTGGTCTCTTTTTCTTATTTTAAAGGATTCTGCCACACCATATCCAACTCCATTTTCCCCACACACATTTCCCTTTCAAATCCAAGATGTTTTGAGTGACAAGCGCTTCATTATCAGTGCTACTTTATTTTGTGCAATACTTCCCGTGCGAGTGCAGTCAGTCCCATTTGCCTCCTGCTGGGGAGCATGGATGCGCCTTCCCAAATTTGGCCCCAGGGCCCATACATAACCTTGCTTATCTTCCTGCTTCTGACAGCTCCAGTTAAAAAGTAGCTTCACTTTAAGAAAACACCTGGGAAGAAAAGAAACCTCTATAACCTCCGCTCTACAGAGGTTATAGCCCAGGGTCTCCTGTGCTGTACAGAAGCACTCCTGCTCCCCCAGTTTGCTCAGCAGACCTTCACAAGTCAATTCTTGGAAACAGGATAAATGGCCTCAGGACTTGTATGCTCTGCCTAGTCTCCAATTCTGTAGTTGTTTTTGTTATGACAGGGTGGAGAGAACAAAAGTTTGTTGTTTTGGTTTTGTTTGTTTTGTGGCGTTTGGGTTGTTGTTTTGGTTTTTGCTATTTATTTTTTTTAAATTCAATTTATTCAGCCAAACAAGCTAAGAGATGTTAGCTTTAGGAGGCAAAGTATTCCTTCTTGGGCAAAAAGGATGTTGAAGTTACCAACTTTCTTCTAGAAATTATGTAAAGAGTAAATAGACAGAAACCATTCCAGCTCAGGAAACTCCCCGGGCTAAAAGACAGAGGGGAAAGGAGAACACTCAAGGCAAATCACTACCCTTCCCTAAGAACTTCTTCAGCCTCTGCTGGGGTCAGAGTAGAGTGCTAGAGGGAGCCTTCATATGGACATTACTAATTGGGGCTTGGCATAACGGATTTGATGCATTTCAGTGAAGTTAGCTTGAACTTGTCCATCTGAGAGGTGCTAAATTGGGGGCAAAACAGGTGTCACTTCACCAGTTGACACTAGTAATGGGATTCCAGAAGCTGATGCTCTCACAGAAATCTTCTTTCCAGTGGCATGTCACCTTAAGAGCTCAGCAGACTCACAGTTGGAGGATTTAAGTGAACCAAGGGAGGAGCAGTGAAGCCAGTAAAAACTGTCCTTCCTTCCCACTGGTCACCTACATCAGCCCCACTACTTGGACAGCTGAAAAATGAGGTATGTCCCTAGAGTGGGGTTTTGCACGTAGGTGCCATCAACCCTGCCCTTCCTTCCATACAACTAACAACACTTTTAGACTCAAGGCTGTCAGGCTACATAATGAAAGGCCCGTGAAAGTAAACAGAGACTGTCCAGGTATCAGAAGCAGCCCAGTAACCTCATCAATCAGAGCCAAAGCACACCAAGAATGATAGCTTCTCTCACAACAAAGGAAAAATATTAGATTGGGTGTCCTTACAAGAAACCCACAAAGATAAGCCAAGGAATGGAAGTACCCCTTGAAAGCCCTGAAAACTGAAGGGGATTATTGTCTTGGGGAGGGGACACACTTTTTGTAGGAGGCTGGGTGAAGTGCATTTTGTGGTTGTGCAAAAAATTATTATGGAGTGCTCAGGTAAAGGGTCTGGAATCTGCCTCGGGAAAGAGAGGATACAAGCGAGTGAACTATGAGAAAAGCTTCAGGTGGGAATTTGCATCCTCTTAGACATTATAGAAAACAACCTCAGGTTGCTCTGAGATCAGCAGAGCTTATTGTAATTCTTTCCAGTAGAAAAAGTCTAGCAGAAAACACAGCCTGAATTTTTGATTGGAGAGTTGTCAAAGAGGAAAGAGTAAATAAAATAATCAAATGTCACAGCCTGACTTAAATCACTAGGGATACAAAGAGACTTGTTTTGTAGAAGCACCATTATATACTTTGGTCTAGGCTGTCAGAGTTATTTATTCCAACTTCCTTCTTTCCATGCAATCAAGTAATAATTAAATCTCAGTACTCTATGCACAATGCAAGTCCCTTACAATTTTCTGTGTGCATAATTAAAATTATTTATAGACAAAAATGGCAGCTTTGGATATGAATGCAATGTTTCAGCATTAAGTTTAATATCAGCAGGCAGGAAAGTAATTAGTTAATGGGCACGCAGAGCTTTTCTTAAAGGGCGAAAGCATTAATTACTATTCCTTCTATTTTAAATTGCTCTAATAGACAGATTCCTCTCAGAGTACATCTAAAGATTTATTTCAGTTCAGGTATTGTTTTATACAGTTGAAGTTCAGGCTTAAAATCAGTCATCACTCAGGGAATTGGTAATGACTATTATTCCTAGTGGGCTTATTTTCCTTGAGAAGTAAATCCCATACTCTTGGGGAGCAACTCACAAAAGGCATTAGTGATTCTGCATTGCACTTATCAGCACAATCACTAATTTGCTTAATTTAAAGGTCATTTCCAAAACAGGTCTTTCTTAAAGCAACCCTGACCATCCCACAACTGCTCATACGAGTGTCTTTAACACATGCTACAGCATTATTTTTTTTTGTCTCATAATTTACAGGATTGACGAAGTTCAGAGGAAGGTTACTCAAATAAATAAATAAATTAAATCAGCTTCATGCAGAGGCAGAGCACACAGATCAGCAGCAAATCAGGTCATGAAGTGACTATAAGGGAATTGCACTCTCCAATTTCAGCACTGTGGAGTCTTACCCACTATTTCCCCAGACAACGCATGCTTGACAGAAGCCATTTCTTGTATGGGAAGCTTCCATTAGAGCCACACACTTAGCAGAAATTACAGTGACAATCAAAGGCCAGGAGGAAGAAACTGTGGTCTTTCCAGAGAGGCACAAACAGGAAACCCTCCCACGAGGGCTAATGACTTCACAACATTTTAGGCAAACACGAAGCTGCTGGCATTATGGTTTTGGAGTTGCTCTAAATTTCATTATGTCTACCTTGTTTCCTGGCATCCTCAGTGAGCAGCAGCTCTGCAGGCTCAGCCTCAATAGCATCACTCAGTAGCAGGGCTATGCTTGCCACCCAGCACCATTTTGTAGCTCAAGCTTCCATGCCACAGGACAAAGCCCAACACAGAACAGGAGCTCTGAGGTTGCAGAGACCATACACAGCATGGACTGATCCCCATAAACTATCCCATATTCCAGAGACAGAGCTCTGCCCCTTGCCCCTCAGTTCCCTTCCCTTTGCCACGGTCACTGCTACCACGAAGAGGAGCCTCTGAGCCTTGGAGGGGTCACCACCCCATGCCAAGCAGTGAGCTTTGTCGGGCACAGCCCAGGTGACCCCTGCTAGGACATTAGAGCTCCCACTCTGGCCCCAGCTGACTGTTTTTACAAAAAGCTGGTGCAGTTATGGTTCTGGACATTGGCATTTAATGTACAAATGCTTCCAATGAAATAGCTGCAGCATTCAGAAGGGTGAAGGTAGTAGGAATACTAGTTATCCAGCTGCCAAAAAAAAAACTCTTCCCACCAGCAGAGCCAGAAAAGAGTTGTACAAGACAAGCTGTTATATCTATTACCCACATTTCGCATCACCACCAGCCTTCCTTGTACATATATATGAGCTGAAACCTTTGTTTTCTCCTTCAGAGGCTATTAAGTGCTCCCTGCACCATTTCCCACGCAAGAGTCTATTAAGGTGTATAAACATAGCTACTGATTCATACTCGCTAAAGACTTCACCATTGTTACCTAATTATTGTTTGTACTAATTAAAATACTGTATGCAGAGAGTCAACACTGTAAGCAACACCAGATTGAAAGCACCTAAATATTTCATCATATTGCTAAAATATGCAGACAAGTTTCTCGGCACCAGAACATCTTCTTTCTAATTTAGAAGTGAATTAGGTATTGCTTCAAGTCTGTGACTCAAAGATAATTGCAAGACACTTTTTCCTGGCTTCTTGTGTTTTCAATTCGTGATTGTTACAAGAAGTGTAATGGCAGCTGTAATTCTCCGTGCCGCCCCAGAAGTCCCCAAGGGGCAGGCCACAATGCCAGCTTCTTAGAAGTAAACCATTACACTTGCTTGCTGTAAAGATCAGGACGTAGAATAAATGTGAAATATAATTTAATTAAGAACTCTTTTGCCAAGAACCATTTCCTTCAGGACATTATTTGGACAGTCTGAGTGTTTTGATGAAAACCAGTGAAGACCAATCCCCTGGCCAGGTAGCAAGGGCTACCTCTCATGATGATTACTTTCTCAAAAATTAAGAATCCCCATCAATTGTCTAGTCACTGTAAGTTATACTGAAACACAAAGTTTACCAAGTTGCTTAAGGCTGAGTCACGTTTTTAGTTCACAGCAGACAAGTACCTAAATTCCCCACGAGGTAGGTTAGAACATGGAAAGACAAATAAGCCTTTTAGAACATAGTCCTTTGGCCAACTCCTCATAGTGCAGGCAAGAAAAATAAATCCAAGTGGTTTGTTTTGGTGTTTTTATGCATTTGGGGTTTTGTTTTTTTTTGTTTGGTTGGGATTTTTGGGGGGGGTACTGGTGTTGGAGACAGGAGAACTGGAGAGTGGAGCATTAATAGGTCTACCTGTAGCACTTCAAAGCTTTGAGCTGCTGTTTCCAGTTCCTTGAGGGGAAAAATCCTCTCATTTATGATATGATTAGGACCAATTAGAGAACTGCAGAAGCAAGAGTGCAAGTAAGATCTTGATAGAGTTGTGCATCTGTAACAAGCCCAGACCACAATCCAGAATATCTGATTGTAACCTTGTACTGAACACCCAGATCACAATTCTCAGTTTCTACTAAGAGGGAGGAGCACACCCACACTACCCTGGAGGGCCCTCCATGCTGAATGCCTTCAGCTTTGAAGCAAGCCAACACAGAAAGTATTGGAAGTACTTGGGAAGGGACCAGTCCCTGCTGCCTGCACCTTCAGCTGAATAAGCAAAACTCAGTGCTGTACCCAGAAACAACCCAAGTGTCATAGCTGCTGGTTGATCCTGCATTGTCAGGAATAATTAAAAGCATTTGAAGTTACATTACTGACCACCACACAAATAGCTTTGTGCATTCAACAGTGCAAAGGTATTAGGAGAGAGAATTCCAGGTCACCTTACAGCAAGTGCTTTGATGAGTCTTCCTCATCTCATCCCTGCCTACACAGCCACCACTGTAGTTTTTCTTCCAGCCTAAAATGCTTTAATTTCTTTAAAACACATAACTCCCTTAAATACAGAATAAGGTTTTGTCGTACGTTAAAAAGCACATGTCCCAGGGCCCTGGCATCAGAATATCTGAATAATTATAGATCACTTGTGACCCAGATGAAAGGGACTAAAAGATGAACAAGCAAAAACTGCTCTTGAAGTCAAGACAAACACATTTACAGAGAAGAAAACAAGAGGGGAAAACAGAACCCCCAGCAGAGGAATACAACAGAATTATACATCAAAGACCCTATCAGTGCAGGCAGAGCACGAGCATCACTGCTAACACGCTGCTTCCCAGTTGTAATCAAATCCCCTGAAGCATACTCGAGTACAAATAGATTCTGCATCTCCTCAAAACATAATCAGCTGCAACAAAGCTTAAGGGTTCCAGAGACACACAAATATGAAGCCCAAGTTTGAGCCTTGAGGTTATACAAGAGTAGTGCCAGATGGGAAAAAATAGGGTACTGGAGAGCCCAGAGGAAGGGAAAGGAGAGTAACGGGGGGCATGCTATTTTAAAAGGAAAAAAGGAAAACGTTACAGAATGCATTAACCTGTTCTAAAGCCTGTTCTCACCTTGCTTCACCCCAAATTTCACATCAGCTTAGCAAATAACAGCAGAGCTCGCTCTCTCTCTCAACTCACGCCACGATCTTTGCCTGACAGCGTCTGCCCCCATAAGACAGCACCTTTATGTAAAGGAGAAGAAATGCATCCTAATTCATCTGCACAAGGGCCCTAACCACTTACAGGCACAAGTCACCTTGGCTGTCAGCAGCCTGGTCACGAAGTCTCCCACAATGAAAACCACTGTTCAAGTGAGAACTAACTCTGTGTTTACCTCAGAATTCACAAAGAATTGAGGGAGCTGACATTTCCTAACATCAAGGCAATGAACAAGATGTGTGCCTGCACAATCCCAGCCAGACTTGCAGGCTTCAGATTTTTGGAATGGCCCAAACGCCTGCGAAAACGCACACCACTTTAGTGCACACTCACAAAAAATGTCATTAATGACAGTTTTGGCCAGCAAGGTTTGAAAGCACTGGAATTTAACTGCAGAGATTTGGATGTGCTTGAGCAGAACTTGTGCCCAGGCTACCACGGACACTTTGGGAACATTTAGTTAACCTACCAGTCACAAAAATCCTCAAATAGGGCAGCTCTCATTGGGGCACCGTTCTATCAGGGCTTGAGATGACTAATGCATTAGAACAGAGACCCATGGTTAAACTAGAGCCAACACTGCTGTATTTGGAGTCAAGATACTCCTGCAGTTTTTACTGTTTTTCATATGCAACGTCATGCTTTGCACTCATTTCAGGGGGAGCATCAGAATCCTTCCAAGTGCTTTTGTCTGCACCATAAGGGTCAAAGATGCAGCATTGCACTGGAAAGAATAAAGAGCATCCCTTTTTGTGAAAGAGCCTGAATAACATCAGGTGGAAGAAGCCATACAGATGGCATTTATTAGAGAATAACAGAAACTCAATTAATATAACGGGCAGATCCTTAATTATTAGGAGACCCACACAAGGCAAGACATTTAGTACAAGCCTCCTGCAAGGTCAGGAAGAATTCAAGTGACTGATTAACGCACACAAACCGTGCGCTTCTAGAGGAAGGGCATTTAGTCTGGTATAGATTAAACAATTAATGAGAACTGAACAGAACACTCACTGCCTGAGTCACTTTTCACAGCAAAGGCCTATTTTGCTAAAAAGTTCTGAGTAGAAACACAGAAGAGCGGGACCACATTAAGAAATGTTTAAGGAGGTTTTTTGTTCCTCCCTCTGGGAAAGATTTGTTTAAAGGAATAGTCAATTAAGCACATGTTCAGAAGTTACTTATGAGTTGCGTGGAAGCTAAAGCCAGATTACTTTTTTTCCCCATGAAACAAGATTGTTTGTTTATAGGCAGGCTGAAAAATAAATACCTTTAGCATGTTATTCAACTCTTAGAAAGAAAGAAAACCACACCTACAATGCTTAATACAATGATGTTTTAATGTGATACTACGAGATTGGAAGTACCTGCCAAAATAAGGAAGAGACAGACATCTGTGTTTGCCACATACTTCCTTTTGATATTACACCTGCTACATTCTACTAATTTTAGCAGGCTGCATTTTCCAATTAGATCCCTGTAAAATACCCACAGAAGTTAACTCTTCCCTGTATGACACCTCCAGCCTCTGTCTGCAAGTCCCAGACATTTCAACCCCTCCCAAACACACACAACTGCATAGACGGGTACGGCAAGATGCATTCCCCATCTTCATTTTTATTTGTTGGGCCTAAGCTGCTTACCTACTCAAAAAGACCTTTTCTTCAACACTTGTTCCCCCAGTGTGCACTGAGCAGGCTATAATTAGTACATCTCTCTCTAAAATAGAGGTGGTTATGCCCGAATTTGCCCTCCCTTCCATCCACTCACATAAGTAACAACTCTGGTGACCACTAGTTTGGATACACAAGAAGGAAGTGGTTCAGATCCACGCTGTGATGCAAGGGGACAGAACTCCAGGTCTAGTCCTCCACAGATGGATGGCAAGAGATTTAGGAGGACTTCTCCCTCAGCAGCTCCACAAACCCCTTCTTGTTCATAGATAAATACCTGCCATGCTCCCTGTTCCAGTCCAACAGCCATACCTGCATACATCCAGTCCTTCACGGAATGCCTGTTTATAAGCACTGCTGAGTATTTACCTATTTGCTCAACTTTGCAAAATTTGCTTGCTGAATAAGGTCTTCAGCTAGTCGAAGGGCATTACTCACACAGCAGTGTTGGTTAGAAACCAAAACAACATATTATTCACACCGAGTTCTTCAATTCCGTCAGCTTCACCCCTCCAACACTTCATTTTTCCTATTTAGCCTAGCACAGCATTTTCCTGAAATTGGGCATAAGACTGACATTTTTTACAATTTACTTCTTTTCGAGGCCACTCAATACATACCAGATTAAAAGCAGCCCTACCACATGCAAACAAAAAATAGCCTTATTTCCCTTCACTCTTATTGCGTTGCCCTCCCTCTTTGAGAGACCCACTCCCCGCTGGGTAACACACTCCATTTATCACAACCTGCAGAGACCTCCGTTACAGGACTTGGCTGTATTTTGCAGCACCCCACCATCTGCTCAGCAGGTAACGGAGGAGTGAGTATATAATAAATTATACTTAATGTTTAACATATCCCTTTTCATCTATTAATCGCTTGACTCGTCAGATTTCACAAACTTGAAATGTCTATTACTCCCTACTAAATAGCAGCTTGGAGACAAGTTTTGTGTCCTCGTGTTACATGCTTAAATAAAATCCTCTGGATGCTCCAATAACTAACTTGTTGATAATATAGAAGTTTTATTTTGTTATGAAACAGTGATTCACAAATCCATTAACGGAAAAATAAAAAGAGTTATTTAACACCTAAAAGGAAAACAAATTTTGTATTTTATGCTGTTAATTTTTTAACTTTGAATAGAAATATTTTATCACTAATAAAGTAATTTGCACTCATTGAGTTCTCCCTTCACTTTTTGAAAAGTGGTTTGTTACATTCTTTGCTCTTCGTTACCTGCAAAGGTTGGTTTTGATTAGGACTGATCTCCGTGTATTAAGCACAGAAGATCTTACTGTAGCAAGAGTCCTAATTCCCCAAAAAACATCAGTACCAATCTCTTCTCTTCCAGGCTCAACCCACCCAACTCTCTTTTTTCAACTAATTTCATCTTTAAGTTTCCCCTGTGCTTGCAGAGAAGCCTTCCCCATCTCTCTCTCAGCTTCATATGCCTTTTCTTTGTGATTATCTAACACAGTAGTTAAATGTTTCATCTTTGTCTCCTAGCCAGAATTAATTGTTTTGTGTTCCACACAGAGTATTATCTTTGATTAATTAAAACACACACAGAGGAAGCTATACAGTAATTTTATTGCTGTTTCCTACTAAATAGCATTTTGTGCTCTGGATATTATCTGGCAAATGTGCAGTTCACTTAAGAACTACGAAACAGAATTGAAAATTAATATACACTGGTTAATGCTGTAGCTAAACTAACAGCAGCGTCATCAGTTATAAGGAAAGTCATGACACACTATGCATTACTTCAGGAATTTGGATTCTTTTGTCTGCTGCTACAGCTGCAGAATTTAAATACTATACATTGTTTTGATGACAAAATAGAAATGCATCAAGTTCCCTACTCATTGCTTGATTTGATGTAGATAATTTAACATTTGACAGATAAATCTAAATCCTGTGTGCGTTGTTATTCTATGTGCAGTGGGTCAAACCATAAATAAAGGATCTTGGTGTACCTGAGCCCCGCAGTGCTTGAAATACAGCTAAAGGCTCAAATCTTTCAAGCTGTATCTGCTTCTAGGAAAGACTTATTTCAGAGCTTAGAATATCATATTTCACACATTATAATCGCTTTTCCTCATGTGGGTAAAAAAAATGTCTTTTTCCCATACCCATCACCTCTAAACCTGTCACCTGCAATGTCTTCAGCTCTAAAGTGCCACGGCTTGTAGCAGGCATTCTAGGCACACCAGTGCAATGAACACAAATCGCTCTGCTCCAACAGCAGCTTATGGTTCCTTGCCTTGGGAAGGGACCGGCTTCCACAAGCATATTATTCATCTCATCCTCTGCCTGGTTTTCAGCACCCAAGATCTGCATGGAGTTGCCCCTGCCCCATGGCTTCACAGACCAGCTTTCTGGAATCAGGCTTTCAGCTGTTTGCTCTGGTCACTACCAGTCTGTTATGCCTTGAAACTCACCTCTGGACAAGGAAAACTGGAGATTTTATACTACAAACCTAGCCACAAAGGCCTGATTTTGACTGTAAATTCCATGCATCTTTCAAGATCCACGTTTGTCCCCTAGAAAGGGGGCAAAATTACGCTTAAGCCAAGATCACTGAAAGCCAGAGGCCCAGGTACCTAAAACCTTATAGCTGTGCAAACTCTGGCTGCATGCACAGATACAGAGCTAATTCATTCTGAAAGTTTTAAGTAGGCATGTATTAAATTCATTGCAGCTGGGGTTTCATTCCTAAATCGTGAAAATTAAGGTCTTTTAGTAGCACTTGCTGCTGCCACTATTAAAACAACTTCTAGATTTGATTTTATGCTTTAAATATCATGGTCACACCTTCAGTCAACAGTCCTATCCACACTAGTTTTCTAAAAGGTATCTAAAACAATTTCCTTTTTATTTTCCCAATGAAGTGTGAAATTATTTTGAAAAGTAATTAGCACATTGTACAGCAAGAAGGAGCGAGTACAGCAATTGACTCCACAAAAATCCTAGTGGTCCACAAGAGAATGGATTTTGAAAAAAATTGCCTAAATCTTCATAGGATCTTCAGCCCAGAGGCAGAGAAAATTGCCAGAGACACAGAGATGCAGCGTAAGCTGCCATTAAGGTATTAAGTGATATACAGGAATCTACTGTAATTAAATTGAAAGCAAAGATTTTCTTCCTTTCCTATAAAACAATAATAAATACCCTGTGGTGACAAAGCTACACAGCCTAACTCTCACGTACCTGTAATTTTCCCCTTCTTTGAAAGTAAAAGGGAGTTCAGAGATCCTTCCAACAGCTGCAGGCAGACAACAAGTGAACTTGTGTTTCTCCAACCCTGTTAACACAAGGACCATCAGCTGGGCTTGGACCAAAGCGAAGCTCTCCAACACCTGAGGAAAACTGGGCAGATGACTCTCAGGTGCTGGGCAAGTAGACCTGTTGGTAGATGTGCTTTAGTGTTAATTATACCATGGAAGAGAAAACTGCAGGTTTTTTTTCAGTAACAAATAAACAAAATTTTAATGAGGGGAAAAAAAAACAAAACCAAATACATTTCCCTCCCTCTTGTTTTTCTGAAAGTTATTTCATTTTGTCCTAGCTTCTAGAAACAACTTTTTTGTGTAAGTATCACTTTTTAACTAACTTACTGCTCTTTTGAAATTCCTGAATAAAATGCTTGTTTGGTTATTTCCTTCTCTTTTGTTCAGATATTTTGAAAACTTTCTATTCTTTCCAGGTACTACAAGTGCCTTCAATAAGGAACCACATGCTTGGCCTTCCAGTCACTGTAACTGAGGAGAACTCCATTGACATAAATTACCACCCCAGAGCCCAGCTGAAAATTTGAACGCTACCAAATATTTGGTAAAAATCCCATCAAAGTACTCACCAGTCATCTCAAAGGGAGAACGTGAATGTCCTGGTCAGGGCAGTTCTTTGCTGCAAGGTGTCAGGAATCCCCTTGAAAGGTGTAAGAGGTGGCCAGAAGCTCTTTTCCAACCAGCTCGGCTACAGCTGTGCTTCTTTTTTGTCACCTGGGTCTCCGCTGCAAACTGGCTACAACTGTTCAGTGACTGATTTATTTGCCCAGAGCTCAGAATATTGCATTGGAATATCCCTTTCTACCCACTGCTGAAGTCTGACCAGCACCTGAGTCACTGTCTCCCACCCCAAGTGATCTCATTGTCTGACCATAACGAACCCATAGTGTTCCCCATGGCCTTTCCTTCCACAACACTTAGGAGCACCTGCTCTGCAGGATTTTAGGCCAAAAACAGAAAACCAGACAGAAACAAGCAAGCATCCAGGAAAGCACTGGAGGTACAGTTTAGTGGGCTTCTCCATCTAGGGTATAGCAGCAATGGTCATTTCAGAAAGGCAGGACTGGAGAGAAGGCTACAAAATATTCCCAAAGGGACCATCCAAGAGACAGGTTACCTACAGTGCAGGTCCAGATCCATCCAGGAGGCAGGGTTACAGGCAGACACATCTGCAGCAGGGACTGACAGTCCCCAGCTGAGCTGAAATGGGTCTCCTGGGCCATGGACAGGAGTGGGGGAGGCCCCAGGGGAGGCTGGGCAGGGACACAAAGGGCTATTAGTGCCCTCCAGAGCCTCACAGGGTAACCCACCCCTTCATTTGAAATATGACATTTGCAAATGTCATTGTCAATGTAAAAGCCAGCAACAAAGTATCTGGTGTTGCTGTTGTATCTAGGTTAATGCTTGGACTCTATGAATCTTAAAGGTCTTTTCCAACCTAAGCGACTTTATGATTCTGTGATTCAGCTTTATGATCTCAGCAGTTCTCTGAGATACACCCCAACTACATGAACATTTTCTAGGATCACATTTTTTTCACATTTTGTTTTTCATATATATTGCTACACAATTATCTTCAGTACCAGATCAGATGATTCAGCTAATAGCTCACAAATGTAGGGAATCTTCTTCACTCGTTAGCACTCAGTTCACCAGCTGACTGAATTATTGCTTGTAAGTACTTTTGGATTGATTAGCTCTTGCAGGGTGTTTTGAGCTGTTTGAATCAATGCACATTAATTTCTCGATCTTAAATTGTAAGACATCAGAGTATTAGGCTCACAAAAATGCTTTATTCTATCATATTTAATGTTCTTTGCATCATTTACATGAGTACTGGCCCCTAGCTGGTATGAAACACACATTCTTAAGTATCCACATCTTCTCATTATACAGGTAATTAAAGCACAATTAGATCATTAGCACCACTGAAGTTTTCTCTCAGAACTGGAATGTTAATCCAAACTATACCAATTTTCTTTTTCGTTGTTATACACCAGGGTTTTTTAAACAAAACCTTATTTCTTTAAGATATACAAAGCTGGGAGATGTTCCCTTTGACTTGTGTGAGACAAGCTGTTCTTGAAAATGCAAAGCCTTTTGTGAATTTGTATGCCAAAACATCAAATGTTAGAAGCTCCAGTAGCTGGTTTCCATTCTCTGCCACTGACTTTCCAGGCATCGTCAGGCCTCTCTTGTGCCTCTGAACTTAGTGACTTCATTTATTATTGCCCATCACAGGGAAATGAAAACACTTAACAGTATACTGCAAGGACATGGCAATTTTATAGAACATTTTGTAAACCTAGCATAAAAGATACAAAAGAAATAGAAAATGTTATTATTTAATTGTAATACTCCTATTATTCTGCAGAACATAAAGTTATCAGCTATTGGGCTGCTTTTCACAGTTCAACACAGGGTGCTTCTTCCTTTCAAATTGTTCATCGGTGTTTTGATGGAGAAAAATCGTGTCTAACCTTGTGGGATTAACACTGCAAGATTCCCCAAAAGAGAGCCACATGAAGGAACATTCTCCCTCGCATGAGGAGACAGATTTGCATGGATCAAACAATTCACTGTGGTAAAAAGTCCTGTTTAGAGCCTACCATTGGTAGCATGATCCATCCTAGGGCTGTGGCGTTTTTATGCTCCTGGATTTTCTGGAAGCACCAAATCTGGATTTTCTAGAAGTAGCAAAAGAAAAAATTCTGCTTTTAAAACCTCAGATGACAGAAGATCAATATGAAATTTATAGGGCTACAATCTTTCGCAGTCGTCGTACAAGTCTTTTTCAAGAAAAAGTTCAAAATACACCTTTCAGATCAGCTATTAAAACAAATACATTTCAGCTCAGAGATGAAAGTCTATGATTTTTTGTCAAGTTTCCCTAAGAGTTATTCTGCTGTGTTCATTGTGCTTCTTATTGCAGCCTCTATCAGTGGGAACAGGACAAGACCCAGTCCGTTCAGTCACACCTTCAAAGCAGGCGGCACAACGAACACGCAGTGCTGCCACTTCGCATGGAACAAGCTGGAGTATCCCCTATTCAGCCATACTGTGGGCATTCAAGTAGATTTCACAAAAGCTATAAGAAAATTGCTGATTGGTACCCAAATATTCCCAGTCTGAGTTCTCATTCCAAAGTTTACATGAAGCCTATTAATGCTTTGAAGTTTCTGAAGGGTGGGTTGAAGGAGGATGGAGCCAAACTCTTTTCAGTTGTTCCCAGTGACAGCAGGAGGGACAATGGGCACAAGCTGGAACATGGGAAGTTCCGTTCAAATATGAGGAAAAACACCATTTTTTTCCATATGTAGACACTGTCTGCAGTGCAGACAAGGTGGTCCTGGGTTGGTTGAAGGTGGGCACTAAGCACTGCTAAAGTATATAAAAATTGCTTAATTTTTATTTACATTTATTTATTTAAATTGCTAAACTATATAAAAATATAAGGTTTGGTCCTTGGACAATGTCACATAGCAGACAACCAAAAAGTCTTGTGTGATCCAGAGCAGCTGACTTGTGGAAAAAGTGCCATTGAAAGATAATTGTCTGATTAGGTTATTGAAGACTTCAGTAACTTATGAAGATATGAAACTGAAGACTTGCAAGTGCCGTTGAAGATTTGTGACTGTTGTGGCTCAGCAGGTATGAAAGTGAAGCATTTCAAACACCAGTGAAGGAGCACGTCTTCCCTCTTGCTGGCTGCTGCTATTCTCAACTCCTGGGAGGTCCTGCTGGTGCTCACTCCTGGGGGTTTATTTAAACTTCAGCAGTTTAAATATTAGTCAAGCGGGATGTTCAAAGCCACATAAGGGATTTACAGGCCTAAATTCCATTAATTTTTGTAAGAACTGAATGCTCTAAAACCTTAGGGACTGTCAAGAATTTAACTCTCATTTCCACGCCTAAAATTTCCTTTCAAGGAAAGCTTTTGGTAAGAAACACCACAAGGGAAAGCACTGATTTTCAGCTGTTGCTGGAGAGAACTGATTACTACAAGCCATGAGTACATGAGTTGTCTGTGTTTTCTTGTTAGTCTTGAGTCCTGTTTGTAGAGGTGATTTTTGTATCACTTCTGCACTCTCCATTTCAGGTGTCAGCTCTACGGTGGCATGAAGAAGGATGATATGTGCAAAATGTGCTAGCAGCAGCTAAGGGATAAAGGTTTTAAATCACTTGCCTATGACAAGCAGAAGAACTCCGTGGCTAAGGTTTACTGACTCTCCCACACAGCAATTCATCACTTTTGGCTATTCTCTCTCTCTGCTTCCTTTTCCCAGATAAAGTGCTACTAGCACAAGATCACACACACACTCTTGTTACTCGTGGACCCCAGACACCACCATTACCTTCAGATGTTTATCGTAATGATTCAAGGTACTTCTTTTTGCCAGTCCCATTGCAGATGCAGAGAGATGACTCTTCAGTATTGCAGGTCTTTCTGAAGTGCTATGAGGTCTGGCACTCACTGGGGGGCTCTGCACAAAAAATTCTGAAGCTCATTGCTCTGCTCATCAGTGCCATGACTCCCCTCCAACCCTTTGGTCCCTTTCCAGGGTAATCTCATCTCTGCATTCAGGGATAGAGCACTTCATTGGCACCAGCAATCACACGAGCCTCGCTAGAGGACACAGCTTTCACCTAATTCAATTAGGTGGTTTTTAATTTTCTACTGAAGAGCAAACTCGAGATGCAGTTTGAAGCATTCATTAACTTTAGCAGGCAGGTATTGTAAAGTCCTGGTGGTGCTAAACTCACCTCCTGCCCTTTTTCTCACCCAGGTGACAAGAAACCCGCTCCCACGCCTTTCCTCTCATTTCACTCGGTGCTTTTAGATGCTTCCCTACATAAGCAATATTGAAAGAATTGCTCCTTTAGTCATAAAACACCTAAACAGGGATTTATTATGCAACAAATTGTAATGATTTGCTTGTCTGTCTTTCTGCCATACAGGCTTTTTCACAGGAAAAAGCGTTCAATGTTCTTCCAATGCCCTGGACTGTTTACAGAATTGTCTGCACGAACAATTACAGGCATTACTTGCCTGTCAGTTCACTGGCCAAGGCAGGAAGGCAACTCAAGTGCCTGACTCCTGAACAAGCAGGGGAACAAAAAAAAAAACCAAAAAAAACCCCCCAAAAACCCCAAACCCTTTAACCCTTTCAGTTATTCAGGACAGTATCAGGCTGGGTAGGAGGGTGTGCTCAGGGTGTTCCATCTGACAGTGCTGTGGCCTGACTCTGGCCCTGTGGCTCTCACCCCTGGTCTGCTGTTGGGAAGCAGCACAAGGACTTCCAGCCTGGCCAGCCTAGAGGGGTTCAAGGCCAGGCTGGATGGGGCTTGGAGCAACCTGGTCTGGTGGGAGGTGTCCCTGCCCAGGGCAGGGGGGTTGGAACTCAATGATCTTTAAGGTCTCTTCCAACTCTATGATTCTATGACTTATGCAGCCTGTCCGACTGATGAGGAGTGTTTCTGAGGGGAGGCTAGAGGGAAATAAAGCGATGAGAGAAAGTATATCTAAATTGAAACTTTGACTTTTTGAAAGAAGGCTGAATTCCTTTCTAAATCTGGCAGCAGGTAATAATGCTGCTTTATAAAAGCAAAAGTATAAGATCACCCGGGTTTATGGGTGACAATACAGCCTGCTGAAGGAGGATTAGGAGGGACTGTTCCCATGCACACAAAGCTATCACATGCAGGGCACATCCACGCTGCCCAAATCTCATCACTGAGCAAGGACTGATTCCTATTACACTTCCTTTGCCTGACTGAGTCTCACTTCCTAGAATTACCTAAATCCTTTTCTCTTGCAGAAGTAAAAGATAATATTGGCATTTGCTTTAAAATATTCCTGCGGCAGTCTGGAACAGCTTGTGATCCTGGTGCTCTTCACTCCCCCATTGCCCTCACCCCCCCC
>VZRU01012159.1:268017-315361 GCA_013398155.1 Pedionomus torquatus
CCCCCCCGATCGAAGGCAGTCTGTGAGATGATTTGACTATCAGAAACAATAAACTTCACAATAAATCTCACTATCAGAAACAATAACATTCACCTCTATATAGACCACCCAAAAGCCTATTCCATTTTGAGTATCTCTTTCATACACACTGACAGGCACCCCAGCGTCTACTCCAAAGGAATCAGAGTTGCAAGAGTGAGATACAGCAGCAAAATAGGTAAAATATCAAGTGGCATATGGAAAGCGAAATAGAACTCTCCTGCATACCTACTTATGAAAGGAAGGACATAATTTAGTTAAAGAGAATTGTGAACCCATTGCAAGCTGGTCAGAGGAAATGCATGTCCATTTGCCTGGGCAGGAGCAATTCACGCAAAGGCTAATGAGCCTTTGAAACTCATTGCAGCGATTGATGCCGCAGCACAGAGGGACGATGCAGAAGATCACACAATTTCAGTCTGTGCTCTCTGCTGTGAGCCTGGAGATCTGGGAACAAACCTCCCCTTTGAGGCAGTTATTTACCTGTGGGTTTTCTCAGGCTTGTGTCTTAGCACGTGCCCCGGCAGCTGTTGGAGGCAGCATGACACAGACCAGATTTTCTTCCAGCAGGACAAATCCTGCATTTCTCTACTTCACAGAAACTAAAGAGTCATGTTAAGAGTTGTGTTTATTAACTGTGCCACACCACAGATAACTCACTTTCTTTCAGCTCTTCTAAGCAAAAGAAAATCCTGGGTTCTTGCCCTTCCTTCTGGAAACCCGATTCCCTCAACCACTTTGGAAAGGTTCTCTGCAGAATTAAAATCCTCCCCAGGGAGATATTGTAGGTACAATAACACCGTTTAAAGATCCCTACCAGCTAGCTCATGTCATTTAAAATCCTTCCGGAAATACTTAAAACAAGCAGACTGGAGAGGTTGAAGTAAGGGAACCAGGAGAGCTATGAAAGTATACTAATTCACAATAACCTGAGCATCCTAAGAGTGCATGGATTATCTGAGTCAAGAATCAATTTCTAAAGCAGCAGAAACAACACACTTTTTTTTTTTTTGTAATTTTTGATAAGCAGAAAAAAAGCTATAAAGAAACCGTGACAACAAATTTATAATATGCTTTATAACAAATTCACTAATAAAAGTGTATTAAAAACTTATTTAGTAAAGTTTTGTGGCAAAGATTCAACGAATGAATCCAAGAGCTGGAGCAGAGCCTAACATATTTTTATGAATCCATAAAATGTTTTAAGGATCTCATGAGCAAGACCCTTAGAAAACAAATTTGAAGCCTGAAGCACATTTTTTTTCACAGCTCATATATAAAAACAGAACCAGAGGTTTTAAATTATAATGCTGACACATTAACTATGGAGGGAACTGATAATATTAAAAACAAACAAAAAAAAAAAAAAAAAAAAGAAAGGAGAAAAGATAAAATATTTGCTGGGTACTGTGAGTATATGGATACTTTCTGTTATTTTACCTGGAAGCAATACTGTTAATTGGAACAAAGACAAACAATGAAATCACTGCTGAAATGGTACTTTATCTCACTGGAGACTAATAGCACTCTTCAAAAACTTCTTTAGAGGAGGACAAAGTTATAACTTAACCAAGCTGCTCCCAGCACTGTGTTTTGCCCTAACTGTCCTTTGTTTCTTTATGACCCACTGTGACCCCTTTTTTCCTGACTGGAAAGGCAATACAGGGAACACAAGATTGGTGTTTAGTTGTTAATTATGTAGTATTGTCTTACACACGCAAAAAAAAAAAGACAGAAAAGATGCCCAAGATGCATAGATACTGCAGAGGATCGTCACAGTGAAATCTACCTAATAATTCATTTTTGCTTACTTAGTCAAGTATCATTAATTTTCCTGTACAGATATCGTGTGTAGGATAACAACTACTGTAAAATGAAGTGCATTTAAATACAGGCAATCCTCTTGTTTCCCAGAGCCAATCCTTGATTGGGTTATCACACCAAGAACACAGCAAATTCATTAAACTGGGACCATTTAAATAAAAATAAATTTGCTTTCGCCTCCTTCCTTCTTCATCAATCCTCATGTTGTGTGCCTTGCATAAGCTAATAACAGAGTCATTGCAGCCATGCTGTAACTGATTGCTATAACTTTGCATATTTTACTGATGTATATTAAGAGGTAGTACTGAGACTCTCAGGATTAACAGATCTATGCTTTGAATTACCTTTCATTTCCACCCAAAGTCCGTGCAATTCTCCACAAGGGCTCTTCAAAATAAATTCTACAGGAAATAAAGCCAGAAAATTCACAGTAGATTAAAACTCAGCAGGGGTGAATTCATATGTGGTGAAAAAATAAATTAAAATAAGAAAACCCGTTCCACTTTTAAATTTTCAAAAAGCAGAACAATCATAACCTTACAATGATCGTAATTCTTACAGCAACACAAACCTTAATGTCTCAAAGGCTGTTTGCGTCTCTTAATTTGCGTAAGTATGGCCTGCAGAACTTAAAAATATAGGTTCCACAAGTCTGCTCCTGTTCCCACCAGGAAACTGAGGAGAAAAAAAAACAAAACAAACAAAAAAAAAAACACAACCAAACCCACACAGATAAACACCCTACACACCCCAAAAAAAAAGAACAACAAAAAAAGAAAAATTTACATTGTGAGGGTCCTCTAGAAGTCAGGTGATCCAGCACCACCATCCCTGCCCTCCAGGGAAGGCCAGTGTAGGACAGATTGCTTAACCCCTTTTTCAGTTTGGTATTTGATACCTCCAAGGACAGAGAGGGATTCAACGGCATCTCTGAGCCCTTGCTCCAGGGTCTCACTGCCTTCACCAAGGATTTTTTTCCTACTATCTAGCAGGAATTTCCCTTCTTGCATCTTGTGCCTCCTGAGAGCAGGATGGAGCAAGGCTTTGTCTTGGAGTGGGGTGGCAAGAAAATTAGGTACATTCTTCCAGTTGTGGCCTCTTAAGTGCTTGTTAGAGGGGTGTAATCACCTATGCTCTACCCAACACAGCTGCAGCTAATGCAGGCAGGTGACCTTTATGACCTGGGCAAGCACTGTCAGTGACTGAGCAGCTTGATGCCCACCAGCCCATGCAGGTCCTTTTCCATAACTATTTTCCATATAAAAGGCCAGTCAGTGTCAGTGAGAGATACATGAGATCTCTAGCACATCTTCTGTACTAGCTGAAATTTCAGAACAGTCCAAGATTGCCTTGGTGTATCTGGTATACCACCAAAAACAACCTGTATTTTCCAAAGCAATTTTTTGCACTGTATTTCAATTTTCTTCAGGTTTGTGCCTGTCTTATTAGAAACCATAGATGCAGAGTGGCTTTAGAACACATACAGGGAAGTCAAGCTGGATAAACAGTTTATCCAGTGTCTGTCTCCGGCATTTGAAAGAGAAAATCAGAACCATTTCAGGAGGAGATGAGAAATCTGAGTAAATATCTGATGCCTCTCTGTATTTGTTAAGTTCCAGTCTCCACTGATTAAAACTGTTTCATGAACTGGAGCCCCAACTCAAATTCTTCCACTGGGTGTGGTATGTGATTTATCTGGCACCTGGTATGTAACTGGCAGGCAGTTTACTCTTAGCTCATCTTTTTGGGTGAGCCTCTGTGATCCTAATGACAAAGAATAACCTTGAAAAATCCTTCCCAAACAAGCAGCATCCCCTGTGCACTGATACTACATTGGCAGCCCTTTAGATCACCTTGTTCTCCTCTCTAATGTGGTTTCCACATACTGCCTGGCTTCACTGTCCTGCTCCCAGCTCCATGCGGCTCCACAGAGCACCATTAACCCCTGTGCTCCCCCAACATCTCCATCCTTCTGGTCCAGCCCTCTCTTCCAGTAGTTCCCAGTGTCAGTATCTGTCAGCCATCAATAGTGTCTGGGAGAGAGGGTGAGGATTTTATCAGCGTTTTCCCTCTATATTGATTCCTTTCCAAAACCCTAAATTTAGATAAAGTTTACCTGGGGAGACAAGATTATCCCACAAAGCAAAAGGAGACAGAAGAAGGGTGTGGGAAGAGAGATCCTCATGTTGCCCTTCATGATCCAACTCTACTTTTTTGCAAGGGTGGAAAGATACAGTCCATTTGCTCAAATTTTTCTCCTGCCCAGAAGTTTCAAGTGGGTGTTATGTTCTTATTCACTGAGCTGGTATCATTTAATGCTGTCTCAAATTGTTAAGCAGCTTCTGGATCCTCTCTTCTGATGGATGAGGCAATTCTGTCTTTACGTAATTCAAAGGAGCCACATGAGACTTAATTAATATTTATAAAGCATTCAGGATGCTCAGTTGAAAAGGGTGATGATATAGAAGCTCTACAAAAGCACTCATAATTTTTCAAATTCTCTGATGTTGCAGGTCAAGCCAAAAACTCATTTTCCCTCATCATTTTGCTACAGCAATTCTGTCCCCTATGGGTTGTGTGGAAACAGTCAACACTAAGAAGCCAGTAACACAGGGAATTTAAAAAGGGAGGGTAACCTATTTATGCTTGTAAAGGATGGCATCCCATGAACAACACAGCCAATGAAATGTTATTTCCTGTGAATTTACGTCCTGTCTCTTCTAACCACCAACTTGTCGTACATCTTCCCACATCCCTTACATCTCCTGTGGGGCACACAGCGGTTCCAGCAGTAGCTGATGTGAAACCAGCCCTTCAGCTGGCGCACGCTATTCAGCCACGCGACTCCTGCATCCCCAACAGCGAAGGAGTTGGACGGCGTAGTGATTATATTATAGCTTGTTATTCCATCTGCAATTGCTCTGACTTGTGCAAGTTGGTTGAAATTGCCTGGAAAAGAAGGCAGACACGCCAGATGTCTGAAGAACCTCATTTCTTAAAATTGCCAAGCACAGCCCCAAGCAGAGCGGACGAGACTGGGACTCTCAAGCCCTCTCGCTGATGTCTAGTTTCTACCTATGCCTCATTCTTCCAAACGTTTATTGGTGCCAGCTAAGAAATTAAAAAACTGCTTAACTGAGGCTGGAGCAGGGTGGCAGCCTTCCCACCCTGCTGCAGGGCAGGATCAAAGAGATGCAGTGGGGATCACAGTGACAACAGCAAAGGCACCGGACTGGAAGGGATGTGTTACAGCTGGCAGACAAAAGCACCAGTTAGAGGAACATCATAGCCCATGAGGAAACACACGCCTTTATTTTTTCAGGTCTCATCTACCATGCAGAGGAAAATTATAGAGAAAGAGAGTGTTTGGGTGTGTTTGTATCTCCACTCAACCGTGCTGGAAAAGGGAAACCATTCAGAGCACGGATTTGTCTAATGTGGAATGATCTAGTGGCATATGGCGTAATTCAGGGAGTAACCCGAGGTGATCCCCCCCCGCAGCAGCCCAGCAGCGCGGTCCTGCCGTGCTCCCGTGGGCAGGGCTCCGTGGGGACACGGCTGCCTCTCGCCTGCTGTTGCTTGACCCAAGGGCTGCTCCCACCCCTTGGAGGGAGCTGGGGAGAAGGGGGCTAAGCAACTGCTCCTAGGACAGAGAGCTAGAAGTTGTTTTATTTCTTAATGTGCAGCTGCTTCCCAGAGACGTTCAAAAGATTGCATCCCTGCTTTGTATCAAGTCAAGGGACGTCTGGCACTGGGGTCCTCAACCCGCAGTGCCTCGGCACCATGCTCCGATGGAAGAGCTGGCATGTGTGGCCCCATCTTGCCTTCTCTTCCCTCCTTGGGTGTGTTTCTGGTCTGGCACTGGGCTATTTCAGCACTGGGAGCTGGCAGGCAAGTCTCTGCTCTTCTATTTTACTGGGTTTTCCAGGCGCCCATCAAGCACATCCTTTCATCCTCCTCTGTCTGTTTTTCTCCCTACAACACTCCTCTCCCACCGTGCCCACAAAAGCAGGCTGGCTTTTGGCGGAGAGCCCTGCCTGCCCCTCCACCAGTGTCACTGCTGTTGGTAACTGACCTCACCCCGAGCCTGGTGGCTCCTCCACTGCTTGGCATCTCCTGCCAGGCTGCAACATGACGCAGCTGATCTTCAACCACAGCCTGATGTTCGTGTCCCTCTTTTCATTGCTAGGATGGATTTATCCCCCTTGAGAAGAATCTTCAGAGTGGTAAAAGGCTTTTCATCCTGAATATCCAAATTGCCCCTTGTTCTCCATGCCCCGTTGGGTTACAGAGTGAGAAGGAGCAGTGGGGAGACTCAGTGCACAGACTGAGAGAGCAGATGCTTGGAGGCAGGGGATGAACAGTCGCTGGTCCAAGCTGGCTTTAGCTGTAGCATCGGCTGCGGCACTGCCGGTGGGCAGGTGAGCACCGGGGGCTGCACTCCTGACCACTGGAAAACCTGCTGGATGCGAGAATAATGGAGTAAGAGGAACAGGACTGTAAGAAAGCAAAAAGGGAAATGTTCGCTGCAACAAGATAAGCCTGAAGTGAATCATTTAGGGACAAATTAGCGGCTACAAGGGCAGTTGTGAGTTTTACAGCTGCCCTCCAGTGGCTGTGTTAGTATCCATAAATCTCCTCCAGGCTTGATTATCTAATATTTCACATGTGGAAGAAATCCTTCTAACGTTTTCCTTGTGCCAGAGTGACCACTTCTCTCACAAGCAGTGTAAGATAGAGAAATTGATTCCTTGTAATTTTGCCTAAAGGAAACAAATCTTGATGCCATGGAGTGGCAGAATAACAAAAAAATTATGGCTACCAAACCCTTCAGCAGGCCAGGCTGCAGAGGACAGGCACAGGGCGTTGAACGCAGGCTTTTCCAGCTCACAGCACACCTTTGGGCTTGCAGTTTCTGGGTTTGACCACCATGCTCCTCTTCACTTTTAAGCCATCCCTAAGGCAGTTGCTGTTTTCTCCAGTGCAGACCCAGGTGTGAGCTCTGCCCTGCACATCACCTGCGAGGGTGGGGTCATTGTTGTTTCACTCCCCACACCTCACTTTTTGGGCTAGCCTTAGGGGTAAGAGGCCCTCAAAAATACTGGTGTAAGGTATTCCCGCTCTCCTTTCAACCTTTCTCCATCGTTTATTCTTATCACCAACTTGGCTCCCTCCACCATGTTGACAGTGACCAGTGGTGCTTCACAAGGAGCCAGAAAGGGACTTCAGTTTGCCTGAAAAATAATCCAGAAGTGAAGTGGGTGGGGATGGAGGTGGAGGAAGATACAGGATTTGATTCAGCTGTGCTCCCAGCAAAGCCTGAAACCAGCTGCCCAGGAAATGACACAGGCATTTGGGAAGAACTGAGCAAGGAAAGGGAAAGCTTTGTCAGCATCAAAGCTGGTGTCAAGAAATGCACATGAACCTCATCTCCTGGCCTCCACAAAGCCATCTGGACACCAGGACAGAGGTGCTGGGCAGTCACCAGCCATCCCCCTGTCCAGACCCCACTCCTACGTGCTATGCAGTAGAAGGACCTGCACTGGCTCCCCTACCCTGAAGAATATCTTAAACTCAGGGGACTCCTCAGGTTTTATCTAGGGCAGGACTAAATTTGCTTTGCACTGATGCATCAGGAAACTTTTGAATAAAAAAAAAAAAAAAAAAAAAAAAAAAAACAACACTGTGGGCTGATGAATTAGGCTGTTCACTGATGTTTTAATGGCTCTTCTTCCTGGGACATTTGAATTCAGAAGGTTATCTTCACAAGGGGAGAACTGCAGAGTATTTTAAAATTAAACCAGTGCTTTTAATGCTTTGCGGAATAGTTAGGAAATGTAGTGATGCTGTGAGGAAACTCTGTACCCACATTCAGCCAAGATTTTGGAGTTGCCCTCCAGCATCAGAGGAAGGTTTTCATCTAAAGGAGGATAAGCTCAGCTGGCAGCCCTGCCAGGCTCTCTGAAACACCCCAAGGACACAGACTCTCCTTTCCACCTACCTTGCAGAAGATCTAATTCTCTGCCTCTTGCAGCTGTAGAAGGGAATTGGGGGGGGAGGGTGAGGGCACCTGACATGGGTTTGCAATTCAAAGTCCGGTCTGGCATCTGGGACACTTCCAAACGGAGGCATGCTCAGGTCTGGACTTGGAGTGATGGCTTTGTTTTCTAAAAACGCTTGTCCGGAACAGAGGTCGCAGGAGGAAGGTGAGGTGAAGAACCTCTCTCCTAATGCAAGTGTTTTCTTGAAGCAGCATAAACACCGCCCTGTGCCCATGGGTATTGAAGATGTTCTCTCAAGGTGGTGGTGTTTGTGTCAGGTGCCAAACACAGCCTGACTCCTGCAACTACAAAAATCAATCGCAGCAACAGATAAAATCAGCTCCAAAGGAAATGCTATCCATATTAAGCAAATATTGCGTCTGGCTGCCAAGGAAATTTAGTTTTGTTTCTAATGGGCAGCCTCGGGGCTGAGGTGCGGGACCGGTGATGTCCAGGTCCTCTGCGGGAATTGCAGCCATAGATGAAACTCCAGCACCATCTGCTGGACACACTGAAGATGGAGCTGGGCTCTGCTGTGTTTGCTAGCGAAATAACAAAATCCCATTAAAGAAAAAGGCTAAGAACGCCAGGGTCAGTCCTTACCTCACTGTTTTTCAGCCAGAAAAATGGGTAGAATTTTCCTACCCATGGACATAAGGGGAGGTCGGACTAGATGACCTTTGGAGGTCCCTTCCAGCCTGGAGGATTCTATGATTCTGTAAGTGGCAACTACACATCTGCTTTGGAAAGTCTGCTTTTATTTCATTGTAGTGTAACCCTGATAGAACTGAGAGGCAATTCTTACCTCAGAAAGTACAGTCTGAATGCAGAAGCAGGCAAATAGTGGGGAAAGAGTGTTTTCTTCAGCAATTTAAACAAAACCCCCTTATGTACTTTACACAGTAGGGAGCTGTCAGACTCAAGATTAACCCCTCTGTATGAGAATGAGTTGGGAGAAAGAAATCACTGTATGAGACCCCATGTGGCCACTGGAAATTGCCATAGGCACATAGCAATAACAGAAAGAATGGAATTTTGTGTATTAAAGAAGAAAATCACCCTAAGATAGTTGAATTGGGAGCCTCACTGCTCCTTCCCTCATTTATCCCTTCCTGCTGGGGATGCTGCTGGGTGACCCGGACCTGCCCAGGCTGGCAGCCCTCTGTGCAAGCCACATGCTCCAGCCCTGCCGTGGAAGAGCTGAGCAGGTACCACTTGCCCTGCTCGGGTGCAGGGATGGGGCAGAGGTGCTGCTGGGGATGCCAGCAGAATGGGCACAGCACCACACACATTAATACCTGTGGCACTATGGAAGCATTGATCCATCCTTCACCTCTGCTCCCAGGACCTGGACATCACACAGTCACCTCCTGAGCACCAAGGGGCTTTCTAACAAACACAGAGCATTGAGTGGTCTTCCCAGGGTCACATTTGGAGACCCTTTCAGAGCCAGGAGCTGAGTCCTCTATCTCCATTATCACAGCAACATCCTTCCAGTGCACAACCCTCCCTACCCTCTCAGCTCCTCACCCCTTTACATGGCCTACAATACCAGTACCCAAGGAATTGACCAGACTATCTCCAGGAGGTCTCACATATCCCAAATTTCCTACTCCCAACCCACACTTCAGCACAACACACCACACTGTTGCAACAGCAATGTCTCAAACCTGCTGCATCATTTAGATCTGATTCTTTAATAAATGAAGAAGTGAGGCTTTAATAAGAGATAAGGCAGCCTTGGACTGCCTTGCTCAGACTAATCTTTTAATGGTTGAAAATGATAGACAAGCTGCTCCAATTTCTTATCTAGCATTTTCCTTTGAATTATTAATAACCAATTTGTACTTAATTTACTTAGTTCAGAAAATTAACTACATGTTTCACTGGTTCCAACATTTTTCATTTTTACTGCCTTTTGCATCTGCAAATGGATAACTTCATATAAACCAATTAAAAGACAAAAAAAACCCACACAACCCTCCTGCCCTGGTTCAGGAGTTCTCCTAACTCTGGAGCGTAGCCAGAAATAACAGCTTCTGATATTGCTATGCTTCTTCGCTTCAGACTTCCCTAAACCACAACTTAGGTTAATGATTACAGCTGGTAAAGGCATAGAATTCTCCTTACATCTAAACCAATTTTCCCAGACTTTTGGACAAAGAGAAACAATTTGGGGTAAAGGGGAGAGAATCCACAGTCCTGAGGGAAGAATGGAGGAATCCTAAAACTGAGAACTTATGGCATGCAGTGCCATAAGATTTCTTTAGGGGATTTAAAAAAATATTGTTCAGGGAGCATGCCCTGTAGTATGGCTTCCTCAAAACATGACTTCTTTGCATGGAACATATTATTCTAACAGCAGCAGCATAGTCTCAAAGTTCATCTCATTGAGTCAGGCTGATCATTTTCAAAAATAACATTCATTAAAGAAAACAAATATTACTGGATTAATCAAGCTACTCTCCCAAAGCAAGAGGACATGAAGGACACTTCAGTGACAGTTGAATGAAACATCCCAAGCATTTCAAATCCAATCGTTTTGTTGAAAGCTTTTATGGAAAACTTTTTTTGAGAAAAAGCTTGTAGTACCTTCACTTGCAAACTCCCAAACTGAACAAAGTTGCTACTTCAATGCAAAGTCTTCCTTCAGATTTAGTTCTTTCACAGACACCATGCCAGAAATATACCTGCTTTTTAACCCAGTGAATTTTAAGGAAACAGAATTTTCTGATAGAAAAATAAAGCATTAAAAAAAATCATTAATTAAATTGCCATGTCTGTGTTTTAGAGGTGCTTACTTTTATATTTGGGGGGCTCTGTTTGAATGAGAAAGCCGAGTCACCCAGCCAAAGAGTTGCTGTGAAGAAGGACGATGAGAAGCACCTGGAAAAGGGAACAGCTGGGGGGACAGTGAGTGTCTACACTTGTAGCACACAGAAAGAAGAAATTAGAGGCTATAAATGGCCAACCAGCCAGAGGGACAAAGGGAGAGATTTGTAGGCAAAGGTTCTGAATTATGATAATTTAGTTTAATGAAGGGGAAACATCAGCACTGCAAATAAAGCTTTTACTGTTTTCTGACAGGTAGTAGTTTAATTGGCCTTCTCCATCCTGCAGAGGCAAGAGGAAGTCTGACGGGAAAAGGTGCCTAGCACCACTGCGAAAATTAGGCTTCAGCTAAATTTAGAGAACGCCTATATTAATGCAGCCATAAGGTGAGCCTGTAAAACCTTCCACAGATATGCAAAATGCTTCACTGGGGGACAAACCCACTCCATCAGCCCTTCCTTAGCCTCATCTGGAGGAGGACAATAAATGAAAGGCAAGACAGTAATTTTATAGCCACGCTCCAACCAGCTGTTAACAAAACATTCTCGGGTACCAATTTCCCTGCAGGCATCACACTGAAAAGGCGGCTTAAGTCTTTTTGGGGGATCCTGGAAAGTCTTCCAAAGAAAACACATTATGCTAAAATAGTGCCACTGACAGTTCTGTGGCATTTATAGATGATGTTGTTTTCTTTGTGTAGATACAATCACTGGAACCTGAACTCCTGAGATAACACAATAGTCAATGCAGCGGTAAACCCAAAACTTAGGAAATATCATTTGGTTTCCAGCACTTCCAAAGCAGAGTTAAACTGTAATCTGTTACCAGATTGCAGAGTTAATTTGTAATCTGTTACTGTGATCTGCCAACAACAGTCTGGAAGGTGAAAATGCCAGGGGCAGGATTCCTCACCCATTTTCCAGCCACTGAGGATTTTACTGCTGGCAGAGGTAGGAGGCTCCTACACGTCTCTGAAGGTGCTCACACAGCACTCAAGATGCAGAGCAGAGGCAGAGCAACGTTACCCAGCTTCTTCTCTACTTTTTTCCTGATCCCTGCTGGCACTCCATGTGCTTTTTGACACTAAAATGTTTTTATACAACAATAAATAAAGCCTTCATGTATCTTATTCCTGAGCAACTGTAGGAAGAAGCAGCATAATTTCCATGAGAGCTGCTCCTGATCTCAGAACTCAGGGATGAAGAGCCAGCCAGACCACCAAAGCAGCCCGACCAAGCCGCTTCTGTACAAGACCATTTCTACTTCACCTGGGAAAGGTACCCGGACCTGGCAGGCAGAGCTTCTCCCGTCCATCCTGCTCACCACAGCAGGGCACAGCTGTCAGGGACAGGGTCACAATACCCAGAACAAGGCAAACATCAGCCCACTAGGGCCATCTATTTCAGTGCTTCTCTTTGTTTACAGTGAAAAAAATTTTACCGTATCCAACCTGCAGTTGAAGACTAAATTTACTATTTTCATCCAACCTGGGTACTCCCACATTCAGGGATTAATCCAGATTCTTCTCTTCTTTTCCACAAGAGGGAAAATAAAAGCCTTTTTTTTTTTTCCCCTTCCGTCTTGCCCATATCATCCTTCAAATAGAGCTGCTCAAGCAGAACATGGTGTCCCAGCTGAGAGCTTATCAATTGGAATGGACTGGAGAGTTTTGCCCTGTGTTTGTCATTCATGCGTATGACGTCTGCCCTTTTCATAACAGCGTGCCCCTTTTGACTCATGTTCTGCTTGTGATCTGCCAGTAAATTGGGAGTTTTCTCCAAAGAATTGCTACATGGCCAGTTTATTTCCTCTCCTGTGCCTGCACATCTAGTTTTTCTTCTGTCAGTTGTAATACCTTGTACTTCCCTGGTTGAATTCCATTCTTGCCTTCAGATCTTTCCAAAATGCATTGTTACCACCGGGACCACCACAAACTTTGGTGTATTACCTGGCTCTCCCAGAGCTTGTTATCTACAAATGTAAAGAGCAAACTCTCTCTTCCATTTCCCAGGTCACTAATGAAGGTACTGAACAGGTGAGACTCAGAGCAGATGCTGGTGGAAACGTGTCCACTACTAACAGTAATTCTTCCACTCTATAATTCTACCATTCTGACTGTGAATTGTGCTTTAAGGAGAGGAAAAAAATATAAGCTTAGTAGATAGACACATATAGCCTTCCTCAAACCAGCATCACCTGTTAATGAAAATACAAATTAGGAGTAAAATAACAAGTTCATAGGTGTCACTGAACCCGCACACGGCCTTAGGCACATTACCTGATCTCCATGTCTAGGTTTCCTCTGTAAAACATTCGAGACCTGGAGACTGCCAAGTGCTATCAGTTTAAGAACCAATATTATTACTCAGCTGGAGAACATCCTGCTTATGCAAATTCCTCGTAGCAATTATTCCATGCATCTTTTATTGAAATACTGCATTGCAATAGTTACATATACATCTATTAGTGCATTGCTATTAGTTATACAAACTCATTAAATAGCTTTTGTTTCTGTAACTGCTGGTGCTTTATGACAGATGAAACCTAGGAGTCTCTCTGGGATTTATGGTCTCTCAGGTTTGAACTCTGGCATAACGCACAGCAATCAACTTTTCATATTTCTTGCTTCCCAAAAGCCAGAAAGCTCCTTATTCTAATGACAGCATCAACTATGGCACTTCTTGGACAATTACATTAACGGGTGGGACAACCTACAGAAGAATTAGTAAGGATGGTACTTCTCACTCAGCAAATGCAAAGTGCAATGAACATCTAGAAAAGACTGAAAAGAGAGTGTTTCAAGCAGCAGCACAGATCAGTGTGGATCTTACCTTGGAAACTTGGGGCTGCCAAAAACTCAAGTGTACCACAAGAGAGAACAAAGCAGAGAGCTCAAATCAAGAGATCCTTCTAAATAAGCCTGATGAGCTTTTATTACAAGAAAACTGAATTAAGCAAAAACCAGAGATAAGTGCTTTACCTGACATTTGGGATTTTAGAAGACTGAGAAATAGGAGGACATTTACAGAAAGAACAACACGAAAGGTGATCACCAATAACAATTGGGTTTTATTCAAGCTATTGACAATAATTGAATTTTACTTTCCTACCTCAGCTTAGATTTGTCAATTAATCACGCCTTGCTTGCATATGAACATTGCTAGAGGCCTCTTAAAGAATCAGTCGATTACAACTTTATTTTTTTTTTCCCTGAAGGGTGAAACAGCACCCCTCCTCCTCAATTTAAGTAACAATCATCTATGCAGGGTTTATTCTATTAAAGCCCCACTCCAATTGATTCCCATTTGCCAGATGCTGTCAGTCTGGCTGACAGGCGCTTATTGCACTCCAGGTCAGCTTGATATCACCCTGAGCAGGGACAATCTGAGCCACCCCCCAATACCCCAATGACCCCCATCCCTCTAAGGCACAGGGATGTTTTAGTGCCCTTAAAAAAGGCAGCCGCCTAGGGGGCCAGGGAGACAGAGAAAAAGAACAGCCCCTGGTGTTCCTAAGAAAACAGACAGTGACCAAGGAGTCAGGATGTCACCTCGATCTGCTTTTTAAACGGTTCTACTCCAGTACATACACTGGGAGTGATACACAAACCACGAAATGATTTCACTGTAGAATTTCAGAAACTACCTGGAATAGAGCAAAGTTATTGAATGAATTATCTTGGCAGGTTAATTAATTAAAAGAAAAAAAAAAAAAAAACAAAATCCAAGCAAACAAACAAACAAAACACTAGAACAGCTTGTTAAATGTCATATTAGCAAACAGTTTAATTTATTAAAATGACTCCAGTACACCTCTGTGCTTCTACAACAGACACGGCATTACACATAACAGGTAAAACGTGGTAACATTCTCAAGGAAGCAGCATCAGGCTCATCAGCACAAAAACACGAGAGCAAGAGTATCTTACATCGCCTCCAGCCCAGCCTCCCTCTAAACAGTGATTCTGACACTGCCCCGTGGAGCAGGCAGTGGAACCCACCTGTGCGTACGTGACTCCTACTCAATGCAGGTGAGTAAAGCCCTATAATGCCAAAGAGAAGGCAGGTAAGCCTCCCGCGTCAGCATGTGTGGAAAAGTAAATGTATTAAACAAGTTTATGCTCCCTGGGGGCCCGGGTGGCTGTGGCAGCGTGGCAAGTGGGATTCTAACGTTTTCATCACTCTCAAGATGTGAGACCTAAAGGATGCACATGGAAAGATTAAGTTTCTCCTATCATGAAAGATCCTGGCCCAGAAGAACATGCACACCTGAGTAATATGCTCATAAGAATGAGGAGACTCGTGCATGTCTTTATAAGAGGAGAGTCTTAAAATACATCTGGGGTAATTCAGGGCCAGTCTTTTCTTCTCCACTGGTTAATGCTACTGAGATGAATTCAGCCTGGCCTTCTATCAGCTGAAACACGAGAAGTTAATAAAACCAGAAGACACTGAAGGTGTAAATACAGTGCAAAAGTGTTAGTTTTAGTTTTTGACTGTTACAGCCTGATGATTTTATATTCTGTGCTTTATATTTAGGGAAAAGCATAGTTGTCATGTGTCGTAATATACACGCTTGCATATATCTGTACACATACACACCAGCTGCAGAATGCAAAGGCTTCCAGTGGCATACGACTCCTAGTACTGACTTCTCACATGCACATTTCTTTTCATACAAAACCAAACCAGTTTTAGAGGTGCCCCTCCCTCTGCATACTAAATGTATCCATTAATGTGTCCATTCACATGCATTATTATCCTACCCCCTCATTGATTTATATTAACCAATTTTTTTTTTCTTTTTAATGTAAGCTGTAAGGTATCTTAGTTGCAACAGCCAGCCAGAGCACTCCAGTGACCACAATACTCCTGGGTTTTATAGTAATTAGTACATCCCTTGGCAAAACATTCTTGAAATAACTCAAGTTTTGTTTGCTTCATATTGCCTCAGTTTGAAAAAGCTGCTTTTTTTTGTTTTTACAATCTTCATTATTAGTACACTTCAGATTTACTGAAATGCAGTAAACTATGAGAGCTCGTTATTCAGAAGCACCTAATCTTTTTTTTTTTTTTTTTTACATTAAATGGAAGCCCTCAGCAACAACCATTGTATGGAACATTCACCAGGTTAACGAACAGCACGCATTAGCGAGTGTGAGATGAAACGGTTTTCTAAATGGCAAGTAGATGTCACGGAACAAATTACATGCGATGTAGTCGCTATCCTGCTGAGACAGCAGAAGGACGTAAGAACAAAAGCGACTCTAGTGTTGGTTTTTATTCGTATTAATGTAGCTTTGGTTCAGAAATTCTTTTAAGTGTTGTAGAGCACCTGGTTTAGTGACAAGACACGCGTCTCACAGTGCTAACAGTATAATGCTAATAAACTATAAACTGCAGGTTTCAAATATTAATAGCATTTAATAAAAAAATTTACAGAAATACTCCTGTTGACAAATGTGCAGTACAAATGCGAGCTCCTTGGCCACAAACTCAAATTGTGTGCATCAGGTTTGTGCTGGCATAACAGTGCAAACGCTGGGATTCAAGTATGCTTTTCCATACGTAAGGGAAGCAACAGAGATCACAGGGGGAAGTTTGGGGGATCGCTCACAAGGCCAGGACGCCAGAACCAAGCGAAACACTGCAGTAATTGAAATGTTTGATGTCCCTCATGTAGACAGCAATCTGAATGAGGAAAACCACATTTCACAAGCGAATCCGTTTTACAAACCACTGAGTTATTGCTTCAGCTGGATGAGCTGTGCTCAGTGCAGGCCCACAGCTCACAGTCTGATCTCTGCTCACATGAAGGAAAGATGAAATCTACAGTGCAAGTCCCCCATGCAAAAGGATCAAATCGCAAGGCCAGAGTCCTGTTTCATAGGATAGAATTTATCCATCATTCTGTCTTGTCTGCCGACTATTATTTTTCTGTAAGTCAGATCGGACTCAGAAGTACACTGTCTATGATATTTCTATGTTTCTAGAGGTAACTATTTCATGCCAATCTAGATCTGCTCAGCAACAGAACACAGTATGAACACTCTTTTTCAAAGAACTGCAATAGTTATTGCTGAAATTTTTAGGGCCAAAATTAAAAATTATTTCACCAAATCAAGTCTTCTACTTTAAAAAAAAAAAGAGATATCAGACATCCTATTAATTAAAAAAAAAAAAAAACCACAACAGAAAAAAACCCAAATTTAACAGCTGTTTTCAATTAAATAATAATCTAAGATTTTACAAGATATTCACATTCAGGCAACTGTCTCCTGACCTTCATCTGGCTGAACAACAGATGCCATAATAAAAACAAGAGCGCTACTCTCACATTCTTCAGGACAGCAATGATCAGTGCAATTCACCGCTGCACTACAGGGCACCAACAGTGCAAGGTGTGCCTGCCAACAATCAGCTTCTCACAATCAGCTGCTACATGATCACTAGTCTCAGATGTCTGTAACTGTTACTCACATTAGAATTTTGGCATTTATGTTAACATTTATGAAAAACTATGGCTTTATCCATGAAATACGTATCCCACCCAAGCAAAAAATTTAAACCATTTCTTTAAAACAACAAAACTGAATAGGAATGAAAGTTACTTGTTTATGCCAGAAGCTGTGCTGCCACTAAACTCAAGATCTCAGGGTTAGCTACAGATCACAAATACGTGCATTTGTGCATCTGTTACAGTCTTTAAAAGTATATTTAAAACATAACACTGATAAAACTTCACTCTTCATTTTAAATCTAATTCTAATAATTTATCTTATTTTTTTGCAACATGTTTAATTACTTGTATCCAAAGTGTCATCTGAGTATCGCTGGATTACAACAGGATTGGGACTGTAAGAAACCCATAAATGCATACGTAAGAAGGCACTTGTCTTCCAGTAGTTCAAGTCAGAGAAGGCCTTACCCAGACGGTGGCACCTTACACTTTGAAGGATTAGCAAATGCCCCCAGGCTTTGACACAGTCTCAAAACCTGTCTTCATGTCACTGGACAAAGGTGCTATATGTGGTCTATAGTACCATGAAGCTCATGATGAATTCCAGTAGTTTTTGCCTGTTGCGCTGAGGTAGGAATGTAGTGCTTAGTTCCAAAATGGTGTCTCTTCTTTGCTTTGTCTGATTGAAAACCTAAAGCACAGCATGAATATATGTAAGTACGACCACATTAAAGGAATCCCCTTTCTTTTGTGATTAAAGTTTTACGGTCTATACTAGAGTTATATTTTATTTTTTTCTTTCTTGAAGACCTGGATGGCAATGCCTTTAGATATTATTAGAATTCACTCAACAATGAAGCCCTTCAAGTGGTATGGAAGAAGAGAAACTGAGAAATATGCACAGTGTACAATAAACAGGCAAGTCCTACCAACAAGGGATAAAACATGCACTCAAAAAGCATCTGAGCTCAAAGTGTAAGCACCTTGAAAACATAAATTCAGAGGCTACGCTCTGAATAGATGCTCAACAGGTGCTATCTAGTTCCACTTCTCCAACAGCAGAATAAACCAAAATTCAAGTGACGGGTTTGTTACCTGCTTTCTTCACAGATCTTACAAGAAGCCACGTTCACTATAGACTACAGTTAGATTATTTAATACATTAGAATTTAAAGACTTCAAAACCCTTATCTATCAATGCTTTGCCTAAATGCTGACTCTTTCAAAACTGTAATGCTAAATTCCACCTGACATTCAGGAAGCCATAACATTCTGACAAAAAAACCACCTCTTTATTTGCAAAATCTATATAGGCACTTTAAAATCTAAAGTGATAGTGGTAAAATGCAAAACTCATCTTTTACTTTAAGGAAAACTTTTATCCTACGGTGGACACTGGAGGTCTATTAGGATGACACTCCTAGAGCACCATTCACTTGTAAACCAAAATTCAATAATTAATACTTTTGAAGATTTAAGTAGTCCTTCAAACTTAAATTTTGTTGTTACTAAACACAGCACACACTCTCAGCCTTCCACCATTGTCAACTGATGTCCAAGGATATAAGGACACGGACTAGAGCAGAAGAAAGTAATTTTCTATGAATAAACATGTCTAGTCATCTAACCCTCATCTAGACAGGTTTTCTGAAGGACATGAAGTGCCCTGTTCTGCCAAGCGTGCTCTTCTCCTACAGTCCTGAGTCTTATCGAAAATAGAACACTCGAACCCTACAATACATTTGCACAGACACATTCACAGTTCTTAAACTGAGACTGAGCAGATCCCATGAATTGTCAAAGTTGTGCTCATTACTAAAATGAAACTTAACAGTCTCCAGCTTTGATCACCAGACACTCACCCCAATTTCCTTAAAGACTTTCACTGCGTTTTTCACATGACTGTAGGTAGCACTCTCAGCTGTAAAAAAGAAGACCCAAACAAACTGAGATAAACAAACTGCAATTGAATTTGGGCTGCCTTGTGCTAGGAGGAACAGAATTCATCAAATCCAGTTCCAAGAGCAGTTTAACATACCATATACAGCAACGTTCTTCTCCGTCCTGCTTATTAGGTGCCTGTGTAACTTTTGAACGTATTCGGACTCTGAAACTGGCCCATTAAAATTGTGCACGAAGATGACAGCAGAGCTATAAGCCTCCAGTAAGGGACCCAACAACCTCTGCAGAAAAGTGATGTACTGCTGGTGCTCTTGAGACTGGCTGACCTAAGAAAGGGCAACAAGAGTTTAAGTGACAGAGATCAGTGGAAACAAGAAATGACCTGCAACCCCGTACATGACAAAACAGCAGCCCAAATAATTCTTAGTACAAACATTATAAAAGCATGGCAAAAAAAACAGTTTACTATGAGGGACAAATCAGGCACAGTAGATCACAGAGCAGTGCTACTATTCTCTCCTCCAAGATATTAATAACTATTTTCCTAAGATAAAGCTAAAGAGATCATACTGTTCTGCAGCCAACAGAACAGTTGCCATACTCACAGAGTATGGACATAAGTTTCCAAGTGTTAAGAAGATGCCCTAAAGACTGTTTGTTTCAGCTCTGTGCGAAAACTGGTAATATGTCTGAAGTCAACATGGTCAACCTATGAAATCAGATTTAGGCTGAAAATAAATACCAGTTGGTTGTGCCCCTTTTAGAGTGCACACTATCAGTAAAGAATAAAACATTTAGACACTAAGATACATAACCCTTTGTCAGTTTTCATGACCACTAACCATTGCCCTTCCACCTCCCCATAAGATTACTTGATGTTTCTTCAGCTGTTTCCCCCATGGGAAGGACAGAAAGATGTTTTACTGACTGTAGAATAATACAGCAAACACTACCAACCAGCAAAAAAAAGCCCCACCCCACCCAATAATCATGACCAGTCCCAAACTAGTGAAGTAGTTTGTATCTCTCACAACAGGCTTCAATGTTATTAGCCTTTGGATAATATTACCTTCAGGTAGCAATCTCTCTGCTCTTCTCCAAAATCACTGTCTTCATCTTCCTCGTCACTTCTCCAAGATAATGGCTCAGGAAGTTTTTTATCCCATTGCTGTTCTGTAAGACTGGGGCTAACATCCTCCTGATCATCCTGCTTAAATTTGAAAGACAAGGTGGTAAACAGCTAAACCCCTCAAATGCAGGCAAAAAAAAAAAAATGTTTATTTTATAATTTCATCTGAATTAATCAGTCCATTCATTCACCAGCATTTAATGAAAAAAAGTGAGATCAAATTACAGACAGTGTTGAGATAAGCAAAGAGAAGAGAAATTTGGTGAAAAAGACTGCTTTTCTTTTGTTTGCCTGTCAGATACATCTTTGCAGGTGTTGCTGCATCTAACTAACAGAGCCCATGTGGTAGCAGTTGCTAAGACAGTGTTTTCAGTTGTTAGGATGGAAATTTGAGACTCTATCTGGATGAGGATGTTGCTAACCTCTACACTACTATTGCCTTAAAGACAGAGTAGCAAACTCTTGTGTGATTATATTACAACAGCTGAAATCTCAATTAATGCCCCAAGTTGCTATTTGGAAGCAGTTAACTGACTGCCTCTTATGATGCTGTTCTTGCATTTGTCCCCATTGAGATACTGGTTGGAACAAAATGAATGTTTGTACCAGTTTTAATTACAAAAGCTTTAAATTGTTTAAATCTTGATTACATTGAGAAATTAAGACCCTCCACCTGTTGCATCACAGCAATTCTCTTCTGCTAATCACCCTGACAAGCACCATCCAAGTTTAGCCTACAAATACCTCACTGTAATCCACCCTCAGAGCAAGACATGGATTTACACTTATACTTATTGGCAGGCAGGTGTCTTAGGTAAATATACATTTCTTCAAGCTTTTGAGATGAGTCCACAACAGTGAGAATACCACTGGTGGAATTTCTTAAAAAGTATTGTGAGGGGAAAAAAAGCGTTTATTGCTTGCTTTTCATCTTTTTTAGTAAAACCATTTATTGGTAAAGCACTTTGTATAGTTGCAAAGTATTGTAACGTTCCTACGTGAGAGCATAGTGAGGTTATGCAGAGACAATAAGCTCAAATGACAAATATATACATACTACTGGAATAGAGATTTCATTCTATTGTGCGATAATACAGGCATGCCAGCAGGTCAGGTGTACAGTAACTGAGGGGCAACAGAAATACTCCACCTGACTGACCAACGTAGAATGCAACATTCAACAATGCACCTTCAGATACGAGATTTAGAGACAGCCAACACACACTCAAAAGAATAAGGGACGCCTTAGTGCAAATCATTCACTATTACTTCTTTTGCTCAAAGTAGAACAGGAAGATTTTTTCAAGGGTTGTAAGTTGCCAAGGAAAGACCCCTACATACAGTTATTCCATCTAGAAATGGAAATCAGCCAAGATTAAAACCAAGTGGATACAGACACCTCATAAAAGTGATTACTGTCACAATATTAGTGACAAAGCAAAAGGCTTCTGCAGGAAATACAGAGTGATACCCTTCCAGTCTTACTCCACTCTCCACTGTGATCAAATGTTTTATTTTGAATGAAACAAAGGTCACAAAGTAAGTTTAAAAAAAAAATACCAGACATCACTAAGTGTTAGGAATATTTGTTTTGGAAATACACGCTGGAATCACAGGAAAATAATTTTTTAAAAAGCATAGATCAAACTCAATTTAATGGGAAACTTATCAAGGTGTTAAATGTCAACAGAAAACTGAAATAATTAGAAGGGGCAGAACCTAGCTACCTTCCTAGAGGACAGGTTGTAAAAACCCCCAACAAACATTTCCAATTTGTCTGAAGTCATGAAATAACCATTGCTTACTGCGTTTGCACTGTTTATGCAAAGTCTTAACATTTTAAAAGGTGTCAGCAGGTACAGAAGTTTCTAAGCTTAAGAAGTCTACTGACAGAACACATCCCCTTTTTAAGCAGTCAAATGTTCCACTGGTGGTCTACATCAATCAACACAAATATTTACATACTGCCTAATAGCTATCTATATCCCAGCTATAAACGGCAAAGTACCAGACTCAGCACCCGAAACTTACAGGACAGGTTTCGTGCTTGAGTAGACAGAGGCAGGTATCTACTGCTGACCACACCTATTTTCCTCATCTGTCCCCAGGCATGGAACATAAAGTTTTCTTCCTAATCCTTGGATTAGCACTCATTTTCAAAATTATCTAATAATGATTACAATCTACTGCACAAGAACACGTCAGTAGTTCCGATAAAAAGCAAGCAGCAGTAACTCCAAAGAACATTTAATATTCAGATACATCAAGTGAATAGTACCTGTAGCTCGATTTACTATGAAAACACATACCAAAAGGTATTTAATAAAAATTAAGAGTGAAGCAGTGGCCATTAACAATTACACCAGAAGCACCTCTACCCCCCTTTGAAACTGGAGAGCTGCAAGAAAGGAAGCAGCCAAATACGTGACTCTCTTCCATGTGCTCTTTAAAATCTGTTGATTCCTCCTGGGTGCCAAGGTTTGTTTATTGTGCCCAAGAAAATTTTGGAAAGCAAAGGCCCCCTGGTCCCCAGGTTTTCTTTAGAGTGCACACCTCTGGCAGACTGCACCACACAGCAACTCCAATATCTCCCTGGGACTGCAAATTGTGCTGGCAGGGAAGGCTTACCATAATTTTGAGATCAATGTAAAGAAACTACCTGGTCTGGTGGGAGGTTTCCCTACCTATGGCAGTGGGACTGGAACTCCATGATCTTTACAGTCTCTGCCAACTCTAATGAATCTATGAATCAAAGAATGACTAAGGATCTGGAATGCTGACTCTTGCAGAGTAGTGAGGAAACATCCACATAGCTATGCTCCAATAATAAAATAAATCCTCATTTTACACTTGAAAGGGCTCTGGTAATAAAACAAATCCTCATTTTACATATAAAACACATGTCTTTCTTAGTAGGCTTCATGGTATAATGAAATCACAGTGTCATTCATAGCATCCCAGGATGACTATACCCAAATGTCTGATGCTTATAAAAGTAACAATGAAGTACCATCAATCCTGGATTTGTTGTTACAAGCTTTCCCTAACAGCACCTATTTAGAACAAGACTCACAACAAAGCAGCATAACCTACCTATGGCAAAAGCAAAACAAATCTCGTTTAATACCTCTACCACCTTACCTCAGCGACCAGAAGAATGCCATATTGTATCAGCCTTTCCACGGACTCATGGCAAACTTGATATATCACCTGGCAAGGCTGCACAACATAAAAGAAACACACTGAAAAAAATCACATCCATTGTACCCATCATAGCAACACCCCTGCTATGTATGAATGTTACATTCATACAGCTCCCTGCTCAGTATGAATGTTTTAGATACAGTGGTATTGCTACTTTTAAGCAAGTTTTTAAACTTTTACCAGCATAACCCCAATGCACCACTCTTATGCTTATCCTGGCTGACAGACACACATTAAAAGAATTACAGTGAAATAGTATATTTAGAATTTGTCCAATTTTTTTCAAGAAACACATTATTACACAGGTAGAAATCCACATTAAATATTCTTTCCTTTTAATTGACTTTCACCAAATTGTAGTTTGTTAACAATTCCAGAATGAGATCATCGAGACTCATACCAGCGAATTATTTGGAATTTAAAGGGAAATACACATTTACGGAACTCCCTTGTATGTTTTGAAACCCCGAATAAAAAAACCAACATCTTTCACATTGTTCATGACCATGTAGGAAGTATTTTCTAAAATATAGAAAAATAATACTCAGTTATTAGCTCTAAAAGCAAAAGAAAAAAAATTATTAAAGAACCCCACCACAAAAAAAGCTACGTTTTTGCCCAGACAAAATTACTAGATTTGGCTTGTGCTTCACTTAAAAAGGTACAAGTATGTGTGCAAACTTATGAACTAATTAAAGAATCTTTAGAATTCTAAGTAACTTCTACATCTAAAAAAAAATAAAAATCAGCACTTAAAATTATGAGTGTCTGAAAAGAAAGATAACATCAGATCCCTTCACTGTTTTGTAACAAAACAAGAAAACAAAGTCAAGCCATGTTTTAAATTGCCACAAAGTACTAGGTGTGTCCCACTATGACTATTGCACTCCTATGCAAATTAAGATTATCTTTAAAATCTAGAGCCTTAGTTCCCAGCATAATTTCAATCATCTATGCAAATTCACGAGTCAGGTACTCTCAAAGACTTGTATTTGTTTAAGTAAAAAAAATACAAATAATTAAATAGTTTGGGCAGAAGGCAGATATAGTTGTGATGGTCTAATGACATAAGCGACACAAAACCTGTTAGAAGGCAAAAAAAAGCCCAACTTCAAGATGTGAGAAGCTGACAGAGAGAGAATGAGCAGCTTTGGTTTCCCAGGGAAGGAGGAAAGCCAGCACAACACCATCACTGCTGGCTGACCCCAGGAGCAGTGATATGCACTGAGTACGTATCCCTGAAACCACACTGATTAATTTTGTCACACCTTGTCACGGAAACAAGGTAGGGACAGGAGTTTGGCAAGTTAATTCACACGTTGTCTGAGGCCAGACAACTTTCAGGTGAACTGTTCTGATGGAACTAAATTTGTTCAGACGTTTGGACGTTGCTTTGAAGCAAGTGGGAACAACACTATCTTCCTTTATCGAGTTATATTCAACCTCTTTGTACCCATTTCCATCAGCCTGTACTCACAGTGAACATACCAGAACTGCGACACTGAAGAAAGCATCACTTGATTCTAACCTAACATACCCAGTTACAAGCAGAACTTGTGTTTTGAAACATGGGCAATTAATGCAATTACTTACCAAAGATATAGTAAATTCATTAGAAAGTAAGTAACATAAGCTGGCAGCCTTTCGGACCAGGTGCTCTTGACTAATCAAACTGGGAGAAGCACCATTGGTACCATTTCTGTACCTCCTACTCTGAACCGCATGGAGACTGCAGGCTGGAGCACAAACAAACACAAGCAGAGTTTATTTTTCCAGATAACTTTATAGCAGAGGAAACCTAAAACTTTATTTTGATCTATTTCTAGGCCTAACAGCAGTCAAACATTACACATGCAATTGAATAATAAAGACAGAATTCACCACTATTCCACTTGTGTCTAGTTAATGTTAGATTGAAACAGAATCTCAGGTAAACAGTGACAAAAGCCCAGGTTTTGCCGTGTTAGCTCAAAACTCTGATAGTGCTTTGTCTACAGCAGTGACCAACACATGAATACTTCCAAGACAGACAAGGTATAAAGGAGAAAAATGAGGGAGACTTTCTACAAACCAAAACCAAGTTTAGTTTAAAGTTGCTTTTGTTAGAGTAAACATGGGCTAAAGCAGGGAGGGAAGAAGCTTGTAAGTAAATTACATGAAAAATGGGGAGTGGGAGAGGTTGTGCAGATACTTCATGGGTCACAGAAAAGTCTTTCCTTGGTAAACCCCAACACATACCAATGATGGCCTCTTTAATGAATACATGAAGAACTCCATTGCTATAGAAGTTGAGTTCAAAGACAGCAGGTATCGTTGTGCTGGGAGTGATGAAGAACTCGTTGTTTCGGCTAGTGTTTGTGATATTTACACAGTTCCCCAACAAGTGGATGGCATGCATGACGACATCATCTGAGTTTCCTGAAAATCCCAAGTCAAAGTCACGGGCTAAGACCTCCTCCTTCATGGAGAAAAAATCTTCTACCAACCTGGAAAGATCAGTTCCCTAGAAATAAAAACAGAATCACACACTGAAACTATTTTTCCACACAGGAGTTTATCTCTAAACCACACGACCACGTATATAGCAAATATATTAACAATCCACTAACTGTCACATTAGCAAAGCTTCTTTCCACAGAGATTTTCCTGGGATACTCCACAGGTTTTGAAATACATGCAATTATGTTCTAAAGCCATGCAGCTATTTGAGAACGCAAGTTTTTCTGTTTGCTTCTTGGTTTATTTCACAACCTGCAGAGACCCATGGTGTTCTTTAGGAACATGTTAGAGAGATCGTACTTCCATTACCAATGCTATAAAATGACTGATCAATTATCTGGGAATACTGTAATTGGTAGAAATTCTCTACAATTGCTCGAGGACATGAGGAAAAGCTTTTCCTCAAAGACTTCCTTTCCTTGTTTTTTGTCAAGATGGCTTCAAATCACATTGTACAATGCTTCTTTGATCCCATTATTTTAGGAAATTGGAAAGACTGGACTGACAGGAATAGTGATACTATCCTCCACTAGGAAGATTACATTATCTGACCAATATGTTTCAATTTGTCTTTGATTTATATGCAGTACAAATTTTAAATACAGTAGTAAAATGCATATTGCTTTTTAAAAAAAAAAAAAATAACAAGACCGAAGTAACGCTGGGCTACTTAAAGCAGCATGGAAGCCTTACCTGCCTGTGTCTGTATAGCAGCAAACAGGCAACGATGTGGGTAGACATCACAGCACAGGACTTGTTAGCAGCTAGAGGTAAACAATAAACTCATTAAGCACCTGGGAAGTTCAGAACATTATTACAAGTGACAGAGCACTGGCTATTTAAAAAGGAAAAATAATAGAGATATTAAGGTACAGAACTATACCTTCTGAACGAAATACAAAGTGCATTCTGTCTATATAGTAACAATATTAAAGTTATCAAATTAAAGTAACTTGAACTAAGAAGACTGAGTAAAGCATAAACGTTTACCAAGCTAAGTACCATTTTGTATGCTTCTCATACTGCAAATCTCAGATCTGCTGACTGAAGCAGACACCACATAACCTGGCAACACTGGTCCACGCAGCCAGAGGAGTTCAAGTGAGTACAATCTTAAATAAATGCCATTAAGACACTGCAATAAATTGCTACAGGAAATGATAAGAAATCAGTGTATAAATACGACAATCAAACACTTCAGCTTACAGCAAGTTCAGTATAGTAGTGCAAGCAATAAAAATGTTACCAAAACAGAGTAACATGTAGTACTTAGAGAATTTATTAAACTTTGAAGAGAAGGGAGGGAGGCAGAGAACAAAGAATAGTCAAGGAAGCATTTGAAGTCATGAAATGATCATCCAAATGGAAGGAACTGGGATCTTTCACATTAACGAACAGCAAGTTCATATAATCAGCAAAATGATACAGGCAGCTGATGGCGATAGCAGAACACTTACTGAACAAGATGTGCTCAGCCAAGTTGGATATCAGCTCTCTTCTGAAGGGCTCACTGGTGATATCCCTGGAGTTGGGTAGTGAGGCCTCTGTACTTTCATGCACAGTATCATTAGGTCTGAATATAGAATAAAAATTCACGGTATGACATTTAGATCTAGATCAAAATGTAAAATGACCTAGACTGACTTTTTTTTTTTTTTAAAAATACACTAACTGAACCACAGCACAAAAACCCACAATGCATCTGGTAATGGCACAAAAACGTCACATGTAACAACATCCACCAACATCTACCAACTTTCCTGGATTATTTCTTCACACTAAACGACCATCCAAGATAAGACTACCAAAAGAAAAATTGCAACACAGGACATTTATGTTGTCCTATTGGCTATTTCTGACTTTGCCATTACACAATTTGCACCCCACTGCTCTTTTCTCTTCAAAGAACATGGACAAAAGTAGATTAGGCAAATCTGCCTAAAAGGCAATTTCCAGCCCAGCTTCTCTACAAACTGGAAATTCTCTTATGGACCTATGTACCTACCTGTAAGTATTGTATGGACCTACTTAAATGACGTTGTCTCTCCTAGGACCACAGAAGTTTGTAGAAGTCAAGATAAGACCTCAACTAAAGCACCTACCTCTGTAACAAATGCTGATCTGGCCCTAGAGCACAGTTTTGCATTTCTGAGTGACTGTCACCTTCTTGAGCAAGGGGTACTCACTCACAAGTCCTAATTGCTTTGAGACTACATCAAAACCCAGCCAGAACGTTTGTGAGGTTTAAAAGCAAATCCTTCAATCTTCATTAAGCGTGCAATTTTTTCCCCCTAATTTATTCCGTAAAATTTAAAATTAAACCAACACAGGTCACAAAACAAAACCTCTGTGCGCTTACTTAAACTCAGCTCCCCAGACAGAATGCAACTCTCATAATAAATTGCACAGTTACAACTGTGTAAGGTTTTTTGTTTTTCTACACACAATTAGGTGCTAGCTCAAGCACCACTTGGAATGCAAAGCAGAACACTAAAAAGGCAAACAAACAAACAAACAAGCCCCAACTTGTTCTCCCTCTGCCCAACACCCAAAAATTCTCTACCTTGATGGAAGTATAGCTGGTAACAAAGCTTGTTCCAAAGAAAGAGGAGCAGGCACAGGTTTTTGGCTTTGGCTGTTCACATATTCCTGTTAAGAGAAGACTTGTTATTTTTGGTAATTTTTCCACCTTACTCTTGCATTCAACTGATAATATTATATGAAAAAGGCAACTATTCAAAAATGCGACCATGATTAAAACTAGCTCACTCTAAGAGAGCAGTAATAAGGTCACACAAATCAAAAGTCTGTAACATTTTATACGCTCTTGATTTTACTTTATGAAAAGGCAAACTTTCCACAGCAAGAAATCTGTACTTCATAAAAACACAGCAAGCAAAACACATAAACTCTGTCAGCACCCTGCTGGGAACAACTCCTTTGAGACTAGCTTCTTCATGATTTAATTAATGAGAACTGCCTTCGTTAACATGAATGAGAGCAAAGTCTAATACCCTTTCAGAACCAACACGGAGAATATAATTACTGTTTGCTGCTGCTTCCCTCAGACACCAGGACAGAATTCTCCACAGGTAAAGACCAGTTTAGAAACTCCACTTGCAAGACCCCTCGCAGTGCCACAAACTAAAGCACTTGGGAAGCAGGTAGGGTAGGGCATGCTTGGAATTCTTGAATCCCAAATCTCTCAAAAACCAAACACCTCTCCTTACAGGTTACCACTTACATTACTCTGTTTTCAGGACACTATGTTCTTTCAGTTTCTATAAAGACTGATGTGGGAAACTAAAGAGCCACTTAACCGGCTGGTCAGGAAAACAGTTCCCTCCCAGGAAAGCTGCTTAAAAGACTTCCACAGGCAGCTCACTCTCTTCTGTTTCTAAGCCTGTGCCACAGAACTGCAGAAGCCCAAAATTAACCCTCAAATCTCCTCTCCTTTAGAAAAACCTGCAGTGACATAACTACATCAATATAAAAATATAAAAATATAGTTACACTTCTCCAAATCTTGGTTAACACATACTTAAACAATTTATGTCATTTATTACGCTTCTGGAATACAAAAGTGAATCTGGATGCAAATAAGACTTGACAGAGGTTGCTAGGAAGGTATAGTGATTAGCATTTCACTAGATTAAGAGGGCAGATAACCTTCTTTCCCTTATACTGATCCAAGAACAATTGTTAACTCCCTACCAAGAATAGCCTGGAAGTGACCCAAGCCTTTTCCTTTGGAAGTGAATTAATATCTTTCCCCACTACACTAATTATAATGCAGTGCAGACGGTCACAATAATTTCATGCTGCAGTAATTGAACCCTCCAAAGCTCTCCAACCTACTGCTTTTCTGAGAGAAGTAGGGCAGAACGAAGAACATCTAATTAATTTGAATAATATTCTAGTAGGTTGTTGTTACAGTAGTTAATCTTATTAAAGTCACACTATAAATAAGGTATCCTGTAGCAGAACACATTAGTGAAATGTCGATAAATTACTTGTAATACTAGCTCATTCTGCAAAGAGATCGGAGAAAATGTAAAAAGTGAAGGCAGATATTACTGCACCATCCCATTCCCTCAGAAACTATACAATAGTATTTGTTGATCTAGCATATGTCATAATTTCAAACTAATAATAAACTATGACATTCAAAGACTATGCAGATTTTTATGATATATGATCCATTATACTTTTATAGCTACTAATTTCCTTAGCAGTTTTAAAAATCCAGTGAGATAAATGCCTCTCCTCAAAAACAGTGTAAATCAAATAGTCAAGACAGCTGAGTATTGGAGAACAGTATTCAGTTTCCTTCAACTCCAAATGTCTCCACAACTTAAAGAAGGTACAAAGATCAGTTTAAAGTCTGATTGTTAAAATAAAACAAAGAACCCCAGTGAGAATACTTACACCACTCCAAACCTAACACAACCCACTATACCAACTGCACGACTATTTCAGCTTAACACAAACATGTCCATAATCTCACATCTTCAGCAAAACAGGGATACTTCTGTCCCACTGGAATGGACTTCAGCAGATAATAGAAGTGATGATAACCCACAAAATCAAAATAAGTGTTGCCACCATTGAAACATCAAAATGTCAAATCTTCAAAATGATCTTTGAAATATCCAACTTACTTTTAAGGAAAATGGTTGCGCAAAATCTACTCTGACACACCCATAATTCTTCCGCAGCATTCTGAAGACTCCTCTAGCTATACTCCAAAGACTTTCATTCTTCTTAGGCTTGCCCTGGAAAACATGGATGGCTGTTTTGGGTTTCTTCCAATTTGCAATTAAAAGGTTGTATTTAAAATTAAATTGCATGCAACAGCAGACGAAACAAGGCCACATCTTTTGACACACCTTATAACTTCAAGTACATCTAGAGAACTACTGTTCTCTATAGATACCCTCTTGAACATATTATTTGTTATGCCATGGATCTGCATTTAGAAATATGTCACCCCTACCTCAGTACTCCCTGTCAGAGGGGTTTTGTGATTCATGGCTCTGTGCTCTTCAACGCCGACACCAAGCACATGTGACAGGACTACTAGCATATCATTTAACTATGTTACACATTTTCTTGCACATAAACAGAAAATCCCTTAGGCAAAACAAGTTGTTCAATTCCTCTTACCAGCTGTTCACTGTTATAGTGACCTTCAATTATGCGATCATAGGAGATTCCCACGGGTATAATTAGGACGTCAGGAGTAGCATTTGAGAAAAGAGCATCCACCACCACAGATAAAAGACCTGCTCTAGCTCCAGATGTCTTTCCACTTCGAGACCGTGTGCCTTCCAAGAATATCTCTAAAAACTGCTGCTGTCTCAACAATTCTTCTATGTGCTGAATACAAAAAGATTGGAAAAGAAGAAAAAATACGTATCCATTTATACTGGCAAATTCACGTTTGAAATTCACATTTCTCAGCAATCATTCCCTTTTAAATACATGTAAGATCATGAGTTGGCATGAATACTGTAAAAAGAAAAGAAAAAAAAAAAAACCAAGTAATTAATGCTTGAAATAAACCCAGATCAAACTGCAAATGAATTTGCAGGAATATACAGGCAGTATAATGTCATTTGTTCAAGAACAGCCTCTCTAGCAACAGTTGATTGAGCAGATTTGCATTCTGGTTCCTCAGTACATCCCAAATTCCAAGATGTAAATACAGCTATTACACTGAATGGTGCAAAGGGTTGCATCAACCCTTCATAAACAGAGACTTCCATTAAGTTCACAGAGTCAGTGTAGATATGCCCTGGTACAATAGAAATCAGAGAAAACAAGGCTGAAATTTAACATTATTTTGCCGAGTATTAATTCTAGAATTATGCACGCTGAAAATTTGCTCATCCTCAAAGATGCTGGGCATTCAGTTCTCTTTTATTCTATGCATTCAAGACTTCATACAAAAATATATCCTTTTTTTCACAGCATGAAACCTAAACCAAATTCAAAACAGTAAAAAAATATCTCTAGACTGGTGGGTACTCACTTTCTCACCTGTCACTTGACTGAGATATTACCTACAAAGACAAGAAATACGTACCACGTAGAGCAAAGCTCTGTAGAGGAAGTCCTTACGACCATCAGGACTCTGATCTAACTTTCGGCGAATGAAAAATCCTCCTAGCTTGCGGATCAATGTGCTACAGAATAAAGAATTATATTCATTGGTTTTAGACCAATTATACTCCTTGGTTTTAGTTTATAGGAAACTACTGCACATCCAATACAAAATTCCTAGCACAACAGGAACAGAAACTATTGACATTCCCAAAGACTAAAATGTATTACCCTATTTGCACATGATGGGACCACATAAATATTACTCTCTTTACTTAAGAAATAGGCTTATCGACACTATCTTGCTCTACTTCGCTCCCTTGAAAGACCACTTACCCTCTGCAGTGACCCTGACCAGGAGACCCTTGTAAATTGAGATGTTGGTGACCCCCATAACAGTTAACCTGAGCAGGCCCAAGTCTGTGCTGCACATCCAGCATGGCCTTTGCGCCCGTGTTGCACATACCCCCTGGCTGCAGGATCAGCTCAGCCACCTCATTTCAACAGAGCAGCCTGCGGGCAGCTCTCACCTGGCACCAGCAATTACACCACCTGTGTGGCCTTGCCTTTATCTGCAGTAAGAAGTTCTCATGTGAATATCTTTTCTGCCTGGCAGAAGAAACAATGAATAGAGTTGTTTTCTTGTAAGAAAATTCTATACAGGCTCAACTGGCCAAAATAGGGTAACAGAGTCCACATGGTATGATATGCGTGGATTGGAGGCCCGCTGAACACTGCACAACCCCGTGTTCCCAGTGTCCAGAGGGAACTTAGGTTACCTATGCTAGTCGCTTTATACTGCTAGCCCTAATAAATAGCATTTTGATTATAAAGTCTGAATGCCTTTCTTACTGGGATCATCACAGACCAGCATCTACCAGTGCAAAACACCCTCTAAGTCAAGGCATACCCCTTCTTTCCTCATCATTTGCTGCAATATCAGGTGGCTTTTCAGAAAACAGTTATCCCCAAATTCAGTCTTACTCACAAAATACTACCTAAAAGACCTTAAGTTCTTCAGCCACCAGAAACATAATTTAAACAGAGTACACTGGAGTACTTTCTCACAAAAGCATCATTCACTCAGTACTGTTGCTGCCCATTAGCCAGCTCATTAAGCGTCATGAAGAAGAGTTGTTGCCCATTCACAACACTTCCTCACATACTCATCTTTCCTTAGTCACCTACTCACTACAAGGCTCCTAAAGAAAGGAATATCCTTCCTTACCCTACTTAGGTTATGTCAGAAGTTCTCAGAGGATTTTGTAATGCTCTCTCTCCGATCTTGTAATAAGAACCAAAGAATTTCTACACAATGACCTAATAATACTCAGATTATCTTACACTTGGACATAGGATATATTGGGGTCATCTGAAGATTCCCCCCCACCTCAGTCTTTTTCAAATAAGAAGAGATTATTACCTGAAGATGGGGATGTTGAGATTGTTCCCTGCGGCAATGTAGGGTGCTTTGATGTTGTGGCAGAAAAGAATGAATGTAAGGAGCAGGTAGTCAATGTGGGATTTGTGAACAGGCAAAAAGATAAGAGGCAAATTCATCTATAGTGGAGAGAGAAAGAAAAAAGAGATATTACTCCTTTTGTAAAATCCATCTAGATTGCTAGCATCATATTATCAGAACTGATGGTATCTTCCTGTTACCATCACTCAGTTTCTTTACTTCTGGTTTTCATTCAGCTGTGAAAATGAGAACATTAAAATGTCAACTGTACTTCTTCATGTGCGTGGACAGTTTTTATAGTTGCATGCATTATGTTAACAATGATTAATATTCCCAGTTTCTTCCAACTCACAATACTGACAACAATCAAACACCATGAATAGTGGTGTTCCCAAACACTGTAATCAGAAGACAACAGAAAATACTAGGCACCTTCTTTCATTTGTCTTTAGTTACCTAATCCAACTTTCCACGGTAAACCCTGCAATAAGAATCAATTCCTCTGAGTGTAAATGAAACAGTAGAATTTACAAATTATTTTGACAAATTTCAATAAATATCAAAGGACTGGGAACTGACTGATAGTAAGAAAAATTTATTTCTTGGGGATTTTTTTTAATGCCAAAATTAAGTTAAGAATGAAAAATCCTACATAGACTAATTTGCTAAGTTATTACTGCCTGCCTCAGCACAGAAAGAAAAATAATGCTGGATGCAGGTTAATCTGAGATAATCACTCAGCTCAATAGATAAAATTTGATCCTGAAACAAAGCTAAAACCAGAGTTCACATAGCATTTTAAGTTAGTATCATTTATTTAATTAAAAACACTGTTTCACAGAGACACTTCTATCTATAATCTGGTATCATAAAGACTAAGCAGAACTCTCATAAAAAAGAAAGCACTGTAAGCATTCAAAGAAACAACATTAGAAATCTGCTGTACTAGATTCTTTCACACCTTCCCCTACCTCTGTTGCTGCTTTGACCATTTCGATTTGACCTCTGTGAATCTGAATATTCCAGAAAAAGCTGTTAAACAACTTCAGTAACACCCATCCAGTCAACCTGAAGAAAGAACAACCACAAATCAAAAAGCTTCCCTTGTTTCTTCCTGTTTTATACTGCTTCTATATGACTGAAGGCAAAGCCATAAAATCTGATTACTTTATATTCAAACAAAATTATTATAAAATCCAATTGCTTAACAAGTTTCTGCCTAACCAAGCTAAGCCATGGTCAGTAAACACATTTCAGCTTCCTGCAATTATGATACAAAACTTGTTAGTATCAACCTCAGAGAAGGCTGTTCAAAGGGCAGAGAACACATTCCATATGGAGCAATTTAATGCAGGTCCTATGATCAATTGTAATAACTAAGTTAGTTAGGTGACAGTGTGGATCTGGTCTTGTGGGAAAACTTAATATAGTTACAAAAAATATACGTTTAGGTTTTCCATCAGTAAAGTTGGTGAAGGGGACTAGGAACATGATAGAGACAATGTCATCCTTAGCAGCTGTGGTTCTGACTGGGATGGAGTTGACTTTCTCACTAGCAGCCGGTGTAGCGCTGTGCTTTAGGTTTGGGATGGGAATACTAGTGATAACGCACTAGTGGTTTGGCTCTTCCTAAGCTCTCAAGGCTTTTTCTGTTCCTCACACCACCCTGCCAGTGAGCAGACTGGGAGTGCACAAAAAGTTGGGAGGGGACATACTGGGGACAGCCGATCCCAGCTGACCAAAGGGATATTCCATGCCGTATAGCGCCATGCTCAGCATATAAAACTAGGGGAAGAAGGAAGAAGAAGAGGGGACACTTGAAGCGTTTCTTCCCAAGAAACTTTTATGCATGATGGAGCCCTGTTTTCCTAGAGATGGCCAAACACCTGTCTACCCATGGGAAACAGTGAATGAATTCCTCATTTTGCTTTGCTTGGGAGCATGGCTTTTGCTATTAAACCTCTTAAACCATCTTTATCTCAACCCATACATTTTTGCTCCTTCACTCTTTTGATCTGCTTCCCCATCCTGCCATGGGGGCAGTGAGGGCTGCATGGTCCTAGCTGCCAGTTGGGGTTAAACCACTACAGTAGTAAAGGCAGACACTATAGTAGAACATTTTATCTAAGATAAAGACTCTCTCTGAGACATTTGTAACTACAGGTTATTTTATTGTGGACTACTGGAAAAAAGATCTTTCACAGTCTAAGATGCTGCATCTAGTTGCTCTTGCCTGTATCAGTCTGAAGCAATAATGGACACTAATATTGGTCTAAGCATTCATAGTTTCAGGAGAAAAAAGTATGTCTGTATTTAATGTTATTGTAAGATCTATCCCTCGAAAAGGCAGAGGGTTTGAAAATGCATCTGAAAGCAAAGAATAAAACATTAGAAAAGGAATTTTTATGAATAATGTCTTATTTTTGAGAATANCTATCATTTAATTAGAAATAATTGCCATAACATTAGAAAAGGATTTTTTATGAATAATGTCTTATTTTTGAGAATAATTCCTTATTTACTAGCTCTGCTGGTATAACACACAGAAATCTTGGCCATTCTCCTACTCGTTGACAATACTAATGAGCCATTTTTCTTACCTGATTAAAGCAGGTGACACATTTGCTACCATTTCTTGGAGAATTTTCCTAGCTTTTTTCTTCACTTTGTTGATAGCTTTAGGATCTGTCTGAGCAAAACTGCCCGGAGCACTTGGTTCAGAAGCTTCATCTACAATGGCCTTCTGGACTCTAACATTAAAAAGTAAAACTTATCAAACAGTCCCGCAACAGAAGAGTTCAAGACAGACAACAACTGCTGGGAATGAGCTCTATATCACTAGAGGAGAAACGTGCAGACATAAAAGAACACGCACGCTGAACTACTGTGTACTCCAAATGCATTAAATTTAATTAAGTAGTTTTCTAAGCTCTGATAAAAAAAGCTGGATGATGGATGAACATGTTTAAAGTTGATCCTACTCAAAGTGTGTACGCAGTTCACAGGTACTGATATTAAATGATCACCAACTTTCAGAAATGGTTAATAAGGTTAAAAATGCAAAAGAAACAGCTGAAATAGCCTTTTTGTTACTATTTTCTTTTTCCTGCTACAGCAATTTCACTTACCTAATTAGACATATTTATGCAGTTGCTATTCTGCACATCTACAGTACCTCTTCCCCTTTGAATTCTCACCTTTACAAAGTGCAACTAAATTTTATAAGGGCTGTTTTCCCCACTTAAAACATAACTAAGAGAGATTAAGTGTTTTAACACACTATAATGGTGCTACAATGCAGCCTGCTTTGTTTTTCAAAAGCAACACTAACATCTTCAATTATGACTCGAAGATTAAAAATTCAGGAGAATCAGGAATGTTAATGCAGGCAGTGTGTGGCCTCTGACAAAAGTAAACTCAGGAGCGGGCAGGCGGTTGAATTACTTTGTGTCCAGGGAAAACTGAAACCTTAATAGCTAATCAGGGGCTCAACGTGCCATTTAAAATGCAGTGTATGAAATGGAAAACAAGCTCCAAAGTACAGGGTGGGCATTTCACTCAATCTTTTTAAAGTTTTGCCTCACACTCTTGTTGTACACTCAGGGTATTCTGAAATGCTGCTTTCCTTATATTTCTGATGATTGCAGCATGACTTTAGTCGTAATGATTTACATGAATTAGATAAACAAACATTTGAAGAGTTCCCATGTCAAAATTTATTCTTCTGTGTACTGTTTGCTGTCCACCTGCTATGCATAATTCATTTAGAGATTGCAAATTCTTGATCGATCCTCTCTTACTACTCAAGCAGATATTGCAAGTTACTGTCCTGAAGGGCTGTACTGAAGATACTGCATCTTCTAACATTTTAAACAGTCTGGCTTTCAAAACCTGTTGTTTCCAAATCCTTTTTATATCTATATACAAAATCATATTATAATAATTAACATATAACCTATCAGTCGTATGACAAAAGTAGTTTATTTTGCATTATCTTACCTGCTGTTATTCAGCACATTTTCTGTCAGATTCTTGGCAAACATACCCTTATGAACATCCCTCTCTTGCACAAAAAGGACATAGCAAAGGCGTCTTGCAAGCCACCCTCTGTACCTACAAAAATACAAAGAGTATTTCAGTGGGACCCTCAAAATATTTCACTGCCAAATCAAATGCATTTTAAAAATACCTTAAAAAAATTAATTAGGTAAGTAACGTTTTACGAAGGGTTGTCTAGAAGCTTCTGTACCTCCTATTAAATTAATTTTTCAATATGTTAATGTTATGGTTGAAATAACTGACGTGTAACACAAGTATCTGGGACATCTGAGGTCTGCACTACTTCAATTCACAGTGATACTGGCCTTAAAACACCTCACAGTATCACAGAAAATTAGCTACAAACCAGCACATACATTTTGTCTGTCCACTGGAACCAAGTCCCCAGCTCAGCAAGGAGGAAAGAAGATGCAGTGCCCACTTCCAATTCACTGACTTTCCACCAAGGAATATAAACACCCAGCTGAGAGGTTTATCAACTTCTTCAGGAAACCCTGAGCCCTCTTGGGAAACTGCTCACATTGTGTGCACAGGGCAAACTCTCACAGGCACTTTTGAAAATATGTTTGCATTAGCCACCAACACTAAAACCACTTCTTGCTAATCTTTTCTTCCTTTCCAGTGTTTTTAAACTGCCAGTCCTATGTGCCTCCTATGTACTTTCTTCTTGCAAAGCTTTAACAGAAGTAGAACCACTTCAATATCAGTAAATCTCTACACATTCAAGCATTTAAGAAAGGCAACTTAGCTCACATGACCAGTCTCTCCCTTTCAAATTAAACATCTCCTCTACTCTCTCCATCATACAAGTGGCAATCCTGTGAAAATGTAATTTTGAACTTACATTTTGAAACATAAGTTTTCCTAACCTCCCAGAAGCTTCATGTGAAACAGGAAAGGATAAAAATCCATTCCCCAGCAGTGAATATTCATTACTATTTTCTTTCCTCACTACCCTCACTCATCAGGCCAGGAATTCCAGGACAAGCCACCACTCATGTGAGTCACCCCCCAAATCAAACACAGCTGGAAGCCTCAGACAGCAGAGCTAATGTGATGGGGCAGAAATAACAGCTGGAAGAAAAAATCAAATTCTGGCCATTCTTAAGACCGGAGCACTCAGTACTCTGCAAAATCCCTGCCCTGAGGACTGCCAGCACAAAGCATCACCAGTGCTCCAGCAAATGTCCCAAACCAAACCGTGGGTGACAATACTCATGTTGGTTTCCATGCTGGAGTGCTGCCAGGGTCTTGCTCCTGGTTGTCACTGATGTTGGCTGCTAAACCTCCTTACCACATTTCAGTAAATTTATACTTGTGTTAAAACCCCTTTGGAAAGACGAGATGGAGCTTTTAGACTGCAAAAGGCCAAACCACCTGAGCGCGCAGGGCACCGGCACTGTAATTAAGATGAGTGCACACGCACAACCATCAGTGCAGCCTGCCAGGGAGTAGTTATACAAATATTCAGACCGTCTCAAAGGACAAAGAATTTTGTTATTCGTGCTCTCAGGGAAGTCGACTGGTGACTCTGTTTTTAATTGCTTTTCCACTTTCCCCTTCCTATCAGAGTTTGAGAGCTTTATTGACTTTTCCAAATAGCAAAGTTAAGGTGATACGCTTCTTTCTGACAATTTTGTTAACTATAAACACATCATCACAACAGCATAGTTATTGCAGGGATCTGTCAAGGTATAAAGGCTTCTACATTCATTTTACAGCTTAGATATGATGTAATAGAATTATAAAAATCTGTTTTTCAATTGTGTACCAATGGCAGAAGACAAAAACCACACAGAATAGACCCAGGCAAGACGTATTATAAAACTGACACATTCACACCTCAAAAAAAGGCTGTGCTAATCTCTCAATACAGGTACTCTAAGCTAACAGCTAAAGAGAATACCTCTTGCTTTCTAGGGCCAAGAAACTGTGACTATGTAAGCCCATGGGACCTCAGTACTTCATTAAAATTGTCAGTTTTCAGACTATAATGACATTCTGAGCTGAAGGCATTTTATTGCAGAATAATTCATTAACCCATTTTTTTTTGCCCTTATATTTCTAATTTAAGTAACTCTGACCATTCAAAACCATTCAACCATTAGACTTATGAAACTAATTTAAAAAAAAAAAATTAAAGATCCTGTTTCTGTTATTTTCTTCTGTATTTTAAACTACAAGCTCAACTTAAAAAAACATAATTAATTCAAATTGAAGAAAGAACAGCCTCTAACATCAGCTTCCTCCCTCTCAAGCACAGCACAATGCTGCCTTTCTTCCACTCAGACACTTTGGCTCATTTCTTTCAGGCTGCTGGCCTCTCTTTGTTTGCTCTGACTCTACGACAAACACTGCAGGATCTGCTTATGCTAATCATTACTGTAAAGACCTTAGCAAGCATTATAAACTTTCCAAAGAACAGAATAAAGATTTTTGTGTACTTCCAGCGTCTTCATCCCAGAACACAAAATGTATTTCCAATAGCACAAAGATACAGCATCATTTTTTTGGTCGTGTATACCATCCTTCAGGAGCTGTGCTCTGCCACTGAGCAAGACATGTTAGATTTAATTGTCATTAGTGATAATAGTCAGTGCCAAAACTGTGAGGCAGATCTGCTCAGTAAATTAAAATGCAGCCTGAAGTCATTCTTAAGCATGGGAATAAAACAGTTCCTCTACACATTATGCTACGGATGCTGCCATTTGCACTAAAGGAGAAAGGAATTAAACATGCTCTGTTTTTTGTGAAACAAGTTTGACCCTTACTCTCCTTGCCTATAACCCCAAAGGCCCAGCTCCCAAATACACACAGCCAGATTGAACAAGTACACTACTCTCCTGAAGTCAGCATCAATTTCTGCATTTAGAACGACAGAGCCCCTGTATTTTAAGACAGCAGTATCTATTCACTCAGTCTGGACTATACTAGAGATTTTCCTGCCATAAGATTAGAACGCACTGAATTTTAAAAGCAAAAGAAAGACTTACTACATTACCTTGTGTGAGTTTCATTGATATATATGACATTACGTAGACCCAAAGAAGGAATACTAGCATTGAAGAAGTTATCCTGTAAAACAAAGGGAAAAAAGACTGGTCTTATTACATATGAATAGTTGTGTCTTTTCATTCATCATAACCTTTAAGATAATGCAGTGGGTTTCATCTCTATTATGAACAAAAGCCAAAGCAGAGAAGTGCTGAAGTTGCTTATAAAGTACACATTAACAACTCTGACATTAAAATGAAATTCCAAAAGTCACTATTCCCAATTCCAATACTTTGAAACTATTCGCTAGGCTTTACTGCATACAGAAATGGTTGCATTGCCTGTATTCTTCAAGCCAGAATACTTTATCATATTCTGATGTAATATAACCCAGGACTTGTCGTAATACAGAACTCATCTTCAAAATAGAACTTTGTTAAGCCACATTCAGCATTAGTGTAATAACCACGAGCCTTTTGACACTCAGTCTGTGACATCCAGCAGCTCAGGCATCACGGAACAGCAGCCCAAGGGTCAGGACATCCATCCATGGTTCGGTGGCAAATCTACACATCCCTGGCTTAGCCCAAAAAACAAACTCCCTCCAGCCTCATACATCCCTGGTACAGACTCTGGACGCCAAGCTACTAACCATTCTGGGATAAGCCTGGGAGCAGCTCCACTTTGGATAAACAAATATTCCCTGGCAGGAAGACCTAAACTTTAATCTTCCATATTCCAAGCAAGTACCTTGACAAAAAGGCTAGTTCTTTCTGCCCAAGTAACATTTAATTATAAAACTGGTACCATGCCAACAGTGAATTACAGCTAAAACCACTGGGACTGTGTACATCAAGGGAGACAAAAACAGGGTAGTGAAGGAGAAAGATGGTTACCAGCAGCCGCATAGCTGCAGAGTAGCCTCCCTAGCAATTTTGCAATGAGCCAGGTTAAGAGTATCATCTCTTTGTATTTTGTTTAGGACACACCATTTGCCACAAATTAAAATATATGAGTGTCCTCTGTAATTTGAAAATCAAGTAGAAATTATGTGCTGCAGTGGGAGCACAACGTCTTCTGCCCCGTGTTAAAGCACAACTGAATAGCACATACAATCGACAAATTGTTGCTCTAGGCTCTTAAGAGGAAATTTCAAGGTAATACTGATTTCTTTGACTATTCACTAGTAATTTTTTTGTGGATCTTAAAGTTAGATGAAATGTTCTGGCAAAGAGAAGTGAAATGACTTGGTCTCCCAAAAAATCAGCAACAAAGTACCACTGAGCACCCAAGCTCACTCCTGCCCTCTGTTAGGTTATAACCTCACTCTGTGAAATTCTACCTCCAGCTGTAATGTCACACGTTAGCTTTTCCTTATTTAACTTTTCCCCGATCCTATGTCAAGATGTGGTTCTGCCAGACCCAGTGAGCTGATACAGAGTCTCCCTGCCACTGCCAGAGAGAAGCCCAACTCCCACCACCATATCCTACCCTTTCCCAGTTAAACAATATCCCCTGCCTCCTGACTGACACCACCTCCAGCATTCATCACACCCCTTAATGAGCCAGCTTGGTTCAGGCAAGCTAGAAAACTAAGACAGCCAGGCTAAACGAATAAATAAAGCAGGTAATTTTCTGCTTGGTTAGTGAACTTGAGCAGCCCCCAGGAGAACGGGAGGGAAGAGAAAAGGGAGAAGCAAGACTTCGCATTCCCTGCACTGGCAAGGTGTTAGTTTGACCAACACACTTAAGGAATTCGTCTTCCTCATCCATCCCTTTTCCTTAAGAGAATTTACAAAACAGGCAGCTCAATATAAGTGAAATATCTAGAGTCTAATGGAAGGATCTGGTTTGTTAACATTTGCTGCAAGGAGTATTTTCTTCTTGTGGCAGAAGGCAATAAAGGGCTTAATCAGGTCATGCCCCTTTCCTAAGTGGGATCTCTGGGCAGGTAATTAGTTCCTTATTAAGTGGAGAAAATACAGAATGAGATTTTACATCCTAAAGTGTAATCCCCAACTTGACAGGAACAACCTAATTATTAAACGCATAAAGGCCTAAGTTGACGATTCCTACAAACCTTTTTATATGTTGACACACTTAGGTGTCTGTTAGCAGTTTATCTAACTGCTTGTCTTGTTGCCTGTATCATACATAGCCTCCACAGCACATTTGGATTTCTATCCCATCTTATGTATGTCATTGCTACATCCTTCTACTCTGGCACAGGAGTAGAGCGAAATAACTTTTCCTTAGTCAAAGAAACAAACAAATTTCCGCTATAGTCCGGCCAATCCTGGAGCCCAGTGCAGGTGTAACTGAGTGCAATTTAAAGCCTTTTGTGTATGCAATCAAATTACATGATGAACTGGTTGCAAACTATATTATGCAATGTTTTACATCTTCAGCTTACAGAAAACCTGCCCAATGCAGTTCAATAAAGCTGACATTTTAAATCAGCTTCTGCAACCCCTTTAGAGCCACCACCTTAACACTGCTCCCAGCAGACAACTATTCCCCCTTATTCTGACCGGCTCCTCTCGTTTTCAGGATGGGCTGAAAAGCCAGGAATCAGCCAGGGGTAGAAACCTGACCCGTCTCCTCAAGCACAGGACTGTTCTCTTCCAAGTCTGAAGGGAAGCATATTGCTTACTTTCAAACCTGTACTTATTCTGTGGATAGAGAATTTTGTGTCCTAAAAGCAAGCCCCAACACTTTCACATGCACCGAATTCCCTTTATTAATCTAACAGAGCAGATAATCCTTGCACAAAAGTCTCCAGCACTAGGAAATTGTATGGAAAAAAATTAAGTCTGCACTGAAAAGCAGGAGACAAAACATCACAATGGGCATGTGTCATCCATTAATTCTATGATAAAAGAAAATATAACTACAAACAAAGGTGAAAAGCTATGTTCCTTTATGAAGTAATAACATTGTGACCTTAATTCTGAAAGTAAGAAAACTACTGAAACTTCATTACACTGCAACTATGTGTTATTGTCAAACATAATCCAGCCTGTAATCTTCTTACCCGGCTCTGGGGAGTGCATACGTAGCAACATCGTCCCACAAATGGCCTTTTTCGGCTCAACAGAGTCTCTTTCCATTTTAAAGTGGCAGATCGGAAGAGAGTGGGCCTAGAGTTACACTCTCCCTGTAGAACAAAAAACAACTGCATGAATATCGAGAAATACACATTTTACTGGGTAAGTGAAGTCTTTGAGTAAGAGGGGTTGCCAAATATTAAAAAAAAAGAAATTACACCCCAAAAAGTACATAAAACTAACACAATTTTTTTCCAAGATTTTTCTAAAATAAGTATATTATCTCCAGATAGTGTGATTTAAAAAATAAAAGCAAAAATCACAGGGCTGTGCTTATGTATCTTGCACTGCAGCATTTGCTGACACACAAGATTTATAAATAAGTAACTCCAGTAAGAAACAGCAAGGAAACTGACAGCTGAGAAAAGTGGAAGAAATTAACAGTAAATTACACTCTCGACCATATAAGGGTGCTTATAATAAGAGCAACGTATTTTAAACTTTAACTGGACATCACCCTGTAAGATTGCAAGAAAACTGAATGTACACAAAATATTAATTCCATTGACTCTGTAGGCTCTTATACAGCAGTTTCATGTCAAGTGATACAAAAAAGCAACCACTGTGCCTTCTCCCATGCTATGATGTCTTTTCAAAGATTACAAGATGAAAAAATCCAAAGTAACCGCTTTCCCAGAATATTCTCTACATTTGAACATACTGTAAATATATTTAACTACCATTTTTACAAAGATATTGAATGGTCCATTAAAGTTTACTGAATTACGCCTTGCCTCAGAATGAGCATTTTCTGAGCCATATGTTCTAAGTTTCTAATGAGAAGGAAGTTACAGAAAAAAAACAAAACCAAACCAAAAATATTGTTTAAAGTAGAGAATTCAAATTTCAAAGAATTCCAAAGACCCAGTACCTTAAACTGGCTTAAAGGTTGGAAGACTCAAATACCAATCATGACATACTCAGCTAGCATGCCAGCCCAGGAAGAAATGATCAGAAAGTCAAAAGAAATGCTGAAGATGCCTATAAACTAAAATGTGCATATATCACACTTGGCAAGCAGTATGAATTGGCAATTATTCCAAGGCTAAGTCTTCCATCTGAAATAAACAAGCCTCAAAATGCTAAGCCTGGCCCAATCCTTTCCCTATTACCTTCTGCAATCCTAACTCCAAAATTAACCAATTTTGGAAGAACAGTGTCTTCCTGCTTGCCTCCAAGCCCTGACCGAGTTCAACACCACCTTCTTACAAACCTCCTTCCTCTCTCTTTTGTCTTGCCTGCCTTTATCCCACTCTCACTTGGTTACCACAACTTGCTGTCTCATGTAACTTACATCTAGCTATATGGAAGAGCCAGCTGCCAGGACATCTGTCCTTTCCCTCAACTCTGATGATGTCTCCAACTCTTCTTCTGTATCAAATTCAAACTCCTCCTCTCCACAGCCGTGTCTAATTCCTCCTTATCTATGTTTCTAAACCAACCAGTACCAGCCTGAGGCTTTTTTTGCTCCACCCAGCCCTCTCTGCTCACTGCCCCCTTTCTCTCCTTCAGATCCCAAGACTCACTCAACAGAGGACAAGCTTTTAATAGGTTCCTTATTTATATCCACCAAATTTTCTCTGCCTTCTGTATTGCATAAAAAGGTCCAGCTGCAATGGCTACACGATTGTGCATCCTTAGCTTCACACTCCTTTTCACTTGTGCATTTCAAACTACATCCTTCAGAGCAGCAGCAAGCTTTCTATTTGTCTTCTGGTTGATCTCAGTCTACTCCAGGATGGGATTCTGCACTTTTACTGCTGTGTAAAATGACTAGTAACATCATGCCAGAAGACTGTAAGACTATCAATAGGGTTTGATAGAGTTTTTCTTCTCTAGCAACATTAGCCTTTGGCACAGCACTAAACTGTTGGCTCCTCCTTACATTTCAAGTTAAATTAAAACCAAACTGAATCACGGATGAGAGAGGTGATGCCTTATCATCATTCTTCATAATAATAATTTTAAAAGTCCGTCCTTGACTTGAGGACAAAGTAAGATAAATATGGCCAATAACATTCACAATTTTTACTTACCCATTCTTCACTGGAATGCTTACATCTACTTATACTGCACTCTGCTGAGGTGGACAAATAGGAAACATCTATTGTTCCGAGGGACAAAGCTGTTTCATCCATGACACACCAGTTGAACTGAAGATCAGAAGCTGCAAAATAATAACATACGTACATATACAAGCCCATAGACAAACAGAAACAAGTATACATACGCATAATTTCAGCGGTGGGTATCTAACAATACATTAGCAAACTGGTATTTTTGCACCCTTCAGTAAAAGTTAGGTTCTGAAGAAGTTTCACTGCAGTCAGAAATCAGCATGGTTTTAATATGATTAAAAAAAAACTATCCAGCACATTCGTTTTCCATAAAGGCACCACCAACCTGCACACTTTTCTGGCCCTGCTCTTCTTCACGTTACAGGCCAGCATAGTCCCTTTACAGTTTTCCAGCGTTCTTCACCACACGGTTTAAATCATTCAGCCACGTGCATACACATTTCAGCCACTTTCAAAAGTTTACAAATCTCTTGCACTACACGACCTCACTCTTTCATCATCCGCCTCTCAAGGACACCTCTATTATCTACACAAAATTTTCACTAACATTCTCTGCCAATCCTACCTCACAGTGTATTTTACGAGTCTGATCCAGCTGCAGCCAAACCAGTTTGCAATCACCTCAGAGGAGGGAGTTAGCACATCCCTAAATCTGAATGTGCTGCTGACAGGAGTGACACCATGGGCTTGTGAGATTAAAAAGCACTGAAGAAGTCTAAACTTGCACTCTTATTTTAAAACACAAGTTTTGTAGTTCATATAATAAGCACAGGAAACAATCCTCCCTTGGCCAAAGATAAAAGGAAGCAGGTTACACACAGCAGAGCGACTTGGCGCTGTGTGCTGTAGCTGCAAAAGGCTAGAAATTAAACTGCTTCGTTATGGAGAGCCATCGGAATAGGAATCCCAGCGTTTTCCACTGGAGAAAGTGTAAAGTGGCAATACTGCCTCTTCCATCTGTCACCACAAAGAAACTTCTATTACAGCCAAGCTACGAGCCATCGGGAATGGGACTGCTCCCGCTCTGTGCACTAGATCTGCAAGAACAAGGCCTAAAACTTCAGTCCAACGTTGTGTCTTTCTCGCCCTCCTCCCCAGCAGACGCAAACCCCTCCTGCGGCACCTCCACAGCTCTCCCAGTACCAACTGGAGTTTGAGCTCGTACCTCCACGCACATACTTGCCTTTACGCAGCCGAGTTCTTAAGTTGTCCTTTATTCTTTGCTGGCTCGTATGCTCAATTATTATTTTTTTTTTTTTTTCCTATTCTTACTCGTGGAAATTCATATCTAAACCACGCGATGAATACAACAGAAAGGCTCAGAAACACCTAAGCGGCGAAAGTGAAAGGCGCCCTCCAGTCGTGCTCAAGGTCACCTTGGCCGCACCGGCGTAGAGAAATGATGAACTTTAAAAAAAAATACGGAATTAAAAGCCGGCTCGGGCAACCCCGACTCGGTACGTACCTGCGACAGACCCTGCCCTCCCGAGCGCCCGCTCACGCCGTCTCCCTGCCGGGACACGCCATCCTCCGGGGCCGGGGACCCCGCGGGCTCACCCGCTCTGCTATAAATAAAAACACCCGGTGCTGAGCGCCGGTACCGGCTGCGG
>VZRU01012159.1:325507-345639 GCA_013398155.1 Pedionomus torquatus
TAAAAGATAAATTAATCAGTTTTGCTTGCATATGCAGCAATTCAATTTACCAGAATATATTCGTATTCATTCCTGAATTAAAACTAAATTCCATTTTTCAAAGCCCTTAAGATCACTGTGGTGTCAAAGGCATCAATCACCAGAGCACGATTTTCTTGAACAAAGTATTTTCTCCAAAGTGATGTTTTGCTACAAGTTACATCCAATTCAGGCATGCTTGAAAACACTATAATTATGTCAGTCAGTAAAATAATTTTTTTCTTAATGAAATAGGTTTCCAAAGTGGTTTCTACCACCTACAGTTTGGAAACCAGGATAGTGTTACAGAGGCCAATTTTTCTTCCTTGTCTACTATTGGCAAAGGGCCGTTTTGTTTGCATGTTTTGCATGCATGGTTAAAACTTCTGCATCCAAGCTGAGGATTTCTGAGTACAGAAGAATCTGAGAAATGTGATGAAGCATTTATTTACTGTTTTCTGAATTACTTCTATCTTCATCTCTTAATTTTTTAAATGCTTCTTAGTACTGCTTATTCCAGAATTGTCTGTCATCTACAACATCCTAATTGTATTGCTTTAACCAACAGATAAGTACAAAACATCGTTCCGTGGACTTAATTTTAATCATGGATTTATCTTCCTTGATTAAAAAAGAACAAAGAAGGAACACATAAAAATATAACTGTGAAGAAGACAGTGATTCAGATGGAAATTAAGCTCCTCTGCCCCAAAAAATACAGTTCATTTTGCCTGTAGCAAGACATCTGAGAACTGTGTATCTCCCACCCTTCCCTCTGCCTGTGAGAATCCTGAGCTCTGTATGGGCACCTCTAACTGTATTTTCTTTTCCTTTTATGCAAAAAAAATAATGACAAATTAACCAGTGTCTTGCCACATCCAGCCAGTGCTGCCAACTATGTGGTCATGAAGAAGGACATAAATAAAATCTGCCTGGATGAAGCGTGATTCATATTTCGAGAGGAGTTACCCAGGAGGTGCGCCAGGGATGATCTCTGTCCCCTGTTATTTTATCTGTCTTGCTAAGGCATTTACACGGCTCCCATTACTCTGCTGCCAGAATATATAGGGACATACGGCTATTCCTACAACACTCAAATGGGGTGGACAGATTACATGGGTTATCCCAGGGCAGCAGTTTGAAGCAGGACAGTTCATTACACAAGCTTCACAAGCACTTGATCAGTAGAAGGCGTGTATTGACCATTTTTATATAAATCAATATCTAACCCCATTCCCAAAGTATCAAACTGTTTCTCAAGCATTTATGCTAAAATAGTCAAGAAGCCCCATCTCAGAGGTTTTATTGAACAGAGATCAATGGTTGAAATGAACTAGTTTTTAACTTAGAGCAGGTACTTTTGGTGCACATCAAATGCTCTTCATCTATGGCTGTGAAGATAAATATATTTAGTAAAAAGACTTCCAAATTTCTAATTTAGTCAATAATTTTAATCATAGAGTGCCTAGTAATGCTCTATTTCCCCCATTGCCCATGTGGTCATAGAACTGAGTTAATTTCTGTTAGATGAAGATGTCACAAGTCTACTTGTGCCTGAAGGTTTTCAAGGTCAGACTAAAAGAACATGCTTTAAAACGGTGTTATACCTGACATTGATCTGGAAGCAAAATATATCTGAAATTTGCTGCAGAAAAGCATTAATAGATAATAGAAATTCAAGTCCTGACCCTCTGACACTTGTTCAGCTGAACAGTTCCCTCTCAGGAGAAGAACCTTAGTGATGCTGAAGAGGCCTGTGCCATAGGTATTACTCATAAAAGCCATGGTGCAAAACTGGAAGTTCACTTGCAACTCATTATGCATATATGGTTTCTGTTCTCTTGATGGCAGGCTTACATAAATACATACATTTTAACTATACAGCAGTGAGAGTAACAAAAATCTATAAGCATTCAGCGTGAGTGTAACAGTAGTCTAGCGCAGCAGACCCCTCTCCACAGCAACCAGGATGAGCTGGCATCTGCTGCTGTGCCATACTTCAAACCAGCACTTTCCATGGAGAGAAAAAAAGGGCAGAATGAAGGCTATGAGAAGTTCTCACATTTTCACACCAATACGTCTAAATATTTGTAATGGGCCTTCAAAATTTCCATTTTGACCCCAGGATATGTATATTGGAAAGAATGAGATTCAAGATGCAAAGGCTGCACAGGGCAATAAGAAAGAAATCTGTGCATGAATAAAAGAAAGGAAAAAGTAGGTTCACTATTCACTAAAGATGGAAATCCACTGATGAAAAATGCAGAGAAGGCTGAAGTGAGTTGTGTCTTTTTGTTTTCTACAACTGTCACAGAGAACTAACAATTCAGTGACTACTTTTGATAATTCAACAAATATCCTAGGACAGGTTTTCTCAGGTTCTGGTTCTCTCTATATACAAGCTTTAAAATACTCTTTAAACTTCTTTTTTTTTTTTTTTTTCTGACTTAAGCACCTGCACATAGTTAGAAATAATTAAATAATTTTGCTAAACTTCTGGACACAACTAGCTTACAGATTGAAAACCTTGAATAATTTAATTTTCTTATCATCTACTATTTGATCTCTGTGTTAAATACTAAACTTGCCTTTGCCTTTCATTTACTTTTTCATTACAGAATCTTTTCTTCTTGCTTTTTATGTACCCTCCCAAATATGTATCAGTTTAGCCTTTCTGACTTTCTTCCTGTATTCTTGACCTTTGTTCTCACCCTCAGATACGTCTCCTTGCTTCTACTTTTAAAATACTTTTCATTTTGATTTTCAAGTCACAAAAGTGCTCCTGATGCACCTTTGTCAGTTACAGGGAGGGAAGGCATAAACACAGCTCACTCCAAATCAGAAGATTCAGTTTTCAGACTAAGTATAACCCTACAAGAAATTCGATTATTAGATACCACTAACCAGGAAAATCCAGTTGCTGCCAGGATAAGATGTAATGTGACTAGCCGATATTCAGATGAATGCAAACAGATTTGGTGCTAATCAGGTGGGAAAGCCTGAAATTGCAACACAGAAAACCACTGTAGGATCTTAACCTGGAGGAGTGAACCATCTGGGACACTATTGCGTATATCATGGCCACAAAATATTGTGACCTCAGCTCCAGCCCAAAGGTAGCAAGAGGTGATTCTCTCTCCCTGGCCATGTGCTAGACTTGCAAGGTCTACAAGGGAGCAGGTGTTACTCTGGTATCCTTGGAAGGGATGATAATTTGGAGTTTTTTTGAATAAACATCAATAACACAAACCTGGAGTGGACTCACGGGTCTGAACACATCATACAAATGATTTGCTACACCTTGCTTTTCTATCTGCTTTCTCTGTGCCTCCTACAACACAGGAAAATTGTCCTAAGTCCTGCTGAGTCCTGCTAATACTGAGAGATTACCGAGAGGCTAAGGAAAAGCTCAACTGGACTGAAGGGCAAATGCACTGGGTGAGTTTCATCCAGCTAAGCTTGGACATCTATATCTGTATCTCACTCTGGAAAGAAACATTCATTTCTAAGGCACAGTTCATCTGATCCCAAAGCAGATGCCTTGAATATTCAGATGTGTTTCTCCTAACAGGCTCTGAAGGGCCCTGCTTCTCCACACTGAATACAAGAGTAGTTTAAGGTGATGAGCCCAAATATAGACAAACCACTGACTTCAAGTGATGGGCAGAGTAAACTCCAACCCAGTTGCCAAGCCTTGGCAGTATGGTACAAAGCAAACAAATGAAGAATTTAGAGACATGCAGGACCGACACAGAGCCCCGAGATATAACCTACGAGAACAGCTCAAGGAAGTCAAAGCCTGGACTTTGAAATATGAAACTATAAACAACTTCAGACCAATCATCAAAGGCTCAAATCTATTCCAGCAGTGCTTTGCAGCTGGGGTCCCATCTTCCCTGCAGGGTTGCTTCAGTCCTTGGAGTAGACATTATCCTCCCACTGAAGATCTCCAAGGATCTCGCTGTGATGATGCTAATTATAGGTAATCTGCTGATGTATGATTAAATATCCTCACCAGCACAACTTGCCAGTTGCGTGGTATGCTCTGCTATGCCAAGCGAAAGGATCTGTCATTGAACAGGAATAAATACCAGCTCGGACTGCAGGAGATCACTGATCTGAAGCACCTGTTGTGTAACAACGACATCCAAGCTGTGATGCCAGTTCAAATAAATTGCTTTAAAGAAGGGATGCCTTACCACGTATGCGGTAAGAAATACAGTTCTCCCTTAATCATAATTAAGGAATTATTTCTTAATATTTACTTTTCATTACCGACCATGGGAGGAGTGGCGGAACTGCTAATCCACCCACTGTGCTAGATGTGCTACAAATATAGCAAGAGACAATTCTTCCACTAAGGAGACTGGAAGCTAAAAATACAAGGCAGAGGCTGAAGGGCAGCCAAAGGTACAGGGTGTTACTCCCTGTCTGTGATCACACGGACAGTCTGTGCCCAACGACTGTTCTCTGTCCCCACAGCGCTGCTTTAAATACAGCTCAGAGTGAGTGTGGAAATGAGAAGAGCCTCTTGAGACTGTAGAAAAAAGGTGGCACGGAATGATGTCTTTCACACTGTCTTCAAGTTAACGTGAAGCCAAAGATCTCAATCAGTGCAAGATTGCATGAGTTGCTGGCTGCTTTTCTGTCAAATGGATAGTAGAATCTGATTCTAGATGACTGACCCTACAGCACTTCCTGAGGACCGATAAAACTGGTACTGGGATTTGATTATGAGCAGTCTCAAATTGGATCAGAAAGGTCTTTTACAGAAACCATTGTGTAAATCACCAAGTGAACCTTAGGAGGGGTCCAAGGCACCACAGAAACCCCTACTGAACTGGACACACAGGACTAGAAAAAGACTTTGCACTACACCAAAGTTCCCAGAGTGCCTCTAGCCTGAAAACACGGAGCTACACGAAACAGGAATATGTTCTTCATAATGACACAGAGTGATTCTGTGTATTCCTAACAAAAAGTAACCCATACAAAACCAAACATACCTGAACTGCTGAATCCTGGTGGGAAAGCTGAGGTGAAATGATGTCCTCCAAAAAGTTTATGCCACTATCAAAGACACACAGAGCTCAAAAAATACAGAAGACCCCCAGAGAGCATGGTGAGCTTCAGAACAAAGTCCAAAATGTTCTGTTCGAGTCATTTCTTTGAAGATACCGTCAAAAATGAAGCAGCCAAGTGAAAAAAAAAAAAATACTGCACCAAAGTCCTAGTAACAGAATACAAAAAATCCAAAGAAACTACGAGACTTCTGATTGCCTGTGCCCAGGCCAGCATGTAGCATGTACGTACTTGAATGTAATAGGATTTATTCCTATCCATGGACTACTCAATGTATTTATGTTTGGAACTGATCTGTTGCACAATGCAATGAATAACACAGTAATAACAGAGAATAAAGCAGTTTCCTTGGCACCAGGTTCTGGACAGTAATAACCTGCAAATAACACATGACTCATTGGCAGTTCCCTTTCATATCCCATTTTAAATGGAACAATATTGAAGTTTATTAAATTATGTCCATACAGTCAGGTATATCCTGTTCAAATAAGCAGCTTATATAGGTGCTAGCACTGAGGTATTTTGTCCACTCACCAGGGTCCTAAGCTAAAGCTTTTCAACCAAAAGCAGTTACAAGAGAATGATGAACATGACATAACTAAAGGAAGTGTCTTTAGGCCATTACTTCTATGATAAAACAATCGCTATCACATAAAAGCAGAGCATAACCTATAAGTGAACTAACAGCTATCTGTTTTACAGGTGGGACAGAATTAGTTTTTTCCAAAAGAAGGTGGCAGGCACTTTGGAAAAAATCCACGCCTTCAGTGTTAAGATCATAAAACTTAAGCCATCTCCACCATGGGTTGTTTCAACAAGAACAGCAGAAGACATACCACCACATCACAGGAGAAATCCTGGCCTCCTTGACGTTCAATGAAGAAACATCTCGGTTCTGAGCCTTGCTTTTTACTCCTGTTTGGGTTTGTAAGAACAACACAGGGAGTGGAAATTCAGCACAGGGAGGGCAGGTGGTGGACACAACACACTTCCACACACTGCATAGTTAATTACAGCCCTGGAGTCATACTCAATTGATAGCATGGGTGAAATAGATTCTGGTGGTTTTTAATTGCTTGTTGCTATATTAATGTTACTTTAACAGTGCTTAGAAAAGATGTGACTCAGAAATGAGCCACCACAGGAATGACAAACATTTCAAACTGGAAAGGAAGCCACTGGTCTTTCCTGATGGAGATCCACCAGGTGGTGAAAATGAAAGGGAATCTTGCAGTAGATAAAATATTTCACTTAGCCCAGGCATGTTATTAAATATCTGCTAGACATGAGTAGCATAGGGTCTTGTAGGGCACAAAATTGATAAAGTCAAGGCCACTGTGGGAGAGGTTCAGGAAGATCAGAGCCTTCTAGAGCGGAGAACCTTAGTGAGCAAATCCTCACTGTCACCGCGCCGCTGATTCACGTGTCTGCAGGTGGGTGCCTTGCTAATGGCTGTACTTACACCCACAACCCAACACGCACGCTGGCAGGCATGCACCTCTGTCCTTGCTCAGGGTGACATATCTACACAGCATCACACAGAGATGGAAGAAGACCCCACGCCCCACCATGGTAATTTTCTGGTCTGTGCTAAGAGCGTATCCTCCCACTGCTTTGTGCTAATTTGGCTGCCCAGCTTCTTTCTTTCTTCTCCTTCACTTACCTGCTCGCATTTCTTTTGCCTTTCAATGTTTTTCAAAAACAAATGACCGCGATGCAAAAGCTGTGTTATTGCAATGTTTACCCAGCAAGGTCAGGAAGATGGCAAAAGCTATCTGGCATACAAAGATGGGGAAGAAGTGCAAACATGAGCAGTCATGCCAGACACTTTCAGAAGCATAGCCAAATGCAGGGTCAGGGAGACCAGAACAGTTAAAATCAGTCAAAATGTCCTACCCTGAGCTCTGCAGTAAGACTCCAGGGAGACTCATGTAAATCACTGCCTATCTGTGAGATATGTTTAAACTTTCCCTTGCACTGTGAAAAAAAAAAAAAAAAAGTTTTCACATCAGAAGCATCTAATTTCTTCATAGACTTTTGACCACAAAACATTCTCTACATCTCCTACAGGTATCTCTCACTTTAGGGCAGAAATAATGGCAGGATGTGGAGGCTGACTATTCTTCCGCTCCTTACCAGTGCCTAGATGGCTATTTAGAAACTCATTAACTTCCTCAAGAGACCTTGGCCCTAATTAGTGCCTGGACTGATCAGCCTGCCCCTTTCTCCTTCACCTCTGCCTCTCAGAGCTTTCCACAATGATTAATGGAGATCATACTCCTTTGGTACAATTTTAAAAAATGGAATTTCTTGAGCTATCAGGATCTGCACACAACCAGAATTCAGTTCTGCCTTGGAGCTTACCAGTCCACTCCAGAATTACCCAGCTTGCTTTTGCACCTTAATTCTTCATGTGTACACGTATCACTCCTAAATCCTTCTCCAAACCAAGCTCTGTAGTTTCTGTTTCTTTGCCTTTTTTACAACAGAATCTGTTTTAAATGCAACTGGAGTGTCTCCAGGGCTATTCAGCAAACTGCAATGCTGATGCCAATCCTCCAGTTTTTTTAACACAGTCACTGAGATGGAAATGAACTAAAAATGGGCTAATTCCATTTTCCAAAACTATCATGTGTCTTACATATAGGTATGTACCTGTAAGGTCCATAATGGTGACAAAAAGAACTTATCAATATAAAAACCAACACTTTAATTTCTGTCTAAATGGTTGCAATTAACAAATTTAAGTTCAATAAATATGTGTGAACTGAAACATAAACAAAATGTAAAAGCAAAATGGGCAAAGTAGTGATTGCAAAGCACAAGCACAGTCTTATTCAGGCATTTGCACAGTTTAATGCATGTGGCCAGCTTATGCCAAATGTTTTTAATTTCTCAGAAGTATGTTTCACATTCCTCATGTCTTCACATGAAAAAAAAAAATGCTGCCATGCCCTGAAACTGTTTGTTTTGGATGACTGGGCATGGGTTCCACTGCTGCACAGTCTCCAGCTAAAGCCATCCTCTTCTCAGGTAACTGTCACAGTTCTTATTCACCAGAATAAGAGGAAGTATTGTCCTTGTGTGTAGACTATTAAAATAGTCAGTCCAAGGGCTATAAAGTACTAATATTACCCTAATACCTCTCTAATGAATATAATTACTGTAAGTGCCACATAAAGACTCTTATCTTATTTTGGATATGAACACAAATCTTCCATTGGCATTACAGGAAGGCAAACTGAAGCCATCACAATTCATTATCATAATTATATATTAATGATAACCCAAGATTTTTTTTTTCAAAGCAGTGTTTGAAAAACATAATCACTACAGCAACAGAGATCCTAGCAGGAGTGAGGATAGTGATCTCCTGAAGGGTACCCTACCTGTAGCAATTAAAATTGTAATCAACAGATTTCTCAGCTCAAAGACAGCCTGGTGAAAATAATAAAATATTTTAACAAAACATGATGACGTGACACCCAAGGAAATTCTTAACAGTATATCTAAGAGAGGCACGAGGCTACAAGGCCCATTTAAAATAATAACAGTCAGTAACCTGTTAAAAATGTTCCTGTTCTGGCATCCTTACCTTGAGTAGTCACTTATTTACCCAGCTTGAGTTGCAGGCATGGTCAAACCACTGATTAAATATTTCCTGAACTCTATTGCTGGTTTCCTTAGGATTCCATATGTATGCACCCAAACCACACATACCATTTTTCTGCTTTCTCACATTCTCATATACAAATTTCCATTTCTGTATTAATTGTCCTTTCTATTTCAAACACAATTTCCCTCACAAACTCAGGCCTTCTAAATTTCTTAAAGACCAGTCTTTAAAAAAAAAAACATATTGAATAAGTAGACATTTCCCTCCACCCTTCCTAAGTTAAAATTTCAATCTAAAGAACTCTTCTGCTTCAGAGAATTATGGGGAACAGAAAACTTCACCAAACAAGAAGTGCTTCCACCTCTGTAAGCACAACTGGTCAAATTTCAGAATTTCCATCGTGAAGAACATTTCCACATTCATTCTGTGCAGAATTTGGATGAAAAGTCAAAATTATGAATTCCATAGAAATATTGATATATCCTATAAATATATGCTTCTGATGGAACGGTGTGTTATATCCTTACCAGTTCTCATTTTTAAATAACTTAAGGGCAACAGTTCATCCTCAGACGGAACACTGCTTCTCTGACTGGCCCTCTCTGGCAGTATTCTCAGGGCAATGAAACTAAATTGCCCTCAGAAATGATGGAGGCTCCTTGTACTTGCAGAATGAAGACCAATCTGAAGAATACTTGGTGGGCTCTAAAGCCTTGTTTTTAAGTAGTCTCACTGCAGGAAAAGTAGCTTCATTGGAAAAGGTACTTTGTGTGTAAGATAGGAGTTATTTTTTTTAAAAAAACTGTTCTGCCTGAAACTCAAAGTGCAATAGTTTTTTTTGGCCAGTATAGGTAGAGAAGCCTCCAGTGCTGAATAATAATGGCAAGGGGACCATCAGTTCTGCAATCATGAGATATAAATTCCTAAATAATGTCTTTTGAAAACATGAATTAGCCATCTAAATCACTTAGATTTTTCAAAAAAATAAATAATTAAATGTATTTAGGTACCAAGTCCCTCTGCAGTTAAGATATTTAACCATAAACAGGAAGTTTTGGATAAAATAGCTATGCAATTTCTAAAAAACATTTCAAAATTAGAGCATACTGGCCAAGAAGAAAAAGCTGTTACCATCATTACAGTCAACCACATAAATAAACCACAACCAGCATGATTGATCTCGGTGGCCTTTAATCCTGATGGCTCTTTTCCCAGGCCATGTAGGACACTTTGTCCAGCATGTTAAATCTAAAAGTTAATAACTATTGCAGATAACACGGCTATATACAGCATTTAGATACAAATATCAGGGCATGTACCTGCACAAGAACTACATTGTCCACTAGTCAGGTTACCCCCAACTTTGGCATGGGTGGATAAATAAGAGATAAGAGGATGAGAAGAGCTGCCCCTTTTTGTATGATCTGTTCAAAATGAGATGCAAGGACAGTCCATGCATCGGGGAAGGCTGGGGCAGGTCCCCTTGCACACTGAGCCATGGAAACCTCCCTGAAGAAAGCAGAGCAATGAAATATCAAGGTACAGTTTCCCTCTTTCTCCTTTAAGCTTCTGGGGCTTCTGAGAAGCAAAACTCAGGCTGCACCTGGCCTCCTCGCTTCACTTCAGGAGAGTGTAGTGAGTCTGGGACTAAAGGGTCGAGGCTGGCTACGACTGCGCAGCAGCCACGAGGTAGCACGGGAGCCTTGATTTCATTCTCTTTGAATGGTAATGATTAAAGTAGCTGGTCAAGCGCAAAACCATGTATGAATAACACGGGATCACAACAACAGCCTGGGGCCAGGGAACCATCTTAGCTGACCACCGTCAGTGCCCGACATCAGCTACTGTCACCCAGCCTGGCTGACGGCATTCTCCCGGTGAGAGGAGCAGAGGCAGATCAGCAAGCAGCAAACTGCCCCTGAAGCCCTGTACAAAGCGAGGGGAGTGTTGGAAGGAAAGATTTACAAACAAAATCTCACACACAAACACATTGAAGTAGCACAGGCAAAGTCATGAAGTGAAGGAGACTGCAAGCATCTGTGTTTGCTGAGCTCAATGAAGAGTTGTAACTGAACAGGAGGAGGTGGGAGAGGAAACATTAAAGGTGTGAAGAAGAGAAGCCAGCCCACAAAACCAGAAGGTGGTATTGTATAGTAACACCTGCAGACAACGTGCTTTTAGTGGCATATTGGACAGACGGTAAGGGTTGCAACTACAGGAGGAAAATGAAGATTAGGAAGAGGAGAAAGGGGCTGGCATAGGGATCAGCAATGCTGATAGAAAAGGAGACTGGAAGGTCTGAGGTCACTCTGCAACTGGAGGTCTCAGCTGAGTTGGCTCCTGACAGGAGTTAAAGGAGGAAGGGAACATGTGGCATTTGTTGTCCTGGAGAGGAACATCTTTCTAAACGACTTGTTACCAGCCAGAAGATTAAGGCTCAGAAAAGAAGTCAAAAATGTCTGGATGACTGAACTTATTTCACTCTACTTCTCCTATTCCTGAGAGATGTAGGTTTTGACCTATTCTACTTTAAAGTACCTGATAATAAATTATCTACAGTATTAGTTAATGAATGTATCCTCAAAGAAGTTCTTTAAAGAAGTTATGTTTGCCTTCATATCATTGCTTGTTTGCCACATCAAAAGAGGAACACTGAATAATAATTCCCACAGATAATGCAAATGATCAGAATGGCCCAATGAAAGGCCCAGGAGATGCGGCAGCACTCAGAAGAGGGTGAGATGTCTTCCCGAGATTTCATATGAGTGAGTGAGTCACTTTGTGATTCACTGTCTCACATGTTTTCTGTTGATAGTACACCACTAACACCATCTCCTGGCCAGTTGGTGTCTGGAGTCAAATCTATAAAGGTTTCTGAAAGCCTGGAGTGAAAGATGTTGCAAATCTAGAACATATTATCTTTTCCATATTTTATATACGCTCATATATATTGACCCTACATGTGCCAAAATAAAACCCCACAGAATTAGATGAAGAGTACAGGCACTTCAACTAGATTTTTTTTTTTCCCAAAGTGTTTCCAGCAAAGTGTATCAGAATAGTCTAAAATCAGCTCACATTTTCAGATTCAAACATGGCTTTGGGTATACTTTTTTTTTTTAAGACCCACTGAGAAAACCAAACCTAAAATTAAGGAGATGCTTGTGAAAACAGATCATTTTCCAATGTTTCAAGATGCACTTTAAACCTTACTGAAACATCATTGATGTACCTTCATCACCTGTTGCTATCAAAGATGCAGTATTTCCTGATCTTTTTACTCATTTTTAAGATATCAAGGCTACCAAAGATTCAAAGAGTAACTCTTCAACTTTATGTGCTTTTGGTGTAGCCACACAGTCAAAAGACTAAGGTCTGTCCAGTTAATACTTACTGAATTTATCCCACTGTTTTATCTCACTGTTAACCCTCATGCATTTAAAAGAAGACTTTGACTTCTTGATCTTTCAAAATTTAGGTATCTGTAGGTGTCCAACATAGCATCTTAAGGAATTACTTTGGAAATTGCTCAGGGGTTGTTGTTCATATAGATCAATCGACCCAGACACCTTTCATTTCAAAATCATTGAAGAACTGACACGACTCAAGGAAAACACCTTCTGAGCTTTGGCTTTAGCGATTGTATTTCCAGAAAAATCAACGGAATCGGTAACTTGAATTTTTGCCTTTAAACTGACTCCAGCATGTAGCATCAACTTCTAATTTTAGCCAATCCCAGAATAAACAAACAGCAGCCAAGCTTCCTGCATCATTAGCAGCATAATCAATCTAGAGTCTTGAGCACAGTTTGTCCTAGAGAATTCAGGATTTGGAGCTACAGTGGGTTTCTGAGGAGAGCAACCCTATGAGTCCCTTGGAACGTAATCAGATTATTGTATTCCTGAGGGATTTTCATAGGAGAAGAGAACTGCAGTGTCACACTTTCTGGAATAGGTCATAGGAAATATTACATGAATGTCTCTGGTGTATTATAATTGCAAACATTCTGCAGATGACCACAACGCTCTGTTCAGCCAGCTCCGATTGAAATGATGGCTTTCTGCAGAGTGCATACTTCATCCAATTATGTTGCTGTGAGAAGACAGAAATAGTCATTTTAAACGCTAGCAGATAGTACATCACACAAGTCAGCCAAATTGATTTTGAGTGAATCAGTGCAACACCAGCTACAGCCCAGCTGAAGAAAAAGAAAAAGTGCAAACTTTCTCAAGCTAACTTATCAGAAGAAGGCTGTGAACATCTCTGAAGAGCTGTATCTGGGCACCTCTGCATTTGGTGTTTCAGTGAGTCTTCCTCACTGTCCTGTCTTCAAACAGCCAATTTAAAAAGGAAGATCTGGGTTTTATTTGTGATCAAGCAACAAGTATATGAATACCAAATTGAGTGCCTGAAGCCTCTAGACTTGATTGCTCTGCTTTATCCCACTACGTGGAGCCTGTAACACCTCTCTACTAGTATAAAGCATGGTGAATGGAAAGAACCATCTCAATTTATATCATCACTAGTATGTTGGTGCAATTTGGAGAAAACTATGTCCTTTAATTGATCTGCAATTTGGTCTGTTATCTATGGGAAGTCTCAGAAAGTGACCTTTCAGAGGCTGAATGCGCTAAAGGCTGTGTCTTGGTAAAGTTGAAAGAAAAACTTTGTTTATTGCATCAGAAAAGGAAAATCCACTGAGACATTCAACTGCTGATGGATTGTGAGTCATCAAGTCACAGTTACTAAACCATAAGGCCCAGTGTGAATGGTAAACTGACAAGCAGGTGCAGCTGAGTACTTTAGGTGGTAAAATAGCCTCTGAGATAAATTGAAGTCCTCTCTTCCAGAAGACATGGCCTGACAGTCCAGGCAATTGTCCTGCAGCTTCCCAGAAAGATTTTCTTATTCCCAGGACAGACACATCCAAATCGCCTCTCCTCCAGGCTGCTTACTGTTTCAATGACCCAGGGGAAATAAGAGCAGTATGGCCAGCTCAGGAGCCCTGCACTGGGCTTTGCCTGGATGTGGCTCAGTTCCATTATCTGCAAAACACAGATAACGGTACTAATATCATGATAAGCATTATTATGATCACTTTACAAGCACAGCACAAGCTAATTAATACAGTTAAGTTTGATACATGTAGCTCTTAAAGACACGGAATTCTTTATAACAAACAGATCCCTTTCACAGCAAGAGAGACTGTCTCCAAGCACGATGCTATCAGCCTGGTGAAAAATCACAAACGTTTCAAAACAGGGACAACACCAGTATAATGGATAGAGTGTGCTAAGAAAAGTAGGTCTAAGAATGAACTAGCAGGATTATGTAGCTCAAGAAACCAGGACTGTGATTTCGATCAGCAGCTGCTATCAAAAGAAGTGCAGAAGGTTGCCCTTGATTTGAGAAGGCAGCACTACAGACATTGAAAGATTATTTCTTAGGGAAAGCAGTCAGGTCTTAATTCTTCAAAAAATAAGAATTATGGTGAGCATTTCAAGAACCCAATTTTTACCAGTCCTTCATGTGTGCAATCCTGTCTGGATCTCACAAAGCAGGTTTATAATTCAGCTGGCTCAGACCACCAGGTCATCAAGAAGCTGGAGACAGGCTCTGTAGCTCAGTTAAGAGTAGAGGTGTTACAGGGGGAGCAGGAGTACTCTGGGCTCCTGGTGTAATACAGACTGAAAATCTGAGGAAAGGCTTGAGAATGTGAATGGATAGATGCACTTCCAAGCTAGGTGGCAATCAAGCCCTTTATTATAATTCTGAATTCCTCCTGTTTCTGAAATTTCTGTTTCAATTTGCCTTTGTGTTTTTCTTTGCTTCGGTTTTGGGTTTTGTTTTTTTTTTTTAACTTAACCATATTTTTAAAATAAGGAGCATACATTTACCTCCTCAGCAGTCAATGGAACTGCCACTGAGGTACACCAAAGAAATTTGCTGTTAATATCTTTTTAATGCCTGACTACACTGCAGACTTTTTTTGTCAGCTTTTCTGTAGCAAAGCCTGTTGGCTGGGTGAGCAACATTATTTATGGCCAAAGCATCATAGCCAGGAATCAGGCAGAAGATCAGACAGCTCCTACACACTCTCTCAAAGCTGCAGTGACATATTCCAGCCCAAGCTGAGAAACATCATATTGCTGCAACCTTCCCAGCACTAGTGGGATAACATCCAGAAAACAGAGAATTACTGGAGCAAGAGCAACATTTACTGTGTCAGAACCATCTGTCAGCCTGAGAAGATTAAACTAATGAATGACACAAAGAGTCCATTCTACCTTGTTTCTCACCTTCCTCTTAAAAATCCTGCGCCCAGCTCTACACTGCCAAGAGATCAAGACCTGTTGTTGAGATAACAAGAACTAAAAAGCTTACAAGGTGTTATACAGGATGGCATGGTTGAGATCCAAAAAAGCACTTAGGCACCTCAGAAGCCATTTAGGCCACATCCAGGAGATTCTAGAATACTATTCCCCAACAACACATTCCACCACAAAACACTTGATCCATGTATTCTCAACAGAGAATGCCCACAGTTCTGCTATGGCACATACCAAGTGGGACAGCAGCAGATTGCAGCTGAGCCCAGTAGCCATAGTGGCTACAGCCACGCTTCCTTCAAAGGACGGCTGGAGGAGACAGGCCTGGTGGTCATAGCCCTTGTCCAGGACTGTGGGAGATCCAGTGCAGTTCTGCTCACCTGTAAAGTTCAAAGCTATCTTTCCCCAGAAGCGGTCTAACTTCTACCTAGAAGCCAGCCTTGGGCACTCAATGAACAATTTGAGGGTGCTGCACCAGCTGTAGCAGGCTCAGGCACACGTGCCACAGAGCATGCAGGCGTGCTTAGATTTCCAAGGCAAACGAAACATGAATGTCAAGGCAACCAGAGCAGTGTACTTGGCTGCTTTCAATTCAGATACTCAGACATAGAAATCCAGTTCCATTTAAGATGTCCTTGAGTATCCTGCCTAGCCTCCTGATCCCACTCCAAAAAGCACGTGAGTCTCCTCATGTCCTCATGAGAGGTCTTATGTCACAGCTCCAGATATCTTGGCCACCTTACAGCACCTATTGATGCAACACTTACCTCCTTTAGGCAAATGAATCAAGTGTCTGACAAGTTTAGGCATCTCCAAAAGGTGGCACTCCAACGATGGTTGTGGTCTCACGTGACTGGTGTAAGTCATCAGTTCTGGTTTTGCCTGTTTTACGTCTCACACTTTCATTAAATCAAGTCCCATGCCTTTATTAAGTCAAGCCCCAAATCCTTATCCTGCATAACTAGTGAGCTCCAATACAGCCCATAAAAAAAACACACCAAACAAAACACTTACCCCCACAAAGGCTTCAAGGGAACTCAGCTGGGAACTGACGCTTTGTTCCAACAGCAGCAAACTCCAGGCAGAACTTTGCTGGAGAAGCTTCCAAAGAATAATACTCAGGATATGCTGACGAAGGTCAACAGCAACAAGTTGAGGCATTCAAATGAACATGAAACATGATTATTTCCTCCAGTCACAATTCTGTGCTCAGCAAGATTTGGTTCTGTGTCTGTGTGAAGCCTTGGACAGCAGAAATGCCAAGGGAATGCTTCTTCAGCGGCGCGTCTGTGCTCACCCACACCCTGGGGAGAGCATGTACCAACAGCAGCACCGTCTCACTACACGTATGGCTGCAGGTGATTGCTGAAAAATTATGATTCAGTGTTGCGCAGTTACACAGCCAGCCAGGTGATGCACGAGGAAGTTTAGAGCTGAAGACTGTTTCTTCTAGTGCCCTGAACCTCTAACCCTGGTTTTTATGTGACTCTCTCTTCCCCAAACACAACTGCCTCTAATTTCCCCTGCTTCTGATTTGTTTTATGCCATTAAGGAAGACTGGCAGCCACCTGAGGACTATGCAGGGTATCTGTGGGTCCCAGGTATTCTATTATGCACCTGCACGGTTCTGTCATCTGCTCACAAGGCTGAAACATCATAGAATAGAAACATTTAGGTTAGAAAAGACCTTTAAGGTTGAGTCCAACCATAAACCAAACACTGCCAAGTCCACCACTAGACCATGTCCCAAAGTGCCACATCTACAAGTCTTTTAAATATCTCCAGGGATGATGACTCAATTATGTGCTGAAGTGACCAACCACATGCTGTGAGTAACTGACTATTGGAAAGGTATTTATTTTACTAAAGGCAAAACAATGCTGAAATACATAAGGTATTTATGACTTGAGGCAGTGAGTCTACATAGCACTGTAGACTTAGGATCCAGGATGAGTTTGACTGCATCAACACAGCGCTGTGTTTCCAACAGGACCCATTCACTCAGATTAGGCTCAATATAGACGCAGTTACGTTGCTTCCAGACCCAGCACAGGTGTCTCCACACCTGTGGGATAAATACACTCCTTATGGCTGACAAAAGTGAATATTGCAGGTTTTCATGCGTGGTTGGAATCATCATCATCAATACATTGCATCCTCTCAGTGAGTGTCACCAGACCTCACTCCTCCTGGAACCAGCTAGGTGGCTCCATTGATCTTCAGTACCCCATAAAGTCCTTCCATATAGCTTGCCTCACCCAAAACAATGAAAATTGGATATCGCAATATCTCTTGCAGATTCAAACAGCAGAACCTGATTTTCTTCATGTAAGAACCAGACAGTAGATATTCACATAGCTTTCCATCACAATGCAAGGGACAGAGCTGGAGAGACAGGCTGCCCTTGTAGGTGACATTCACAATAAGGCCTTCATTTGCTCTTTGTCGAAATCTTTACAGATACTTAGATTGCTGCGATTATTCAATGGGCTTGGAAAGAGCCAGGGAAGTGCAACAAACCTCAATGGTCTGCTTTGCAATTTAATGGCTTTCCCTTTTCTGTACATGCAATTACTGAGAGAAACCTAACCCTTCTCCGAGCCTTCACCTTTAATCACAGCAGATATCGAATGCTGTTTGGCTTAGGTACATTTTGTGCTTGTTTCTTATGCAAATGCAAACTACTATACACCAGCTGGCAATTTTGCCAAATTTGTTTCGTGGATTTCATTCTGTTTTCTACTTTCCACCTAAAAGGGGTATTATGTACATGGAGATTACTTTTCTGTGAGAAGATAGTGAGAGATTTCTTTTCTTTCAAAAATTATGGGACGAGATCCATCTTGGAGTAATTCCACTGAAACCTGTAGCCTTACACCAATGATTATTTAATTACATTATTTGCTAAAATCGTCAGAACAAAGCTAGTCTGTGTTTCAAGTGCTTTGTTAATGTTACGGCAAGGTACGACCACTTACATCATTTTTAGCAAGGCATTTACACTCTGCCTAATCAAGGTTGGCCAAATATCTTATGCTCCAAACCAGCCCTGTGTGGGCAGACCTCAGAGACCAAGTCTAACTCCAGGGCTGAATCTGATCCCTTGGGCTTGAAGAATTAATTTGTACAAGGTCGTGAGGCCTTTCTCATGCCCAAAGTCATAAGCTTTCTCCTGCAAACCCTCCCCTTGCTTATGGGCTCTATACACTTGACAACAGCGTGGCTCGTAAGGTCTCACCAGTTCCTGGGTTCAGGTTCCCAACCAAGTACACACTCACACACAGAAAGACAAAAATAAATGAACATTTACCCAGCCTCTATTCAGTCAGAGTTGGGCTTTGTAAATCAAATTTGGGCCTGCAGAAGGATTTGGGGTGAGGCTACAAAACAAACACCTGGAGTTAAATCTTCCTTATTTTAGGATTTCTGATGAAGATAATCCCTAGTTAGGTCCCACCAAATCATTTATGAGCTTTGGTTCTTGTTCAGTGGATTATTCTTTAATTCAATTAAAATAACAACAAACCCCACCGATGGATTTTATCCATGTGTACCTCTTTAAGTAATCTCATTTAAATCAGAATGTGATGGTTTGCAGGATTTGGTTCACAAGAATAGTAGGAGCAGCCTATTAGATACTATGTGATCTGTAGTGCAATCCTTACAAAGCTTCAGGTCTAGCTTCAGGTTAATTTTTTAAACTAAACACAGAACTTTTAACCTCTCTTTAGAGCTTTGGATCAGTTTGCAAGAAGCAGAAGTCACCCTAATTATTTATAAATATTTTCGTGTCATTGTAAATTCATCCTCACACGATCGTCGCTGGGTGAGAGCTGGAATCCCTTACAATACACGGTGTAGTCACAGCCAGGCTTTGCTAATGCCATCTGGCTTGAGACACTCACTGTAGAGTGGGTTTAGAACAGTGAATGTTCTCCTGAAGGTGTGCCCATAAATCTCACACACAGGAGAACTGCAAACTCACCGCCAGCACCTCAGGTTACCGACAGAGCCACTGCACTCTTCATCCCACTCCCTCCTCCCTCAAAAACACCAGTCTAATGACAACCAGAACAGCTTTACTACAGCAGAACCCCACATGCCAAAAGCTGCTTGAGAGAGGGCAGACCTGCACATACCCCTGCCACGGATGGGGCTGAATGAGGCTCTGTCCATTGGGGTAACTCCAGTAAAGGAGACACCACAGTCATCTCTGAGGAGCCCCACAGGACTGGGTCCAGCAGGCAAAGTCAGTGAGGTCCTCTGTGTCTTGTGACTCAAGCCAGAGGTCAAGGCATATGTAACTCAACAGCTTTTGGATCTGGGTGGACAACACACATGCCCAAAGCAGAGGCCATGCCAGCTTACATGGCAAGACTCTTCATGGCCCATGTTTTTCATGCAGGCAGGTGTATGAGCAGGAGCATATCCAAGGCATCTTTCTGGGCCTGTCGCTAAAAGTTAACACAGACAGGATGCAACAGGTCACCAGAAAATTTTACCAGCTGACCAAGACTGTCACATGGCACCCACATGACTGATGGGCATATGAAGAGAAGATTTGCCTCAGTTTCTGTGCTATGGTCAATTTTACACATTCTATTGCATGATATTTAATGCCTGTTACATAGTCTTATACACATATAGTATTATGCATTATTATTATTATACAGCATGATACTTAGGTTTATGGAAGATCCTACCTAAACTCAGATTACATGCCTGTGAACTTTTACAAAAATAATTAAATAAAACAACTCCAAAGGTGGTATATCATCTGTGGAAATTACTTTTGTCCATTTGACATTGTCAAGAAGCCACTCAAAGGAGGCATCTAGTTCCTATAAATTCCTATAAATATATTTTCACTGAATTGTAGAAAGCAGTTGTTTCACCTCTGCAGAAATTCTACATTTCCCTAATTAACTGGTAAAAGAAGCATTTTCTGCCAGTGATACACCTTTAGCAGGTTTCTGTTCACTTATTTTCAAGATCTGTAAAAAGCCACCATGGAAAGACTTTTAAAAAAATCAAATAGCAGCAACACAGTCCCATCTAGGGGAAGAGAACTGCTTTTCTATAACTCT
>VZRU01012159.1:346933-370449 GCA_013398155.1 Pedionomus torquatus
TTTTTTTCTATTTGATAGTGGAAAGGTTTTTATTCAGAAATTTAAACTGTGGATTCTGGAGAGCTACTTCTTCCATTCCTGTTACTGGTCTGCCTTTAGTGGTACTTGCTTTACTCTGCTAGCTGAAGTCCTAGCCCCACGGAGAACTAGGCATATCTTAACCCTATGCAATAATCAAAGTGCAATAAAGTAAAGCACAAGCAGCACTTAGGCATAAAATGGCTAAGAAAACAACAATTCAAAAGCATCTGCAATAGCACAGTCAAGACGCGGCAGATCTTTGCTGCCCAAGCTGGGCTTCAATCCCGCGGACTGCAGCCAGTGACTGGCAGCAAATGCATGTGCTGGGCTGAGCGCCTGAGCCACCCTGTTATATCAAACAAGAAGAAACAGAAATTGTTGATGCTAAAGCCCTGATTGTACGCTGATTTCTGCCTAGAAACTCAAATGATCTGGTGCCAGACAGACCTGTAACATAGAACTCATTACAATTACGGAATGCACTTTGGAAATGCATTGGGATATGCCTCAGTATAGAATATCTGCTTTGTAGGTCTGTGACTATTTTCAGTTTACTGCCAGTAATTTCATGGTGTATCTAAAGTTTTTGGCCCTCTAGCCATTTGTTTCAGCATCCTCATTTGCACAAGCAGTTTCTCTGAACCGCAGAATTTTTCATAGCTGTAAAGTCTCCAGATTTACAAATCTGACAAACTCCACAAGCAGAATCAGCCTGTGTGTGCTGAAGGTTTGTTGGCCAGAAAGGAGCTGGTTGTTAAGGTCCCTATTTGACTTTCCCTGAGTATTCCCTACCCTTCTGCAGACATGCAAAGGCTGCAAAACCAGGCTTTTATCATGAAAATGAGAGTGTGAAGGGCTTTAAAAGAAATACTTGAATAATTCCAGGCAGAGTGTCTTTTTTCTGACTGCAGTAATTGCAAGTCTTTCTCAATTTTCAGGTCACTAATGGTTAGTCAATATTTGCCCTTTAAATTCCCCTTAGACATTCAAGTTTGCACTGCCTGATTCTCTTTGAAAAATGTCCAATTCTGCTGCCATGAAGCAACCAGCCCGTAAGTTATCATGTTCGGTATTTGTGGTTGTATCAGCAATCACCGTGTTTGGAAACATTGCACTGCGATTAATCATTGCTATTAACAGAGCTAGGATTTCGGTTCATTTACTATTGCTATTAACAGGGCTAGGCTTTTTAGTTCACTTATTATGGCCAGTAACAGGTTCATTTTTAGACCTTAGCTTTCAAATGGAGAATTCTAAAAATGCGGTTTTCACTGGCACTGCAATGCCAGTGTGAGGAGAGAAGGGGCAGAACGTGTATCACGGCCTAGATCTGACACCGCTACATAGGAGGTGCACATCCACTGAAGCCTAACAGAAATCTTCACTGATATTAATTTTACAGAGTTGGTGATGTTACAGAAGCCAGTTCTGCAGCATAATCTGACAGATTTCAGTACGGCGATTTTTCACTCCATGTTTCTCAGCAGTGTCTCTGTTCCTCCATCAACTATTCCAGAAAGACAAAAAAAATTACATGAAGTTCTGCATTGATTACAAAGCAAAGGCCAAACTCTTCCAAAGAGGGCAGAATTTAACAACCCAATGGTCATTTTTGTGTAGCAAAAGCTGATCATGTTAGCGGACCTTCCAGCACACACCCCTGCTCGCAGAAGTTTAATGGAAAGTAGGTGTGCAAACCCCCCTCTTTGAAAGAAAACCACCACTGAATGTTACTCTAGGTCTATTATTTACCTTTCAGATGTAATTCTGGTGTACTGCTATCCTAAAACCATCATTACCAAAATTCCGGAATGTCCTTACGGATGGGAAGTTAACCAGCTGGCACTCGGTGGCATTTGCTACAATGGGATCCACGATTCGGGATATTACCAGTTCACAATCCCGGACCTGTCACCTAAAAACAAATCATACTGTGGGACGCAGTCAGAGGTAAGACTATCCAGGCCAGCATTTCTGAGCCAGACTTAGATTTCAACTGGACTCACTTGAGAGAGTCCCATTTGCTTCTCACACCTTGGAGTGGGCTTTAGGTACTGACGGAAGGAGGAGACAGACTCCAGTATCAGGGAGAAGGAAGGATCAAACAGTTGTGCCTTGTATCTACAGGCAAAACACTCACAGGCTTAGTGATAGTAGTCTGTGTGTTAGTCACCCACCTGCATTACACAGAACGTACATAAAGTAAGACATACATATAGGCAGCACAGCGTATTAAGAGCTACAAAATCGTGTTTCCTCGGGGGCGTTGTTTTGACTCCAGATCAACCCTTCACATTTCAAAGTACGAAGTTGTTCCTGGTACCTCAAAGACTCAGTACCGCCTACATTTCTGTCTCACCGTCCACAGTTCAAGAACCCCGTTTATCACTTCTACAACTCCATCGTCTCCAATGACACCTCCGTAATTGTGAAGAGCCAGCCTGTGAATTACTCCTTCACCTGCACATACAATGCCAACTACCTGGTGAATCAGGCTGCCTTTGACCAAAGGTATGTCCTCTTCTGGGAGCACCCTTCACCCCGTCTTCAGCACCATGTTTCACTCACACAAAAACTTTGTTACAGGGTGGCCACCGTCCACGTGAAGAATGGGAGCTCCGGCTCATTTGAAAGTCAGTTGTCCCTCAACTTCTACTCTGTGAGTGCTCTTTGCCACCCACCTTTTCTCCTTCACCTTTCACAGGCTTCAGCCTAAGAGCTGGAAAAAAGCAAGAGCTGCTGCTCCTGCCTTCTGCGTGTCACGGAGCACGTTACCAGCCTCTAACACAATTACAGTGGGGTTTGCAGGGGACCTTGTTTCTGCTGATTAAGAGGGATATACTTAAACTGAACAGAGCAGACACATGCCAACTGTTTCTTCAATCTCCCCAAATCAGGCAGATTTTTCTGCTGAGAGATACACTTCTAACACGCTGACAGGCTTTGTAAGAAAAAGCAAAACTAGTTTGCAGTCCCACTCAAGGAGTAGCACGCATCTGCAGGCACCACTGCTCCCCTGTAGTCACTACGGATACAGCACAGCTCCATCCGCCTCTCTTGCAGTTTGCTCCCTGGTCCTCTCACCTGACAGGTATTTCATGTTCCCCAGAGATCTTTAGGTCATGCTGGAATTTTGTTTCCAATAAATGACCTGGTCTGGTGGGAGGTGTCCCTGCCCATGGGTCCCTTCCAACTCCAACTATTCTATGATTCTATGATATCAGGTCAATCTATTGAAACATGTCTTTCCTCCCCAGAGCTCCTGGAGTCTTTTTTCCACCAAAGCACAGTCAAAAAGCACCAAAGCCCCCTCTCTATTTTAACAGAGCTAGAAAAAGCATAACTAATAAATACCGTGTTAGATTTAGAGGCCTGTAAGAGGGAGTATTTAGCACAAGGTGGACTGATGGAAGTGTCTCCCCTGACACTCTGCCTTTTGGGCACCAATTGATCACTAAACATTTTGGCAGCCTTGGAATGCCACATGAAAACCCACATGGTCTCCTTTTCTGATACTGGTGGTGTCCCCTGGCAAGGTACCACACCGCTCCTGTCAACTCCTGACTGAATTGGCTGCAAAACCAAGGGACAGACAGTGAGCAATGGATCTCTGGTACTTTTTTTTTTTTGGCCAAATGGCTGCTTTGTTCTAACGGTCACAGGGCTCCCAGGAGTCAAGGAGGGAATGGATGAACTCTTACTAATACATTTCCCCACAGAGTGGAAGTACAGAACAAGCTCAGAAAGCTAATGGACCACTCCTTTGTTATTTTGTTCACATTTTCACCGGGGAGAAAAAGTTAATTTCAATGAAATGTTGTTTTGGGGTGGTTTGTTTTTTTTTTTCTGGCAAAATGGCAATATAAGATTTATTTTGCCTAGCTATTGCTCTCTGCTGCTGCCTGACAGAGCCCTCTGCCTCAGGTGGGCCACACTTCCAGGCGGTTCTCGTGCCCATCTCACGCAGAAGCAGTACCCAAGCTGCAGCGTAATTCAGTGCAAAGACTTCTCTGTCCTTTAGTCTCTAACACACTATTAACAGCAAAGGACTGTGGTGCAGCATGAGGGGCTGGAACCCGAATGGAAATCAGAGCATCAGTACCAAAACCTATTGTGAAAAAAAGCAAGCCACCACCCTAAAACACCATAGAGAAGTATAATTTGTGAAAAGAGGCGCTATACCAGGTTCAACACATTTTATCACAAGGATTGATAGAAGTTTTGTGACAGGATTTCTGCAAGTTCTCTCCTTTGGGAGAAATACTTGGTTAAATGAGAATTTCTCAGGGCACTTAACAGCCACGGATCACTAACCTAAACACAGCCTTGAGCCTTGGCTTCTGTGCATCCAATCTGTCAGATGCTGCAGTGGGGATGCTCTAGTGCTTCACAGTCACCTCACTGTGTAGGTGAGGAAAGATGCATGAGAAAATCAGTACCAGGGAGCTGAGCAAGAACAGCAGGGTAAGATAGTCCAACAGCTCCAGAACTACAGGTACCTGAATCCTGCTGTGCAGATTTAATTAAGTAAACCAACACTATGACTAACACGATACTTTTTACATAGTTCTGGAGCTGGCTTCATTATGATCTTCTGTAATAAAAAGTGGTGGGATTTAAGGTGGGTACTTCAGAGTATTTGTAACCAAACTTTCTCACCTGAGCACTACACACTGGAGTACTTTTAGCAGGCTGGCTTTCTAGTGGATGAATAACTACAGCTGGGTGAGCTTTCTGCATGCTCACATCCCCTCAGCTCTCACCATGCTGGCCACCACAAACAGAAAACACAGAGCGCTGAACCTTTGCATACAGGTACATGATTTCTGCTTGTCTTCAATCCTTTTTGCTGACACATGGCCATCTCCTGGCCCCATTCCCATTCCGTACAGTCATCTGCAGTCTCTCACTCCCACCAGTTTTTCCCACCACCTCTGGTGGACCAAAAGCAGCTGCAAGCTGCATGCTGTAACACATACCAGAACCCAAAATACATAAATTTCTGTCACTTATCCTTATAAGCCAAAAGTTTAAAAAAAAATAAAAAATTAAACACTGTCTTGGGCTTGCAGTAGTCCTACTACTAGGAATAGAACTTGGAGCTTGCAGGTAATAAGAACGCAGACTTCTGGAGTCCATCTCTCCAGAGCTGCCTGAAGTTACCACGTGCCTTTGTTTTGCATGTTACTAGTAACGTGTGATGCTTTTGTCTTTGTCTTTCAAAGAATGCCAAGTTTTCAAGTATAAAAGAAGCCCCTTTCATCGTTGAAACATCAGAAATTGGTTCTGACATATTTGCTGGAGTGGAAGCTAAGGGCTTAAGTGACAGGTAGGCAAGGGAAGGGGTAATTAATAAACTGGAAATCATGACATTCCTTGCTAATCTGGGCCTTGTGTCTCCCCAGGTTCAAAGTTGTTCTCAACAATTGCTGGGCAACTCCCTCCTCTGAGTATTTCTACCAGATCCACTGGCCTCTGATCACCAAGGGGTAGGTGCTGGTGGAACCCAGGGGAGCACCTCTGCCCAGCCCCAAGGATGACAGAAAGCCAGGGGCTGGGGGATGAAGGGGCAAAATAAAAGCTGGCCCACAGCAGGGCAAATGTATTCATCAGACCATGGCCTCAGGAGACATTTCAATGCAGCCATGGAGGTTCTGACAGTGCTTCTCCATACCCAACACAGGTGTGCCACGGACAACTCCATCCTCGTGCACGAGAATGGGAAAACGAGCCGGGCCACGTTCCAGTTCAACGCTTTCCGCTTCCGTAACATCCCCAAGCTGTCCAAGGTCTGGCTGCACTGCGAGACGCACGTCTGCGACAGCGAGAAGTTCTCCTGCCCGGTGGTAAGACCTCCCTCCCAGAGGAACACACGATGCTAAATTTAGATGGCGGATGTTGAGACCTTCCTGAGGGCACGTCGGGTGCAGAGCCAGTGCCAGAGCTTTCCGTAGATGGAGCCACCACCATACATGAACGCCAGTGGTCAGCTGTGCACCCTGACCCCTGTCAGGCCACAGGCGCTGTACGCAACGTTGATAAACTTGTTTAAATGTATTGAGAAATAAGGTAGACATTCAAAAACTCAGCTCTTGTCAACATCCCAGACTACAGTCCTGTCGGACAAACGGCTACAGTTAAACACGAGCCTGAAAAAAAAAAAATGGAGAAAGTGGAGCTTTTTCCAATAGCTCAGTGCTGAGGGCACCCTGGGGGCAGTGGGAGACCCTGGCTCAAAACACATCACTAGTCAAACCAAACCTTCCAGTCCCCCTTCCCAGGGAACATCCTCCCCACTACCCTGCAGGAAGTCACTGCTCCTGCAGCCACCCTGTTCTCATGAAATACATCACATTGTTGGCAGAGCAGGAGCTGAGGTTGAAGAGCAGGTTCCAGGGACCTCAGGCGGGGGTGAAAATGCAGGTGTATTATCCAGCACAGGGAGGTGCACGCTGCTTGCACCAACTGATGCAAGGCCGAGGGCTACTAAAGTGTCTTTTTTCTTTAAAGACTTCTCTCTCCCTCCTTCAGTACGTCAGAGCTTCACTATTCTTTCTCTCATACAATGAGTATTGTCACTGCTATAAATTGAAGCCAAACGTCATTTAACCTGAAATTAAAGCCCAAAATACTCCTTGGCCAACACGCTGACATTTCAGCAACAAGTATGTTTTGCTAGAGAAGAGAAATCATCAATTCTGGCCAAACAAACTTTTATTTCTAAACCCTTCCTAAGTCCGAGAGCCAAATTAAGATAGTAATTTATTACCCAGTCTCAGCACTAAGCAGAGGGCACTGATTTATGCAAAACTTGCAGGTTTGATAAAACTGCATTATGAGAAATTCTAAGTTTCAAAGGCAAAAGAAAAAAAAACATCTGGACTGAGATTTTGTTTGTCTTTAAAGATTTCTTCAATTTTCTACCCAGCCACAGACCAGACCAGAAAACACAGAACCAGTACTCCTTTCTGACACTGCTGTCAAACATTTCTACATCACCCTCACAGGCACAGGGTGGAATTCCCTGCTTACCCTCCAATGAAGGATAATTACTCGATCAAGCTGGTATCCCCCGAGTCCACTCCCAAGCCCCAAATACAGGTGGTGGTCTGCTGCAATTAAGGTTGAACCAAGCTGGGGATCTATGCTTACAAGCAACTCATAACCAGAATTACCACACGCCAAGTTCGTAAAAAACATGCCCCCAGCTGGGGATCTGCAAAGGTCAGGAGATGGACATGGACCTTTAATCTGCAGAGCACAGACTCCAATACAGACCTTGTCAGCTCTGACAGGCATCATTAGCGCTGGACATGAGATGATGTATATGGAAGGGATTCAGTGCTTTCTGTTTCTACCCAATGGGCAACAATTATAATTAGCAATAAACAACAACAGAAGCCTTCAGAGAGGTCACAGGTTAAATAGATGGAGCTTAGCTCCCCCATTCCTTCTTGACAGGAGGTTTGTTTAAGGCAGGGTGGAAAGGGCAGACCAGGAGGGCTTGTGATTAGCAAACAAGCACCCATCTGGGCTCCTGCTATCTCACAACTGAAAAGAGCACTTACACTGACAGTCACTGTGAGGGTCACATCACACCAAAATCCTCATAAAATGCACTGCAAAGACTCCCCTTAAATTTCCACTGCACCAAAAAACCACAATAGTCACAGAGGGGAAAAAAATCCCTATAAAATGGGCAGCAATATTGACCCAGATTTCATTTCCCTAGTTGGAAACATGAGAGTTTGGTTTGTATTTGCTAAGGATTCTTTTTGATTACATGGTTTTCTCATCTCTTGAGACGTGTGACAAACGGAAACTGCGCATGGAGCAAACTGGAGGCGTTTTAGTGGCGGAGATCTCTGTACGCAGTAAGTGACTGGGTTTGGGGGGTATTTCCCACTTTGGGAAGCAATGAAGTTGGGAACTGCTGGTGGCTCAGGAGGAAGCAGAGGGAGCTGAAGCTTCTGCCAGAGCCCTTTCCCTTGTGGCAGCAGGAGTCTGAAAGAGAAGTTGGTCCGCTCCAGGCTCAGGGCTCTGGCAGAAGAGCTCAGTGAAGCTCTCCTCAATTACCAAGTGAGTAAAGGAAACCATTTGGCACTAATGACAAATGGCCAAACCACTTGCAGACCGAGTTAGCAATGTAAATTCTGCTCACCTGCATTTGACCTCAGGCTCTGAGAGATGGAATGGGACTGGGAGAGACGTCAGGCTCAGGAGCAGCAGGGAAGCTATTCTTTCCGCTGTGGGTTGGTACTTCAGCATAACCCCAACCAGGAGGTTAACCTTATGTGCCTGTCCCTCCTGATACACAAATTGAACTGCCATCATGTTTTCCGAATATAAACTGCCTGTTTCCTCTAACTGCACCTTCTGGAGGCACGAGGAGTTTGCCCCCGAGCGTAGTTTAATTCTGTGGATCCCGCACATCTTTTGGACCAAGCCCTTGGAAGAAGGGATGCCTAAATCACGTTTTCACTAAAGCCATTTACACTAGTTCATCAATTACATCCACACCAACCTGAATGTCAGGCTAAAACTGCAGCACGATTATAATTTGGTACGCTGCACCAGTAAAACCTCATCGATTTTAAAAGACAAAAGAACTGATAAGCTTTATAAATTCAGACAGTAAAGTCAAGAGGAAGAAATATTCCAAATTTCAAAGTGTGGCAAACGTTGTCTGTTCTGCTTTCACAAAGTACCCCAGTGCACCTTGCCCTATTTTAAACATGCTATCCTGATGTTATCTTTTTCTCTTATTTTATACAGGCAAAGGTTTATCCAGATTTTACACACTCTCAGGTAAATAGCAAAGTATGGCAATTAAAATATCAATCCCAAATATGGATTTTGAGTGACTCTGTCAACATAAAACCCAAGTTCAAGGAAAGACCTGGTAAACTTGACAGAAATGGAAATATTTCAAAATCAAATTTTATTTCTCAACATTCTACACTTTGTTTTCCTCCTTTTGGCACACCCCCTCACTCTGGACAATAAAATCATACCGATAACTTCCAATTCACACCCTCCTCCCAAAAAGGACCAAGTATCTTTCACTGGGTTAACAGAGATATCTAAAAGCCTTTATATTTAGAGAGGGTTTGAAAAAGCCCTTTCAAAGCCTATTTGTTCAAACTTGATATGGTGACAGAGCCACATTAGGAGCATGCAGTTGCATTGATAGGGTTGAGAAGAGAATGTGAAAAGCAGCTGCCAATGAAGTACTCACATTTAGTCTGTTTCTCTTGCAGATATCATCTTCCACCTGCTCTTTGTGATTGGATTTTGTGCTGTTTTATTATAAAACACAGCCCAGCTGTGTTTCTTAACTTTTCCCAACCCTATTGGACCTGGACTTCTTTACTGAAGATGTTTATTTTACAGAGGAAAAAATGAAAGTCACAAAAAAATCCTCGTGCACCATTTTACCAGATAAATAAAACATTCCATGAGCTTTGTGCCTTGAGTACTGGAGAATCCCCAACCAGCTTTGCCCCTCCCCAGTCTCTGCAGGTGTTTTAAGCTAGCGAAACCCCAAGGGTTACGTATTCTGCCAATGCCTCCTTTTAAAGAGTCATGATACCAATTGTACTTGTTTCTATAAGGAACAGAAGGATATGCAAACTCAGCATTTTTGAACACCAAACTCCCCTTCAGGGTCCCCCCCTTCCCTGTCAGTCTCAGTGTGGTACCAAACTCCCCTTCAGGCCTGGTCTTGCCAGGTCCTACCTTGATCTGTGAAGCCTTTGAACAAGATGAAAACTAACCTAACATCTCAAGGATGGGAGGGAAAAAAAAAATGCTATTTATGTAGCAACAATTAGAAGGTCTTCTGAATTAATTACCTGACATTTCTTTCCTGCTTCTCAGTGTTGTCAGTATTGATTGGTTGGGTTAAGTGGAGCACAACACATGCTGCAGTAGGTACAGCACCGTTAGGAGCAGGACGTCTTGCTGACTGGACAGGCTCGGTGCTGGATAGCTGCATGGTGTGGATGCAAATTAAGCACATCTGAGGTTGGAAAACAAGCTAATGAGCTTTATAGGTTCTTGGAACACTAGCTGGTGTCAGATGCAACAGAGTACAGGTGTTAGCTCTGCACCTGATAGCAACAGCTCTTAAATAGCACTAACAAGAAATCACTAGAAAAGGGAAACGATGATTTCTAAAGTCAGGAAACACCAGAACATGAAATGATTTCTCAGCAGGAGTGATGGGAAGTTATTTACTTTCAGTAATTACTAAAATAGTATTGAACAAAACTCTTGAAAGTGTAAGAAACATTCTTAGGCCTTTTCTGTAAATCTCTCAAGATCCTACATGTAAAATAAAGAACAACTACAGCTATTGCACTACCCATTAACAAACAGTGGGTGTACCTGTGACTGCGCATATTGCAGCACAAGCACATTGCAGAATTTTTGCTATTTCTTTTAGAGAAGGAATCTCCTGAATAATTCTGTTAAATTAAGGACTTTAAGCTCACTGTTCTTTTTGAAACCTCATTGTTCTGTAGACAATGCATAGCAACAAGATGCATAGATTACAGCCACACCTTTCAAATACACAGATTCCTTTTACCACAGACTGAATTTGCTCCTCCAGGTGTTAATCTCAGTCCATGCATGTTTATAAGTAACTGAGAAAAATGAAACTGTTTAGAAGCTGAAATGATAGCAGACAGCATCCACCCTGGCAGCCAGCAGAAAACCGTTCTGTTCTGACACCATGCATTTAGCCATTAAATACAACAGAGGGCACTCTCTGGACAGAATTGTCTGCTTTGGACAGACCAGCTTTAGGAGCAGCTTTGTCACTTCAAAGTAATTCTTAGTGGTACAAGTTTGTAAAGCAGAGAGAGCTACTGAGAGTTTTGTGCACCACAGGACACTTGGGTCAGAGACAACGACCCTGCAGGTTTTTCTGTCCCCTCTGCTGTTCTGCCTCCCTTTCCCTCCTCTCACTAACACCCTAAGTTTCAACACCCCCTACCAAGAGGCTTTACCTTTTCAAGTTCTTGTCTTTGTCAAATGAGACTAACATGCCACATTCTTCTCCTTTTGCCTTGCCTTCTCAACAGTCACTGCTCTCCTATGGTGGCTATTTTGTGCAGAAAGCCTTGAATGGAGTTTCCTTGATAGGTTGATTAATTTTCTTCCTGATGATGCAATAAGCACTGCTTTGGAACAAAACTTGCAGGATTGCAGCAGCTGCCAAGTGTGCCTGTGAATTCCCAGGCTGCCTCCCTGCCCAGCGTGGGATGGAGCCTCTGGGCACACATATCTCCCGTTCAGTTACTGTGCCGACTGGGAATCCCACAGCCACACAGTGGTGGGTGCGGGATGGGCAAAGCCCCACCCCACCAAGCCAAATGTAGATGGTTGTCTCCCTAGAGTCTAAAAACAGTTTATAGCTAAAACCAAGCAAAACACAACTGAAAAACAACTCCCAGAGGTGACTGTGAAAAGATCATCTGGCAAAGAAGGCAGCAACCTATGAACAGGTTGCAGCTCCAGAAGTAAACAACTTACTGTTCCTTAAGGAAGGAGAAGCTGTCCATCCTAAATGGCATGTATAAAAAGTATGGACAATAATTCACCTTCATTTTTTCTAACCTGCATATGGCTCATTGATATTTATTCTGCTAAATACTATTTATGTTGCTACTATCAGAAAATGCAGCGACTGCAAAAGATTTTAGCACAAGCTGAAGCTTGATAGACTTCATTTCAGATGCACTATAATGATGGATCTTTTTTAGCTGGTGGGATGTGAAGATGCTTGCCTTGATCTCTGCATCTGGAAGTCTAACTCGGGCTGGTCATGGAGGTGTGGGGAAGGGCAGGTTCGTTACAGGAGACACGGGTACTCTGTTTTAGAACTCAATATTTGTTTTCCCAAAGTTTATGGTTTCATTTTGTCCCAATTCTTCCTCCTGTTTGGATGAACTCCAACAAGGCATGAGTTTTTATATGCTTCCCTTCCCACAGTTTGGCATTGTAATGGTGAAGCACAAGGCTGCTGAGGTCATGGCAAGAAGTAGGAGAGAAACAAACCTACACAGGTATTAAGATGGTAACAACACAGGTTGCAGCACAGTGGCACTAGTACAGTGATACACATTTACACAATATTTTGTTCATTAAAGTAGATAAAGATGCAAGATTTTCACTTGCAAATAGTAAACACCATTAACCTCGGTGGCCTTTGTTTGACAGTCACTGCAGATGCAAATAACCATTCATAGAATCATAGAATGGTTAGAGTTGGAAAGGACCTTGGAGATCATCGTGTTCCAACCCCCCTGCCCTGGGCAGGGACACCTCCCACTAGACCAGATTTCTCAAAGCCCCATCCAGCCTGGCCTTAAATACTTCCAGGGATGGGGCATCCAAAACTTCCCTGGGCAGCCTGTTCCAGAATTTTTTCCTAATATCCGATCTAAATCTCCTCTCTTCCAGTTTAAAACCATTACCCCTTGTCCTATAACTACACTTCCTGACAAAGAGTCCCTCTCCAGCTCTCCTGTAGCTCCCTTCAGATACTGGAAGGCTGCTATAAGGTCTCTCCGGAGCTTTCTCTTTTCCAGGCTGAACAGCCCCAGCTCTCCCAGTCTATCTTCGTAGCAGAGGTGCTCCATCCCTCTAATCATCTTCATGGCCCTCCATTGGACCCATTCTAACAGTTCTATGTCCTTTCTCTGTTGAGGACTCCAGAGCTGGACACAGTACTCCATTAAGAATGTTTAACAGAAATTGCTAATGAAAAAGTCAGATGTAACACAAAATCGTCAGTACAAACCAGCGAGCATGCCACCTATGCAAGTTGGCACTTTCCATCCTTGACACTCTATACTTGGTGTCCTCAAACAAGCAGTGCTGGGGCACTGGATCCTTACTCTGGCTACCCCAGGTCCCATAGTTAAAAAGCAGACTGAGACTGTCAAGTCAGAATTAACTATAATTAAGCATTAGTCTTATATACTATATTGGAATCCCAAAATTTAAAATCCAAACTTGAGAATGAATCCTCAGTAGCTGGTGTCAGAGGACATGCAATTGATTCTACCATAGAGATGCCAGACCAGCTCTGACCCGATATGGCCACACAGTGCGGCCCCTGCAAGCTTAGCCCTGAAAGGAGTGAAACCACATCAGGACTAGAGCCTTTCTGGGGGGATCTCAGCTCAGTAGCACACAGAGTAAACATTGCATACGCCACCGGAATTGGCAATATATTACGCAATATAAACACAGGCAACCTCTCAGATCCAGATAGCATATATGGAAACTCCCTGTCTTAATCCAAATTTAAACACCACCTTCATTTCTCTATTCTGTAAAACCATGACATTTTTTTAAAATGTCTCAATCAGGAAAAAGGAAAACCTCTACTTATCTCAGGATAGTATCATGAGAACCATGACTCGATACATACAAAACAAATCCTAGAAGTACATAGCCTGTATTAGGCGTGAACCTACTCACCCCATTCTGAAAATCAAATCTTCCAAAGTTATCTCGACCCAAAGGGCAGCTGTCACTCACAGGTGCAGAGGGAAAAATAGCTATTGACTGATCGAACTCCACAGCCCTTTCATGTAGCACATCATTGTGGCCCTGCAAAGGCCAAATCCAGTGGCTTCAGAGAAATAAATAAGAATTCTTGCAGTCAGGCACTCAAGGGGGACACTAGTGCCCCGAGCTTTTGTCGGAGGCTCCATTGCACCCTGATGCACAGACATGAGCCTGTTTCCCAAGACACTTTTCTTTACTCTATTATTATAAGGAAAACCAAGTAGCTGTCAAATGTCTTAGCCTGATCTTGAAAAGCAATTACATTAGAGTTTAGAACTGGCACATATCTAAGTGAAATGTCGTTAAGTTCCCCTATATGAAGTGCCACCTGCAATGCAAACAGTTGCTCTATGGTGTAACCAGTCTCCAGCCTTAACAGAATTGTTCCCACATGGAGCAGCCTGTGTCTCCTGTCCTGCTGAATCTTCTCTGTGTGTGGTTCATCCACAACACCCTCCTCCCCCAAGCTGCCTCCCTCTGGGCATTTACAAAACATTACTGGAAGGGATTCCACCCTGCTTTCCCACTTACCCTCACCAGCTCTAACTGGAAAATAACATCGGTGATTCTCTTCAGGGAGCAAACAGACAAACATACGCCAACACTCCCAAGACACAGACATTGAGGATGTGTATCATATCGACCCCATTTTAAACAGACAATTAAGCCCCGCTGGGTAGCACAGGCTTGTCAGTAACATGGCCCTGAAATATGTTTTGAGAAGATCTTTGCAGGCTTAAAATTGTATTCTGCTTTTCCACAAGGGCAGGCAGTAGGGTCCAGATGATGCAGCGCTGCACGACGGGAAGTGGGGCACGTAGATCCTATGCCATGGTGAGCACCAACGCTTAGGTCTAACACTAAAGCAGAGCTCTTATCACCGAGCAATGTTTGCACAGCTCTATCAATTTAGATGGTGATTAATAAGACCTGATAAGAAAAATCTGAGCACTTTTTCGTGGTCTTCAAGCCTGACACCTCTGCTCTAGCACCATCTAATGAAAACCTCAAAGTACTCTAAAAACAGTACCTGATTCATCCAGAAAATTTCATCTTTCCTTTACAAAATGAGAAAAAACTGAGGCAGAAAGAATTAAGCGAGTGGGTCGCAGCACACATCAGGCTGGTACTCATTCCAGTTGAGGGGAATGTCACCAGAGTAACAGAAGCAGTCAGCAAAGAAAAATATTTAACCTGATCTGATACTTCAGAGGATGAGTTGTGAATTAAGAAAACATGCAAATTTTGCATTTATTAAATAAATTAAATAGATACATTTCACCTATACAGACAATCAAGACAACAAATTTAAGGCTTCTAATACACAATTTATTATGTACCCGGTGACCCAGAGTAACAAATCACAAGCTCCCATAGCAAACACAAGGTAAAACTCAAAGGTTAATCACCTGCAGGTAGTTTATACCAACAAGTTTTACCTCACACATGTGCCACTGTGCCTCAGTGGGTGACAATCCTTACCCGCTGATGCACCCAGTCCTCCACCCCCAGCTCACAACCAGCCAGACTCAGGCTGTTTATTCGTGTAAAGGCCAAAAAAGCCAAATTTAGCTTCTCTCGGATTATATGGCCTATCTCAAAAGCAATTACAGAACTCAGGAATTTCACAGACAGAATAGCTATTTTTACAGTGTGAACACGTAGGCCACTGGCCATTTTATAAGCATTGCTAGTAGTTTCTAGCTTTAGCAACAGAAAGAACACACTTACTATACTTACTGCATATCCTAGGTGTGAGTTGCAGAGTGCAAATAAATCTGAACATTCAGTCCTGCACTGACTATTTTGAAAAACATAAAAGTGGGAGGAAAACCCCTGAAATTTCTTTTTTTTCCCTAGGACATATCTTCAACAACTTCACAACTTTTTCTGGCAGATGTAGAAACCAGTTTTCTCCTCGCATCTATTAATAGATTATAAAAATGCATTTGCCTACTGAGTTGTAATAGCAGAAGTCCCTCTCCAAGGCCAGCAGAGGAGTCACAATGAAAGCTTTGCTATCCCATGACTATTTGCTCAATAGCCAGAAAGTGCCAAACACCGTGTGTTTTAAAGATGTTCTAGAAGAGGCTGTAGAGATCACTCAGGAGACTATTTGAAGGGGTTCTGAGAGAACACAGATTGCAGCTCCACCAAGCAGTGAGCTGTTCTCTCCAGTGAAGCTGGAAAGGAGAAGAAAAGGGGATCATTTCTGTTGTGAACACTGTTTCTTGTTTTCTATTTCCTTCATTTTCCCTGATTTGTTTTGGTAATAGGTGGAAGTTACTGAAAGCATTTTCCAAAACTTCATTAGGAATCAAAGCAAGCAATGCACAGAGATCACTGCCCATCATACTGACCAATATTGCCCTCCTATTTCTTCCCCTGCTTCTGATATTCCTTTGTATTCTCCATTGCCTTTTGTTTCTTAATTTCAAGCTTGCTAGAGCAACACTTTGGTTAGCAACACATTTGTAGAGTGTCTGTCAAAAATCTCAGGCAACACTGATGACAAGAGCTGATCTATCTTTTCTCTGCCACCAACTCCACCAGTCCCTCCAAACAATCAACATATTTTTCCAGTTTGCTCACCATGTTTTCCAAGATCCTAATGTGCCTACTGGGGCATATACAACAAGGTCACAGTTGTTTGTCTGGTGCCAAGCAACACGTAGTGTATCGTTTCAGATTCCAGTAGTTTCCTCCTGGTGGCTAGATTTCATGGCAAGGGAGGGAACAACCTGTCTGTTCCATATTCCAGACCTTTTCATGAGGTGCCATAGTCTGATCATGCTTGGGTCCTCCTACCACATGTCTTTGCAGAAACTAGATACACGGCTGATTACTTAGTCGTTTCTCACACGAGTTTAAAGGGGTAGTTTGGCCTCACTGGAGCAGAATAAGGGCTCATTTAATTCAAAAGCCTCCCTCTGGCAGGGACCACCAGCAGTTGCCTACAGAAAGTGCAAAAGCACAAATAAAATTCATTCCTGTGAGGGTGGTGAGGCACTGGAACAGGTTGTCCAGAGAAGCTGCGGCTGCCCCATCCCTGGAGGGGTTCAAGGCCAGGCTGGATGGGGCTTGGAGCAACCTGGTCTGGTGGGGTTGGAACTCGATGATCTTTAAGGTCCCTTTCAATTCTAACCATTTGATGATTCTATGAAAAGCAGCAGAACATCTACACAGTGAATCTCAGGGTCCTCTATAACAACTTTTGTAACCTCCAGCTTTTTTTACAAGACACAAGGCTGTAGGCTTGCATCCTGGCCAACTCAGAGTGGTTCAGGTTGGATTCTCCTGTCGGTTATTATATAACGAAATACTAATACTGAAAGGAATAAAATGCAATTACCTGAGAGGAGGGGTTGAAGGGAGGGGAGGTCAGTATTAGCTAATTTTTAGTAAGCACAGCTGCAAAGGATGAGGCACTTTTATATATTTTATCTTTTTAGCTTATTTTGATGCTTCATATACGCACCAAGATTAATGTGATCTGTTGTGCTTCAAGAGGAGACTAGGCAAATATTTGAAACGAGAAGGGAGAGTATTGCCCACAGATATAGCAAACTAACCAGGAGGGACTTCTATCACCCATGTTGCCTGAAGCAACCACAGTCTGTAATAAAATAAAAAAAAATAAAAATAAAAAAAAGACTAGCTTGCTATTTGCCTAATTAACATGACATCTGGTTTCAACTGGATATTAATTGCATTCATTTCCTGCTTTAAACCACCAGATTGTCGTTGTGGGCTATTCAGCAGCTATTTCCCATCTCTACAACAGCCGCATTTAAGTGGCGAACAAACAACTCCTGCACATTTCACACAGTCTACAGAGCACTTAATACCCGTCAAGCAAAAGGTACAACGTATTTGTGGTAATAAGCCTTTCACAAGTAAGCAAAACTCACCCTTCATGGCTTGCTTCTCTTAATAATTTTTTTCACGGAGATGAAAATTATTCCTATCTGTATTTTCATCCCAACAAGCTCTTAACATGGCGATGATCCTTGCATTGCATTTCTCCACATACATCGGGATGGCTGTAGGGATGAGTCCTTGATTCTGTTGATAATCTCTGGACGCAGCAAGCACGATTCACCATGATCCCACGTCTTCATACAGCTGTTCTCATTTTAGTATTACCTGTACTTAATTGCAAGTGCATATAACAAGAAAAGGGACATATCCTTCCCAGAAAGGGTTTGAGCTCCCCATTTCAAGAAAGCTTTCAGGGAACCAAAAATCAGTGCCAAAACTTACAGAAATATGAACATCAAATAAAGAGAAATTGTCTTTTAAATGTGCTATGGACAAAGAGCTATCATGTGAGTGCTTTAGCCTGAAGAGAAAGAATGGCCATGGTTGCTGAAACACGTATAAGACTGCCAAGGAATTTTGCTGAGCTACTTGAAATTTTGGGGATGATGGAAGTAGGGGGACTTGCAGTGGTACAAGTGTTTAGGTTTTTTTGGTAGCAGAGTTTACAACCAGTGATAGGATCTCCATCTAGTATTAGAAATTCAATGAAGGGATTACTAGTAAGCTTAGGTAAGTTCTCTAACTTTGTACAATATTTATCAAAAGCTCAAAAGTTCAAAGTCTTCAAAGATGGAAGGTGACATCTTTAGTAAGCAGACAGATACGTTACTCCAAGTATAGTCATCTCGTGCATTGTATGTTTCAATGCAAATACAGTAAACACAGCTCCATCAGGATGTAAATATACCCTTCCAAGCTGTATAAAAGATGGTTCAAAACAAGCAAAATAACAACCTGGCAACAATAGCTTCAGAAATCTGTGAAATTCTCCATCCAACAAGTTTACCCTTCTGGAAGAGCTCCTGCTTCCCATCAGCCTACACAATATCACGTTGCTCCTGTGGCTACATGTCATTGCCCCATCAACCTTCAGACATCTGCCAGTGACTCAGGCCACCAGCTGATGCTGGTGCCGATGCCTAAATCCAGCTACGTGGTACCCAGCTCACAGAGCCAGACCTGATTTTGCTGTACAAACAGTATAAAAAGAGCAAGTAGGAAACTCAAATGCTAGGAAGGGTAGAGCAGTGCCAACAGACTGCTGTAGGTGCTTGTCTTCAAAACAACTTTAAATTTAAGAACCTTTAGCCTAAAATAGATGAAAAAAAAAAGACAGGAGAAGGAAAAATGGAACAGTTGTGAGGAGAGGCTCTAGAAAAACGTGAACTTTACACCCCAACAACCAGAACCGACCACAAAACAAGGGCAAACTTCTGCAAGTAACCACAGGAGAAGAACCAGGTTAAACATTATGTCTGATCAATGACAGGATGACAGTTCTTTTGCTATAGTTCTGCCATTGCAGCTCTATATTTGTGGCCAGATATTAAAAGCAGCACTGTGCCCCAGGGCACTGTAACTCAGGCACAGAGCCCAGGTTTCCATCTCAAGAGTGCAATAAGATCCTCATTCCTTTGTAATTGTCACCTGAAGGTTGAGCATAATTTAATATGAGGCTGTGTCATTTCTTAACACCTTACAGTTTATAAAAGTGTCAGGATTAAGGTTTTTCTTTAATAAACTATTTCTAGGTACAGGGGAGGGGAGCAAGGCGTTATTGAAGCCAAACACAACCGTCACTGTGCAGCACACTGTCACCTTGCTTTGCTGCCGTAAAATCTTTGGCATCACTTCAGCACCTTTACACCATTCTGGCAGCAGATAGCAACTGGGAAACTGGTTTGATCAGTGCTCTGGGAGTCTGCGAGGTGTGGTGCTGCCTGGGCTCAGCCAGCCCTGTCATCTGTACCCTGGCTTTCCCAGAGAGGGTTTCAGCCAAGGGGCTTAAAACCTCTGAAAATCAGCCTGAAGGACTGCCTGGTGACTATTGTGGAGCTGGACCAAAGAATACTTTCAACAAGATTGCTGTAATCTCTTGACTAAATTCAAACTTGCTCACAAATCCACGTGCCCTGACTTTCAGGGCTCCTAATTAATGAAACAGGGTTCAACTTTGTTTATACAACAAGCTCTGAAAGATGCTAACTTTAATTTCTGGCTTAATCCTTCCAAGCTTTAGTTCTCATCTCATACACACACATCATTCTCCTCCCCCCCCTCCCTTTTCTTTTTTCAGTGTGACTGTGCACACCACAAACTTCCGTTAGTTAACATTTATAAAAAGTCACTGTCGTCCTTGACAAGAGCAATGCTTTCCTTGCTCCCTGAAGTACCCGAGTCAGTTCTTGTGACTCTTAAACATACTCACTTGCAACTGAAGTTTGGGATTATCCTTATGAAGTCAGAAAGTGGCCTGTCTTTAGGAGGAAAGGCATCTAGCCAGCTGAAAGAGGCTATTTATTTAATTTAACTGCAGGCAGGTGCAGATAGTTATTTAAGAATCAATTCCTACTATCTTTTTTTTTTATTATTATTTCATTTTTACTTTGTTTTCTGAGTTGGGGGACACACACAACTGCTCTGTCATCTAAAACTCAACACCACAAGCTTTTGGAAGTGGAATGCTTTCTTCTCCACAGAAATTTCAGAACATGGAAGATGAGATAGATATAGATATATATGTATAACCTATTAAATATAGTTCCTTCATGGAAAATTATCTCTGAGTGAAGAATACCAAAAACCATGCTCGTCTCTCCCATTTCATGAATGCGCACTGAGCCAGCAATCCCTAGGAAAACAAGGCATAAAGTTGTAGATGAGAGCAATGCAGCCAGTCTCAGCTTCTCTCTGCCTTTGCTGGATGTTAAACTGGATGTTCCCCCATTAATTTCTCCAATTTTCATTCTAGAAATTAATCACAATCTGCAGAGCAAGAGGCTTCCAAACTGCACATTTTACCCTCCTCAGATTGTTCAGGTGTAATGCAAGTAACTTGGTCTGATTACAGACAGTCAAAGGATTGATATTTTACTGCAAGGGTTTTTTTGTAAGAAATATATAACATATATAATGTATGTAACAGCCTTGCTCACATCGAAGCCAACAGGATCCAAGTCTGCCTGGGGAAGAACTGTTGCGAAATCACTGTCCAGGCTCCTCTTACACCCAAGCCCTTCCACAAGCTGTTGCACAGAAAACAGATCTGCATCATGACATAGTATCTCAAATGTGGTACTTTCCAGTCTAGTTAAGAAGTGGTCATATCTCTTCTTCCATCAACTGTCACCTTCTTCTGAGAAAGACCTTGTGCTTTCTACTGGGGGTGATACGGCTGAGGCATCTGTGCTTTCCAAACACTCTGCAGTTCCCAGCAAAGACCAGAGAAACCATTGAAAGCAGCTTTCAGGACAAGACTTGCTTTCCTGATCCTTCTGCTGGCTCTTTCACAGGTCATCAGGAACCAAGGGGGACTTAGGACAAATGGATGAAGTAACCACATCACTTTTCAATGGCACATTATGCTCGTGCATGTTCAAAAGAAACAGAAAGCATATTCCGAGGGAGGTGAGTACCAAGAGCCAAGGATATACAGCTCCTGTTCTTGTGCCACATCTCTCCCTTCTGCTCAGCAGCCTTTCCAAATTCTTTATTCCTTATTCTTTCTCCAGAGCAGCTGGGCTAATGATCTTGGTCAAGGCACAACACCCATTCTCGGTTTTGGACTAAATAAGGACACTCCACCAAATAACATAGACCTGCCTAGCATCTTCCAGCAAGGTTTGTAATTCAATGGAAACACTCAGGACAGACAGATCCCTGTTGAATTTCCTCTGATAATTAGCAGAAGGAAGGACAATGGACACTCAAAAATCATTTTCCTAGAGTACCAGGTCAGGGACAGCCCGCAAATTGGTTGGTGAACTGTCTGAACCACTTGGGACTGGCACCAAGCCAGTAACCAGTGATGCTGCTGCAGGTGACTATAAAATCTTTGCATCTTATTCAGCTTCCACTGGCTGCCTACCCTCAAGCAGAACCTCTCCCTAACCCAGCAATCTCACAGTGACCTGGACTTCAAAGGAAAACAAAAGGTTATTTGGAGAAGTGTCTAAGGCAAGTGGGTCATTTTGTCAGAAGTGCCTGAATCCAAATTGGAGGCACTGATCTCAAACTCATTTAGTGACAGTTAAAACTGTACATTTAGCTATCGCCTCAAAATACAGCTATAGCTGATAGATGCTCACAAGCCCTACAACTACCCCTTCAGGTGCAACCTGTGATGGGAAGCAGCCCATTGGTTAACTCCTGAAACTGCAGTAAAATCTGTTCCAGGTTGTGCACAACTGATTTGCAGTAAGTGCTCTTTGATCTCAGATCTCCTTCCCACCATTTAACTCTTTTTGTTTTTCTTTTTTCCTCAGATATAACCCCATGATTTAACATTTCCTTTACAGGCATGGTATACAGCCGTGATGAGACCAGTAGGCCAAGATACAATATCAGAGAAGACCAGTAGGCCAAGTAAGAACGCACCTTAGCCAAGGAAATGCATCAGTCTCAAGATGCTGCCTGGGTTTCGTATTTACCAAATCATTTTCAGTTAAAAGTATACTTCATATTCAGTAAATACATTCCAGCTTTGTACCAAATGCAGCTGTGATTCCAGACCATCATAATTAATTGACAACCCATATCTAGAACTAGCTAGTGTCATTCTCCAAGTAGGAATGAACAAAAACATCCCTAGAAATGTCCTACATCACTCCTACATTGCGTTTGTGATTCCTTAGTCCCTGGGGACTGAAAACCCCACACAGCTGCCTCAGATGCACTTTGGTTGGAGACAAACTTATTCAGATATGTAAATCTGAGGAAATGACAATCTGGGAAAAGGAGAAGGATACTTAATTAGAATGTCATATTAGGCAAATGCTGTTGAGCAAGGATCAATGTCAAACCTCTTCCTCTGAAAGACAGTGAGCTGTGAAAGGACTGCCCCCTTCAAGCCTTTCCTAGACCTCTTCCAAAAAATCTAAATACCCAGTAGGTTCCCCAGGAGAGCCAAGGGTGACCAGGAACACACACTCATGGGCTTTGAGCTCCCTGTGTCCTAAAAACCACAAGCAGTGCCCCTCCTCTGGCACGCAATTAGTAACGCCTGCATTTATCAATCTCCTGGAAATCAATCTCCTGGAAAAGACTAGAAATTAAAGTCAGTTTACTGGTGGCTTGTGAGAACTTTAATGCATTAGTTTATTTTTCTCCTATCAACCAACAAACAACAGTTAAGTTAGACTTACTGCATTGCTGCAGATTTTAAACTGTTTTACAGCAAAGACAAGTCTCCCATTTAGCAGAGGGTTTCACTTCCAGCATAATTGACTGACATCTGAAGAGCTGCAGGTTAAATCAATGACTGCAAGTGTGAGGTGGAGGTGAAGAAGCACACACAGTCATTTCCCTTCCAGTTTGTCACAGAACAAACAGAGCTTCTGATCAGTACTAATATAATGCAAACTGAATTTGTCACCGCCTAACAAACACGTATGTACAGAATTTAACCACAGGTGTGTCCCTGGAAAACCCACTGGGCTGTAATTGAGTAGATAAACATGTATTACTTGCTGAATATCAGTTGGCTGATGATTGATTAAAGATCTTGTGGTGATGGAAAATGAAGCATTTTCTGGCAGCTGGAAACTGCTACCGCTATTTTATCCATTATTTACTCCTGAAAGTAAACCACAAGATAATACAAGACAGGGCTGCTTTTTATGCAAAAAAGATTGCTATCTGCAACTTTGCTGTACAGAAAAATAACTTCTTCCAGAATATCAAACCAGACCTATCAAGCTATAGAAAAATCCCTGTGAAAAGCATTTCCTTGAGTGATGGAGGGTAGCAACCTAAACCAGCACAGAAACATCTGCAAAGAAGACATCAGTGATCACTAAGGACAAGAAGCAGCAGCTTTATTCATCCTCTTATCTTCTCTCTCCTCTTTTTTTTTTTTTTTTTTTAAT
>VZRU01012159.1:370482-423272 GCA_013398155.1 Pedionomus torquatus
AAAACCTCATTTTCAGAAACAAATATTTTACTTTAAAGCTGTACAATATTTATTAAAACACCTGCTCTTTTTTCCCCTGGCAATGCTGTGTTAAAGCCCAGAGCTCTATCAATATCTTGGAATTTTGCAGCTTCGAGGTACACAAGACAGCATTTCCCCCATGTTTTAAACATGGAAGAGGATATTTCCCCCTCTTTCAAAACGAGGACTTTTCAAGAAAATAAAAAGTCAATTCCCTATTTTTTTCCCCAAAAATTTCTGAAAAAAGTTTGAATTTTCCAAAAAGCAACAGTAACAAGAACAAAGTTCCCTTCCCCCAACTGCTCAGGGAAAATATCCCAGTTTTCATGCCCAGAACTAGCCACAATATCTTTCCAAGTTCAGCACCTGAAAGTCCAGGAGTTCCCTTCCCCCAACTGCTGCCTCCAGAGCCTTCCCAAGGAAGAGACACATGCCCAGGCTTTATTTCTATTGCTCCAGCGTCTGGCGAACACGGGTGGGTGGGGAGACCCCCTCATTACAGTGGGCATTAAGTGGTGCTGATAAGCCGGGATGGCCTGAGCCCTGCGCAAACAGGTGAGTCACGGTTGGCAGCAGAACAGTGTGTCCTGGAGAAGCCCAGGAAGAACAGTATGGACTTCTTTCCCACTCCCCTCTGGGAATCAGCAGCCTGGAGGAAGGCACACCTCGCCCATCATTCCTCCTATGTCCAACTCTACCCTTGACCGCTTCTCTTACCACAACCCCCACCGTTGCAGCAATTAATCAAATGCAGTTTCTGCCTGCTCCTCTTCCATTGATTCATTCTCACCTGACTCTAAACAGCCTGAGAGGTGGAGAAGGAGAGTTTCCTGACTTCTCTCTGATCTTTTGCTTTTACAGATATTTTCTGATTTGTATCACTTTTTGCATGCTTCAGGAATGACAGAAAGTGACAGTTCTGCTTTGCACTGTCCTGTTGCGGTACGGAACATGCAGTCACGTCATGCGTGGGAGTGATTTAGGTCAAAGTTTATTATATTCCTACTTTCATATGTGAACAATTTTCTCCTCCCTTCCCCCCAGGAAAGAGCAAAATGCTTAATCTACAGTAAGTAGAGCAAAGTCCTCCTCCTGCACAGTTAGGATGTCCTAAGTGAAGGGGAAAGCAGCACATGCTATCAGCGTGGTCCTGGGGCCAAGTACAACGCCAACAAGAAGTCTGTCGAAAGATCCTTCATTTGTGTAGTTAGACTCAACGGCATGTGCACGGGCTGTCTAACGTGACAATGTAAAATTATATGTCTTTCACAAAAAATGTAAAATTATATGTCTTTCTCTCACAAAAGACAAATATGTATTTTTAAAAATGACATAACAGTGATTTTGGAAACTACATCGCAGGCAGACCTTCAGTGGTCACAGCTTCCATAAACCGTGCACTTGCAAGATGCAACCAGCAGGTTCCTACCAGGCTCAGATGCAGAATGCTGTGAAATCACCCTGGGTACAGATAGAGATATTCCAACAACTGGATCAAATACCCATTTAGATTCAGAGTTTTGCTCTTTGCGAATGTATTGCGTTTTTAAGCTACTGGTTATTCTAGAGGGTGATGCCATTTGGGTGATAGTGTTTGGCACACAATAATCCTTGCGGACTTGTGCTATGCTGTTGAAGAGTGTAACAGAATGAAGTCCATCAAAGAAATTGCAAAGAGGATGGTTGCACTGATTAGTCATGATAGCAGTTGTCAATATTCCCTAACAGCACAGTACCAGAGCTGTATTCTGGCAGAGAGGAACACTTTCTGTTTATAAAGCCTGTTCGTAGTCTTTGGAAACCATATATATCCTCAAAAACTGACAGCCTTTGGCCACACTTGAATATTAACCATAATAAACTAGGAAGCATATATATATACACCGTTAAAAGCCAAATATGCACTAAGGAAACAATTGCCACTTGCAACACTGTCCTTTTTCTACATCCCGTAGAATAAGACATGAATGCTGTGCATTATACTCCGTTCTTACCTCAGCACATCACTTTCTCACCTTCCTAGGTAAGAAAGGCTAAGAATAAAATTCTGATGAAGTCAAGCTGATTTGCACTTAATTTTGCTCCCTTACTGCATTCCTGCTGACACATTGCAAGAATAGCACCCACAGATTCAACAGACAAAGGAAAACTGTATTTAAACTGAAACTTACTTTGTGTTTTCCTGGTGAAGGGTTGCACCTTTTGTGTTGTGCCGAACTTAGCAGCAATGGTGACATTGTCTGACTTGCTTTCCCCCACACGTCCACAATTTATCTGCTTAATCCTACGCAGCAACTTCAGGTGTGCTTCCAAGTACTGCAGCAGAGGTCCAGGCAGAGGATGCTTGTAAAGTACTTCTATTGCTGTAGAGGAGACAAACTTTTGTAGGAAGTGTCAAAGAAGGCCATTTTCCAGCTTTGCCATCTGGTCATACCCAGACATAAGGATATTTCAGCCAGAAGGCCAAAACCAGTACCCAAAAGCTCTGGACATGAAGACAGCCTTTTATTTTGCCTCAGTTAGAATAGCAGCAGTAAGGCTGAAGTTGACCAACTGAGGGCAGTCTGCTGGGTACATTGAGAAGTGCCCAGCCAATGAATCCAGTTTAGAAGCATGTAAATTCTAATTTTTTACAGTTATGGCATAAGATAAGAAAACCAGAGAGAAGTATTTCCTGTTTTTTTCTGCATTTTTATCTGCCAATACATGGTTCAAACCTCATTTTTCTCAGGGATGTGCAATAGTGGTGAAGATCACTTGTCTGACGGCTGACACTTAACGGTCAAACCCCCTTTCTCTCTATTCCCCACCACCAAACCTGCCTTCAAATTTCAAAGTAAAGTTCTGACTCTACAAATGGTTTTTCAAAAAGTACAAGCAATTTGCAGAATCCCATCGTTTTGCTGCAATGGCTGTTCCACAGGAGCTGCTATTAATCTTTAATCTCACAAATAGTTTTTGCCAAATCATTGTTAGCATAACAGTATAGTTGATGCTCGTATAGTACCTATACAGTTGTACCAAATCATTGTTAGCATAACAGTGTAGTTATAGTACTTATACAGTACCAAAAACTACTTGTTACTAGTTCACATGGTGGGCATTCATCTCAAGGAAGACCAGAGGAAGAAAACATCTCACTGCTTTTCTGAGCATTTCATAACAAAACCCAGAGATGCCATAATCTTCATATTAGGAGGATAATCCACACTTGCAACACCATCTGCAATGGAGGAGGAGAACTCCTTGTCTAGGGAGCAATTTTGCCAGTGAAAAGCTGTCCCACAGACAGTCTGCCTCTCCACCACCCACGAAAGGAAGTCTGCCAGTTGCCCAGGTACACAGATCAACCAATAAATCTTGCTTTTAAACCCTGTGGCTCAATTATCTGGCAACATTCTTGTACCTTCAGCAACAAAAGTGAGCCAATGTCTTCAGCCATTAGGAAAGTGAAATTGCTCTGACAGGGCTGAGGTTTACTGATGCTGTCCTTGGCTGGGATACAGCAAAGGAAATTCACTCCAGAGCAACAAACAATAAAAAAGAACAGTGCTTGGGGTCTTCACAGACCTAAAGAAACTTTGCTGGTTCACACAGATGAAGTCTAAACACTCTGCAACTTTATTCAGCAGTTTATGCACTCTACATTTTCACCTACTGAGCAGTGTTACAGCCTATGAAATATTCTGTCTTTTTCACAATTTCATCAATTCGTTCAGCATTTTTTTTCCTATTCTTTAAATAGTAGGAAATACAACTACTTTCCCATTTTGAAATCAAGAAAAAATGGATGTTTCCCTTACCGTGATGGTTTCAGGAGGATTCACACACCACTCATTAAGCTCTAGGAAAAGCTGTACTTATTTTTTTCTCCCCAGAATTTAACCCACATATACTTGTCAGAGTTTCTGTATCAAAACACTGCTGATCTTTATATCATTAGAGTAATTAGATCAAAAACCAAATGTCAATGGTTTGGGTCTGATATGCACACTGGTAAGGACCACATTGAAACAGAAGATTAGGTGTTACCTAAGTAACTCTTATGAAATCAGCAATAGATTTGTATTTCTTTTTCCTATATGTGTCTCCGAACCAAGATTTGTCTCTAGTAATTCAAAGGGGATGAATAAGCTTTGCCCTTAAGTAGTATCTCAATAAAAAAAAAAAAAAAAAAAATTTAAGAAAAAAATGAAAATCATTTGGCTTGGGAAAAGAAGGTCAGCAAGAGAAAAAAAAAAATAATCAAGCAAGCAAAAGTGTTGCAAGATGAAAGCTAACCACTCTTCCACAGAAGCCTGTCATGCTGTTTGCAACAACCCTGTGATGGCACAGAGAATGGCATCTTACACCCTGCAACCCGAGCAGGAGCCCAGCAAGGTAGACATGAGCAGGAATAGCTGCATTATTTTCTCTTGGATGTTCTCTATCTAGACTTAGTAGAAAGGCTCATTAAAACAAAACAGCAAGATCCCTCTGAGCATAGAGCAATGCTTCATTAAAGAATAACAATATCTGCAGCAAGAGGCAACTGCTCAAGCTTCAGACCATGGAAACCAAGGAAGAATGGAAAGGGAATTCCACCAGCCCCCAGGAGAAATCCACGTAACTGGCAGTCACTTAAATGCATTGTTTTAAGATGATTGAAAACAACAATCACAAGGGCTCTATGGGTAAAAAGAAAAGTTATTTACTTCTTCGATTTTAAACTCTATTCTAACTCTGGGCATTGAGCTTCCATAGAAAAGCTTCAATGTCTGAAAAGCATATAGAAACTCTATACTGTAAAAGTGCTTCATTAAGAAAATCCTTTTCCAAATCATTGCAATTAAATGGGAAAAAAATCCATTCTAAGCTGAAATTCTTCTTCACCACATAGATCCACAAAAAATTTACACCTTTTGCTATAGATCTTTGAAGCCATACTTGAGGTGATCTTGTAATCACATAAGACACCTCACTAACAGCCTAGAAAACCAGTTGGCAGGCAGTGTCCCATTAAAACAGTGTTTTCAGGTTTGTAAGCTTGTGAGTGGGCTGGGTAAATCACTACGGTGAATGCACTGCGTAAAAACAAGTTATTATTACGTGAGGGTGTAGCTGTCACAGTATAAAAGATGGTTGAGTAAGCAGATGGAATAGCAAAGAGCAAGAAGCTAACAACAGCACGAAGGAGAGTACAGAAACGACAACTGATATTCTACCAAAAGAGGTGAGTGACTGAAGACAAAAAATAATAAGTAGAAAACTCCGTTGCCTACTTTGTCTACTTCTTGGGCAAAGATGCTTAGCTGATGTTAACAGCTCCCTGCTGCCACAGAATTAAGACCTCACTGGTATTGCTGATCTCTTCTGCTCTCTCCTGTGACACAATGCATGTTCTGCCCTTTCGTAGTAAGCTCATTAAAAGACGCTAGGAGAGTTTTATGGTTTTATGTATGAGGAGTATCTTCTCTAGAATATCTAGTTCCACATACCAGTCTTGAGTAACAGCTACTATATCATCACTTTCTTCGTGCATTAGCACATTGGGACCGGAGATGGGAAAAAAAAATGGGGCAGAGAAGGGAAAGAAGAAATTTTAAGGTCTTAACTCTTGCGACAACTATTTTATACATGGAAACCTGTGAGATAATGCATCAACATATGCTGGGATGTATTTTTTGACAAGCACGTGGACTTACTGCAGGACTTGAAGAAAGCAAATAGCACTGCAACCCCCAAGAAAACAAAGGAGGAACACAGCAACAGCACAGATAAATTTTTTTTCTAAATAACGAAGTAGTAATAAAAAATACAAACTACACCAGTACTACCTAAAACTAAGTGAAACCATCAACTGAACTGCCTGGATGCACCTTCCCAGACAAACACCATAGGTCTGAGTTGGATTTCCCCCCCCTTTTTTTTTCCTTTTTGTTTTGTTGATTTTTTAAAAAACAAATATGGATTGCAAAAGTTGGAGATAAAGGGAATGCAAATGAGATGAAATCTAGCTGGGTGTTACAGAAGTGTTTCCTAATGCATCTTCTTGCAAAAACTTAATAAAAAAAAATTTAAAAGCACCAGTGTGAAGCTCTTTTGAACAAAATAATAGAAGAGAAAAAAAGTAAAGAGACTCATCATTTTCAACACTTGGCAGAATCTCCAGAGCCCTGGGTTCTCTTCCAGCTTTGTTGGGAGGCTGAAGTTGAGCACATTCTAAATTAGTTCCTGCTCTGCCTTTGAATATGGGCCTCACTCCTTACATATGGGTCAACAAGCCGAGATCTGTATGTATTACTCCAATACAAAGTAATTAATGATACTGCTTACACCAAAGGTATTACAACAATACGTGGGTGTTTAAAATGAAGAATGGTATGTGACTGCATATCAGGAAGAAGTCTTGCAATGACCTGCGCTCAAGACCATGCACTGAAACATGAGTAAGCTCGGGATCTCAACACCCAGAAGAGGACAACAAATGGTGTTGCCAAACAAGGAGTCTTTTTTGTGGAATATTCACAGCCTCTGGAGCCGATGCTGCTTACTACATCCAAGGAGTTTTTAGTATTTACAAAGTGACTGAACAGCTTAATACTGTTCACGTGTTCCTCTGTTATTCAGAACTATCTGCCAAATACTCATAAAATTAAAGATCCATTTCTCACTGATGATGCTGATTTGACATTTACAGAACTAATAGCATTTATTACATTCTCCTGCAATCGGAATGGCAGATTGTATTATATGATGTAGACATGGGCCCTGTTTGCATGCCATAATTGCTTCAAGGAAGGCTTTAAGCTGGACGTGATCAGTTATAAACTGAGATGTGGTGTTGGGGGAATATTTTCCAGCACCTGCCTTCCTATTGCACACTTCTACCAGGAAGCACCTTCTTTGGATTGCTACAGAGTGAGTCAAAAGGCTGTGATTGCAGTCATAGCAAATTCATTTAAAGCTACAGATGGACTGTCAGAGAAGCTCAAAGCACAGTCTTGGGGCAAACCATAATATGGCAGGTGGCGTGTCTGAAAGGTTAAGAAAGGAGCAGGCTGTGTGCCAAAGAAGAGGCAGCACTCAGGAACTCCAAGTGGCTTCAAAGACAGTATCATCCCATGGGACAGAGATTAATCTTGGCGGTGTACACTGCGGTGTGGATGAAATAGCTGCCTCGGGCTTAAAAGGTACACGAGGCAGCATGAGCTGGTGCCTGAAGGGCCATGCCAGGACCTACAAGACTGGGGCTGGAGACACAGTCTGCTTCTGACAAGTCAAACTATTATTCAGATTTGTATCAAACACAGCAAATGGTATTGCAAAAAACCCAATCCCAGCTGGAAAGTTCTAAGACATTGTGCTTCAGAATTTCAGGAAAAAAATAACACAGTTCTGTTCAGCTAAAACTGTCCTCTTGCTTTTTAAGTTTTGAAAGATCCTTGAAGCAAAACAGAGCTCACTCAACTTTCCAAAACCAAAGAAAATCCTTTCCCAACCAACTATAACACTGGTATGTTCTAGAAAGTACTTTGTAGGAAACACCCTGAGCAGAAATCAGCTCCTCATGAGAGAATATGACAGAGCTGGCTGCAAAAAGCCTAGAGCAGGTTCCACTGAGGGCTCAAGAGCACGGTACAGCTGAAGAGCACTACTTGCCTGGGTTTGCTGTCAAGTGCTTTCCCTTCTGCCATTTGTTATAAATAACAGACAAATAAGTCCTCTTCCCTCCCTCTTCCTAACAGAAAATACCAACTTCATAGCACAAGCAATGTGCTTGAAGATCTGGCACAGGCACAAAGCAATCCACATTAAGGCAGGTCTTGCCCCAAGCAGATGAGAAGTCTCAGGAGCACCGTGTTAACACTATGTTAACTAACACAAAAAGCTTATGCAGAAGTAGCAATCCTCAATCTACCAAATTTCACAGCTTGTTGTCATAACGTGTCTCGTTATTTTAGGAACTACTGGCAGGAGCACTGGGGTGTCACTAGAACTTCAGTATTTTTTACTGAGGGAGAGAGTATTTGAGTATCATGTCCTAAGATGATGCACATACTGCAATGACCTGCGAGCTCAGAGACAGAAGAAACATGTCAGAGGGGATGGTGCTCACCGATACAATCCTCCTGGCTCCTCAGAGCAAGACTATTGCTCCAATGAATTCCTCCAGAAAACCCTGGAAAAGGAATGCAGTGTTTTTGCATCTACTGAAAAGCAGCAGGCAAACTGGGTCTTACCAAGGCTGACAGATGCAAGCCTGGGTCAGATACTAGGCAAAACCTTCTCCCATGACAGCATTTCCCACTGAAATTGAAAAGATGTTGGTCCAAGCACTATTCTCAATTAAAAGAACTCCAGAATCACAGGACTGGGGATGGAAAAATAAAAGCAAGCCACAGAAACACATACTACACCTTAGCTGCGTTGGACAGTCTGGTCCAAGAGGTCTGAAATATCCTCCTGCTGAATCTGACACGTGAAGGTATTAAGAGACTTCTTGGCACAGCAAACACAATCAGCATAAACAAAAGCCAGGATAAAGTTACCCAAGGACAACTGGTCTGCAATGGTTGTTGATGGCAATCTGGATAGCTGAGCCCAGCTTCTGCTGCCATGTGGGCAGGAAGGTACTTGAAGTGCCACAATAAGCTTGAAGGTGCCTGGCCCATTAACCAGGGCATTGGGAAAGTTCACCAGAGCAGGAGCTATTGCAGAAATGTAAGAGACAGGAATCCTGCCTTGGTACTGAAGGGCACACTGAGACCATGCTGTCACCAAGTGGCAGTACACCCAAACCTCAGCCACCACATTTTCCTCTTACTCCTCTTCTTATTCTTCTGGCTCCAACTTTGCCTGTCACCAGATTTTAATTAAATAATCCTAATTAACCAGAGCATGTTGGTTTAATTGTTTCAATGGCATCCTGAGTTTGGACTCAATATATATTGCAACTCAGGGCAGGTCAGATTTTACAGCTTGTCATGTATTGTTTCTCATACTTTAGTTGGAAAGAAAACAAATGGCTATATGGGATGCAGCAGAACACTAATTGATAGATGAGGCAAGTACACTTGCAGTGAAGTGCAAGATTGCCTCAGTATTACTGCTATTCATCTCTCTCCACTTAAGGTAGAAGTTGCACCACGTACAACATAGGCAGGATAGAAATTCTTTTCCTGGAGAGAAAAGTCTGGCAGGTGATGGGGGAGAACAAAGGCAATACCAGTTTTTGTTTATTTGCTTGGGATTTTTGTTTATTTCTTTTTCCAAATATTTCCCCTGGTTCTCCAGTGAGAACTGAAGGAACACATGCAGCCTTGAGAAGCAATGGACATGGCCCCCTGCTCTGCTTGCCATCAGACAGAACATGTGTTTTATACAAGACAGGTGGTTTAATTAGCTTTGAAACTGAATGTGACCAAAACAGCTGACAGAACAGTTCCAAATCCTCCAGCAACCTAGGTAAAGACCTGCAGATACAAACAAAAGATCCAGGAGAAGCAGTAGACGGCACATGGTGCCCTCCACGTTGCTCAGGGTGCCAGCAGTGTCCCGAGGAAAGAGGTGACCAGTATCCACTCCAAACATCTACTCCCTTTTTTTGCTGCCCAAATAATTTCCTTTGACCTTCAAACTTTTACACAATCCAGAGTTCACTAGCAGTCCAGGACCATGGGTGACAAAGATCAGGAAGCTACCAAGGCAGAATAGGCTGCTTGCCTGACACCGCCAGCATTAAATTGTTTCTATTCTCCTGCATTCTGTTTATCCCATAGGTTTTTCCCCCTCTTTCTGTAATTTATTTTGTTTTAACTAAGTTTTTTTAGGGTTGCATATCTTTCACTGGACATCAGAAACAAATCCAGCATGGTTTACAGTGACCAAGTCTCATTTTATCTTGCTCACATGAAATATACCACATGCTCCGAAACAGATGTAACCCAAATAATCTGTCTGAGCTTGCCTTGAATAAGCAGCTGAAAAAATACAGTCATCTGCCCCAGGGGCTGCCTGAAATCTTCTAAGAAAAGTCTGCAACACTATCAGTGGGTCCTTGCCAAATCATTTGAGACTGGGACACAGGTCTTGAGGTAACTTGGTAGCGTATCAATAGCCATCTCAGTGTGCTGTTGCATGAGATCAAATAGTCCAATTAATCAAAGCTGGTTGCAATTCAAGCCACAAGGTCATAAAAAGTATAGAATTCTGTGATGCATATTGTCTTGAATTATTTCACCATTGGAACCATTGCAAGATGAGCTGCAGATCTTCTAATCCACCTCCTACCCAAGTGAGAATCAACTATGCCCTATATCAGCATGTACTTTGCTGCCATCCTAACCCAAGAAAAATCCCTTTTCTTGGGATATATTTTATGCAGAGTCCTCTCTGTCCACAGCAACTTCAATCTGGGAAACATCCTAGCTTAACACAGGAGAAGCCCCACTGAACACAATGGAAAGTATCAAGTAAAAGACATCTATGCTTAAGCAGTCACCATGGCAAGTCTTTTTAGGGATTTTTCAGGACTTTCAGCGTGCTAAAGTACTTTTTGAGAATTATATTTTCTGTAGCTAAACCAAAAAGCATCCAATTCATCCCTATTGCGGTGGCTGCAGTGCAAATACTGTAGATGTGCATTAGAGCATGTTACACACCCGCACATCATACACTGATTCATCAGGTAAAGTCATTTACTCACCTCATTCCATGCCCTTACTAAACATGACCCAGGGGTTATAACTTAGCCACAGGAAGTACTAATTGTCTAAATTTGAATATCACCACCTTTATTCTCAGTGTATTTCCCTGAATTGCAATATACACCTACGCATGTTTAGTCAAGCAAATGGCTTTTTTCAAGGTCAGTAGCTTCAGTTGGTACAAAATTAAGTTCAGAAACTCTTTATCTGCACAGCCCTGAAAAGCCACGTGTGTTATTATAGTTCAAACACAGTCCCTAAATTTCTGAACTTACTTTTATGAATCAAAACACAAGTGCCTTTATCAGTAATAAGCAACTTCAATAAGAGAGGTTTAATTAAAATCTAAATCCGCAGTTTAAAGCAATGTCTCTTTTTGTGATCTTGCACTACAGTGATCTCAAAAGCCTTGTAAAATTTAGCTCCAGTGGTCTGTCCCAGTGGATTTTCTAAAGAAATACGTACAATTACTTTGGAAGTTACAGATCATGCCAGTACTCACCAGAAAGCACAATTCTTTAGCCTTTTAAATCCATGCATGTAACGAAGTCCATAGAATTAAATCACAAAAGCCACAGGCATCTTATCTCAAAACAAGCCACATCTTTAAATTCTTATATTCAGCCCGGTCTTTAATTAGGACAAAGCTGACTAAGTCAAGGTTTGAGCTGAAGCACAGGTAGAAAGAAAAGATTTCAGAACATTATAAGCATTCTGTATTGTTCCAATAATAATGTGTAAGCAGAAGATCTGCTATATGTTAAAGATGGTCATTACAGCCAAGCTCTGTATTGGTTTATAGTGGCACCTCATCAACATCAACAGCTTTATCTGTAGCCTGAAAGGAAAAAAAGAGCCCCTATACTATAGAGTTTCTAATTTCAGGATGGATTCCAAGTCAGATCAGAGTATCAGAACAAGGGCTGAACTCAAAGGTGTATCCTTTGTGTTAAGCACAGGCGAATAGATGAAGTCTAAAACACAATACAAAGGACCCCAACGGGCATCTCAGCAAACCAACATGCTTACCACTCCACCATCAAAAGCACAGCATCTTTAACACAAAAAAAAAAAAAAAAAAAAAAAAAAAAANTTAAAAAAAAAAAAAAAAAAAAAAAAAAAAAAAAAAAGAAAAAAGAAAAAAGAAAAATCATTACTGCCTCTCTTGGTCAGCTAAATTACTCAGGATTGCCATAGACAAATCAAATCTTCATGGCTATGTATACTATAAATGGAATTTAGTTGTTTCAACAAAAGCTTAACTACCTAAACAAACTACAGGACTGTGATAATACTTCGAAGCAATCCAAGTGGTCTTTAAACTTTCCTCATCTAAATATTACACGTCAGATATTGCTCACTTTGAACATGAGCTTTTTTCTCTTTTATTAGCATGTAGATCCAAAGTCTAAAGTCACCAAGAAAGATTTGCTCTGCTTTTTTACTTCCAGTTTGTATAGTCAGTAGCCAAAGTCTCTGTTCATAAACCATCATGTCTGCTTCTCTTGCCCACAATTTATCCTGGCAGTAGGGGGATGATAAGTACAGCAAAATGTTCAGGTAAATGCATAGGCTGAATAATAGAGCCAAACTACGAAAACTACTGAACAAATGAATCAGAAGCTTCAGTGCTTTGATTATGTTTTCGGATTGGATTTGAAAGTCTGCTCCGCACAGACACAACAACAAAATGAGCTTCAAAATGTCAGGAGACTCTCAATTTCGGTGGCCTGTTCTCATTTTCATCAGGAGTTAAATACCACAAAATCTTCACAGGTTGCTGCAAATTCAGTCTCAGCTCATTTGTATCTATTATGAGCAGCCTTCATCATGTCACTAACCTTTAGAGAAAGAAAAAACCTGATAGTTTAATCTGTCCTCAGACTTTCATCGGAGCCATGCAGTGAGGCAAAACGTGTGCTGGATGATCTCCAGAGTTAACATGTAATTTATGGCATTCAGTACCTTTGAGATAGGAATGGCTTCCCTTTGTTGGAGATTACGCAGAGACAGCTTCATTAATTTTTCATCTATGTTTCTTATCAGATGGAACAGAAACGATCAATGCCAAATATTTTTTGTGTCAGAGCTCAGAAGAACTAGACTTTTGGGGACAATTTCTGATCCCAAATAGACCAACGTAAATCCACAGTATCACAGGATTTCCCGTCAAAATCAGTAGAATTATGTCAGTTTTTATGCTCAAAGTCAGCAGTCAAGCTACAAATCCAATGCTTTTAGTTCCTGCAAAGTGACTGGTGCTGGTTCAGGTTCATACTTGTGTGTAGTCGACATCTACAGTTAAAAGTCTTTTTTTGTCTGGTTTTAAAACCATAGACCCTGGGACACACCACTCAGCTCTGCAGAAAGCGAGGAGAATGCAAGATTGTCAATGGTAACAGGGAAGCAGCAAATTCAGTCAGATTCTTCAATTTTATACAGCAGCCGTTCCAGCCAACAAAGAAAGCGTGTAGCTGCTCTTGGGCACCACTGAGCAACTGCAAATATTCAAACACATGAAGTCTTATTAGTTGATCTGAACAGCTGAAGTACACATTCATCCCTTTTATATCAATGCTTTAAGACAGCAAGAATTGCTTATAATGTACTGGCACCAAACTTTACTGCCAGAGCAATTATTTAGGCTGAGGGGTTAGAGTTTGTTTCATGTTTATCATTCAACAGCCTATTGCCTTTGAGTAGATTTCACAAGACCAATAAAAAAAAGGCTTCTTATATGTTACCTAGAAGGGATTAAACTCCAGCTTTGTGTGGTAATGACCTTTAGCTCCACTCTTCACTGCTTGGACTGGTTGCACAGCCTTAGCAAGAATCACTTTTAATCAGCATTTAGGGATAACCCACAGTTGTACGTTCACAAGCAGGTATCTAAAATATGCCTGCGAATGCTGTTGTCAGTAACGGAGCTAGAAGAAACACTCCTTTCAATTTCTTTTGCTCCCTTTTGGTGAGCATTCATCATTCAAGTGTCAAGGGAACTGCAAAAAGGACAAAGGATTAAATTGCTTGTGTGATATTTAAAAGAAACGTTAATGTGACTAGTGATGCTTTGGAAAAGCACAGAAAATGGATCTTAACAGAGAAGGCAAAATATTGAACTATCACCTATAAAAACTAGCAAAAAACCCCTTGGATTATCCCATGCTTAAAAACTACATGCAAGCAGAGACTTCTGTCAGAAATTAATACTTCTGAATAAACATTAAGGCAACAGAGATTGCTCAGATTTTTAAAAAAATTACTAATACAATTCATAGGGCCTCTGTTAGCCAACAGAGAATTCTTCGTGTCATATATTTTCTTCCTAATTTAGTCCGGAGGAGAAAAACCAACAATACTTTAACTGAAAGTGGGGTTTTTTCCAATTTCATGAAAAAAACAACCAAACAAAAAAAAAAAATGTGCTAATTCTGAGTAGGGTCTTCCTTGTCCTCCTGTTTTTCAGAAGTGGGACAGAGGTGATGTTTCCCCAACTGATCTTGTCTCTTTGATGTCACTGGTCACATGCCTTGGTCACTAAGATCACAAACTACGGCATCACTCATTCAGAAACAACAAGAAACACAGATAATGTACACAGAGCAGCCTGCACTGCAGGCCATAAGCCCATGCGTCTTCTAGGGCTTCTGAACATGTTTTTTTCACACCTGTTTTCAAAACAAACTGGAAAAAAAAAGATCCTGGTAACTTACCATCAGCAAATCAGCAAGACCTTTTTTGGATCAAAAGCCCAACCCAGCCAACTCACAGGTGACACAACTTATAGCTCAGAGCTGCTTAGGGCTCCCAGATTGGTTTTAAATAGTGAACTAATCAATGGTCTTCACTCATCAGGAAGAAACCATATAGGTGAAAGGTGACAAAACACTAAAACTTGGTTTAATTTGCTATTCAGAAGAGGTAAAAAGCCATTTACTGGATGTACCAGGGAGAAAGAGCAGAGAAGGGCTTTTCACATACAGTCAGCTCAGGTAATTTGGTTTGTTCCCTCCTCAAGTGACTCTGCTACTCTTCCCCCAAACAAAGTCATAGAATTGTTAGAGTTGGAAGAGATCTTAAAGATCACTGAGTTCCAACCCCCATCATGGGCAGGGACACCTCCCACTAGAGCAGGTTTTTCAAAGCCCCATTCCAGCTTGGCCTTACATATCTGTAGATTAGATGCATCTAGGAGCCAAAACCACAGACGGTGTCAGTCACTCTAGCTATTGCTAGATATTGCCTAGTGAAGCAATACCCAGTTACACTGAACAGGACCTGCTCAACTACTTGTTAATAATATCTGTGGCATTCCTCATAACAGCATTAAACCAACTGCTTTTTTTCCCACATGCAAGATGCACCACAGACTGAAACTAAGAGACTTGCACACCAGTATTATTTGTTTACACCAAGTCTGGAACCATCCCACTCATCTTCTTTCAACGACCTCAAACTGGCCTTTTCTGAAAGCTTAGAGAACCTTGCAGTGATGGTTAGTGATAATTAGTGCTGACACAGGTGTTTCCACTTTTCTTCATGTCCACTGACAAAGGCAGGTTCCCTCACCCCAATCAAGGATACTTAAGATCATAAGTGAAAAGTGTTAATATTAGTTTACTCTTCAGACACCATACAGGAATCAAAATTCCAGCACTAGTCAAACCAGACCTGGATCAACAAAAGCTTTGTTAGCTTGACCAGTCCTGACAGTAGCAAGCGAGTGCTGAAAGGACTTTAGTATTTAGCCTTATATCTTTGATCATGAGGAACAAACTTCTTCCAAAGATCACATTCACAGCCCTTGGAAGTGATGCCAAAAAGCTCCACCTGCCTGTGTACCTCACCTCACAGCTGAGTCTCTCCAGCAGTGTTAACCACGGGAGCTCTGTTACTGCCATTTCATAGATGAAGAACGGAAAAAAAAAAAAAAAAAAGAAAAAAAAAGAAGAAAAAAAAAAAATCAATCATTTAAATCAACACAAGAAATCTCTGATGAAGCAGGCCTAGCCTACTTGCCAGCACAGCAAGTGAAACACCCTTTGCACACCTTCAGAAGAAAAGGGTCCATCATGGTAACCAGTCCCCTGTGCATCCCAACTGCACTGATTGCTCCTACCACAAAGGAACACGCTACTTCATGGACCACTTGAGCTGCAAAGGAAGCCCATGTCTCAGCAGTCAGACATGACTAAGGAGAGACCCCTCCACAAAGCAGCAGGGAGAAGTATCACAATATATTTGCTTCTCAAAGTGCAATTTGAGAGGCACCTTTTCTCAGCAGAACAAGACTTACTCAGCGCCTCGCGCATACTCAGAGTAAATGAGAGTTCTATTAAAAGCCCAAGTGTGCAGCTTTCACAGGGCTGGGTTCTCCTTCAGCGTGCTGCTCTCTTCTAAAGCTGTTGCGCAAGAGTTGTATGTTTAACATTTCTAACCAGCCAAAATTGCTCTTTATATTTGATCAGGAATAATTTTTTTTATTTTTTTTTTTTTTACCTTTGAACCTGTTGCAAAGCAGGTTCAAAGGTTACCTGGGTGCAGTGTTGCCTGTTTATTAAAGCCACACACTGATGATTCGGGGCTTAGTCCTGCCACAGGAGCTGGGGAAGGACCAAGCCTTGAACACCCACTTGGAATTGTAAAGCAGCAAAGGAAGCAAGTCTGTACCAGCCCCTCCACCCTCCTCCAGCACCGAAGAAAGGTAAGCAAACCTCTCCTGATTGCAGCCTGTCTTTCCCAAGTGCTAGGCTTCCTGGTCCTGCAGAGAAATACTGCAAGTGGGATAATAGCTTTAATTTGGTGCAATGCACCCATCTCATCACACCTTGTGCTGCTAAAGGCAACAGCTGTGCAATTGGCTGCATGTTATTAAAGAAGCACGGCTGGGCTCAGGGGTGGTAGAGAGAAATCACAGCCTGAGCAAGAGCAACCACCCGAACACTCCCTGTTGCCATAGACCAGCTGGAATTGGAAACCTGACTACCATCCAGGCTGAGGCTGTTTTCTTATCAATTTGCTAGTGGTATCTATTTAAAGCCACAGTGTACCAGTGCCAGGCTCCCATTCAGACTCATGTTTAAAACAGAGCTCCAGAAATAGAAGAATCATTTGGTTCCACAGCATCACAGGCAGATTTTGAAATCTTGTCAGTAAAAACTGCCCTATGTTAAATCATTTACACACACAAGTTTATTGGCAACATTTAATACAATAGGACTTTAATCCCTGACTAAGGACACAGAAGCTGGCTGTAAAGCCTTTTTAGCTGTTTTAAAAGCACAGATCTTAGAGTAGGGCACAGCCAGGTGTACCGAGGCTGCCATCGCCTTGGTAGAACTGCTTGGTGTAGCTGTAGAGATGGACCCTTCTCCAAACTCTTGCTTCCATCCAAACCTGCAGATGCAACAAAGCAGAAGATAACGGTGACAAAAATTAACCAGAAATGAAGCTGCAAGTAAGAGAACTGGCAAAAAGCATGCTCCTCTTCCAAGTTTTAAGCCCGTTGTCCTGTCCATACTACCTTCTCTGAGAAATCCACTTCTACTCTGAGATGCTTATGCTCGTCTCTATGTGGTCACTCTACAAAAGCTACCCTGGAAAAGTGTAGCAGAACAATAGAGACTGATTATTTTCATAGCATTAAGAAAATAAACTTGGATTCAGAAAACCCCTCAAATAAAATGAGCCCACACTTCCCACAGACTCACAAAATTTAGATCCAAGCCTTGAAATGACAACAGAAAAACCCATACAATTCCCCTTTATTTATTTACAGCCTTTGCTATGTTATAGGTACATGGGCTATTTTGACATCTTTGTATAGCAAAAGTTCATGTTGTGCCATGACCTTAAGGCTTATTACAAAAGCTCATCTTACCCATCCTGTGCAAACCTGTTACAGCAGTGGCAATCTGAAAGGAAACATCTTTAACTCTCCATACCTACTGCTCATATTAATTTGCTAATGGGTATGAAAGACGTAGATATACATCTTATATACATGTACAAAAGAGACAGCATGAGTTATTCATAACCCTGTTTTACTTTTTGGCAGAAAATTACTAACAACAAATAGATTTGGGCCTCCCAAAAATCTAGAATTTATTCTGATCATTTGAGGCAGTAACAAAAATTAAAAGCTTCAAATTTGTACATGAATTCTTATACATATCAGGAAAAGAACATCTGCTTTATTCTAATTTATGGGCATTAAACAGGACCAATCATTACAGAAAAATCTGTCTTCCCCAATTCTATTCTATGTGTATCCCTTATTCCAATTTATGTGGAAGCTGTGAGACCCGCCGAGTCCAGACAGTGCTGTGTGACCCTCCCAGTTCAGCGACCTCCACATCACATGCTAGGCTTCTGGCTGCCCAGGTAGGACAAGGCTGTGGACATGTTCTCTAGTGTAGCCAAAGTCAATGCATTTGAGATACGCAGCATTGCTGCCCAACAGTGGATCAGAAACAGGGCAAATTAAGTGCTTTTTCCCTTCCTCCTGAAAAAAGCATAACACCCTGAGGCCACATATCTGAAGGGGGAAAACCCTTACAGAGGCATTCAAAGAAGGTGACAACACTGGGAGCGTGACCTTCTTGCCCTTCTCTGTAAGGAGCATTGCCTTTCTCCAAGCATAAGTGCACTTTAAGTGGCACTATTAAAGGTGAAGCTCACAGCCCCACTTAAATGCCCCAAGAACAGGTCTGGGCAGCCAATACCAAAGGCAGAGGAGTTTCATGCAGAAAAAGCTAATTCTTTTTGATCTTCACATGAAGCTCACAGCAGAATTAGTGAATTGAGGCTCAGCTTTCTAAAAAGTACATCTGCTTTGCTAAATAATATCATGATTACAGCATAAGTTAGTTTTACTTGACCAGCATAAAATTTACAGCAGCAATAAAAACATAGTTGCAATTAGTGAAAATTATGTGTTTTAGCAAGCCAAGGTCCAGAACCAGCTGTATTCCAGATGCAAGTACATACTATATTATTCCATCCCAGCAATAGCTAGTCTAGCCTAAACAGATTATCCTGACATCAGGCAGCACAGAAAAAATTTCAGATGAGCAAACTGTTAATGGGGGAAACAATTCCCAGATCTGAGATCAAGGTGCTAAAGAAGAGAGATAAGTAAAGCTAGCTTTCCCACCCCTCCAAACTTGCTGCAAAATTCCAGGTACATTAGACAAGCATCAGAGAGAAAAAAGGGAAACTACAGCAAATATAAAAGTGTTTAAATACAGAAGTGCAACTATAAAACCATAAAGAAAATCCCAGAAACAAAACTGAGGTTTGAGATGTGATTCATTGTTACTTTCTGCACATAATTGCATAAACATAAGTCTGTACGAGAACAGAAAGAACTAGGTAATGGGGGAGAACAACAAGAAATCCAACAACAAAAACCCCCCCAGACCCAAATAAACCAAACCAGCTGCAGAAATTGAGATCTAACCCACTGGCAAGCATGCTACAGAAGTACCTAAGAGATACTACATTGAAAGCTTTTTGTCAGTATTACAGGCTACAAAGCTCTGCTCAATTTAACACATGCACAGCCACAGAAAATTACTATAGCTAAGAACATAGCTCTATATATATGAAAAAAAATAAGGAAGAATTACAAAGGACAAATTCGAGATATCAGACCAAAAGGCCTCAGTACACTTTCTGTTTTATCCTTCAGAAATATGTAAACATCCAGCTCCTTTCCTCAACAAACAAAAAAAAAAAACCCTCAACAGCCTCCTCCACTACTTCTACTTTGTTTTCTGAGGCACTTCAGCTCCCCCATGCAAGTTCCTTCCTTTCAGCCTCTCCCCTCCCAGCATGCCCTTCTGCTTGCTGATTTATTTAAACGACGGAGAGGGAAGTAGACGTAGTTTTTTTTTAATATGGGTGCTTCCTTATTGGTGCTGGTTTGCTGCTGTGCTGGTAAGGCTCCTTTTTCCTTAAGGAAAAGAGGTTGGTTTCTTACTCCAGCTTCAAAATGGTAGGTGGTTTTGATCACGGGTTCTAATCTCTGTATTTGCTCTGAGCTATTTTCTGTATAACCAATGAAGTTCTATTTTTATTTGTTTTATTATTAATAAGCTTGTTTGCTTTTACTCATGTGGGCTTTACTACAGCCTATGTGCAAGTGCAATGATTAGCTGTAGGGCTTAAGATAATGAGTTTATCAGGATCCTGCTAGGAAATCTCTGGTAGTAAGCTATCAGCTAGATATTAACTGATGAACTTCAGTTGAGTGAAGTTCAGATATGTGTTTGCTCTTTGCTCTTCAGAATATAAGTTCTGTAATAATCCACAGTGATAAAAGGTGTTAATGCTTAGAAGTTTTAATACTAATTTTTCATTGTGTGGATATATGAAGTGTTCAATGATGATATTCTAGTTTTCTTAAGAGTTTTAGCTGGATTTTCAAACTAAGTTTTAGTTCTAGTTCTTTAAGCCATGCTGATTGTATGTCTAGAGGTGCTTCTTATTCTATTTTGCATCTATGTCTTGCAAGAATGTGATCCTGTATTATGTAGCAGGATAAACAGTAACAGAATCCACTATTCTAGATATTTTTAAAGTTTTCAAAGCTTCAAAGGGCTAATTGAACACATACTATCATTCTGAGTAGGTAGCTTTCAAGGAGAAAACCTCATATTAAAAAACCGTGAGAGTTTGGTTTTTTAATTTATCTGACAAAATGACTTTTCATACTAAGCAGTGTCGTGGTGTCATTGCCCTCCCAGTAGGCACAGCAGTATCAGACATAACAAAGCTCTTTATTAAAAAATGGCCTTTCTATCTAAGTATACCGAAGGCTTGAAGTTCAATAGGTTTCATCGGCAAGGCTCAGAAGGAGCCTGTAACGCACAAACTGAAACCACAGAATGCTGGACTTCCCGAAAGCAAGTCACCGGGGGCCTGTTCTCTCCCACCTCCCAGCAGAGCGCTTCTCAGGCAAGAGCAAAGGCTACTTGAACTGCTTGGCTCTGGCTTTCAGAAGAGGTACTCTGAAAGCAAAGCTTAACTAAAGCGTGTCTAAGGCTTAACGCAAGTTACTGTGGATTCTTGCTTTGTGGTTTTTACATGGCTCTGTTCAGCAGTTGCTGCTGAGCTTTTGCACTTCAGCTTCTCTCTGGTCGCTAAAAGTTAGATGTTCCTGAACCCTGCAGAACACAAGACTTTTCCTTGCTGCAGCTGGAGGAAGATGGGATATAACGTTTCCAAGGAGTAAGAACTGGCACAGTGGCTCACGTCTGCAGGACACCAGGCAAGAGCTGCACTGTGTAAGCAACTGTAAAGAATGAGCTACTGGTAGTTAACTAATTAGTGACCCCAGTGTAGTTGGTTGCACTTTACTGGTTCTGCTTGGAAAGGGTCAATGTTACCTTTGTAATGCTGATTGACAAGTTCTCGTGATCACCTCAGAAGCACATGCAAACTGTTTCTTAGGTGAACTTGAGACAAAGAATATCATTCCAGGAAGCATTTCCCCAGGCAGTGATTGACCATTGCTTCTGAAATTCTGTAAGTGCCAGAGGTTGCTTTGCTGTCTGTAAAGAACTACTGTGATGGAAAGGACACCCATTTCTTTCTTCACACTGATGTGCTTGGAGGGACAAAGTTCGGTGACTTTCCAACAGACAGAATCCCCTGACTTGAAGAGAATAGAGAATAACTGTTTCATTCATTTATTCTAGCCAGTAAAAGAATTGATGGTTAGGGGTGTGCATGGCGGGGTACGGTGGCAATGAGAACATGTACTCCTGAACTCAAGGCTGTAAATGATATCACTGTAATCTCTTCTGATAAAAACTAAGCCTTTGCACTTCAGAGCCTAGTGCATCTTATCCCTGACCATTGATCAGGCCAGACAACCTAAGTACACTTTAACTGTCTACCATCGTATTGCACAAGAGGGCCAAACGGCTGGTTTGAGACATCCTGTGTGCTTTGTGTCTTTCTGGTCCCTGGGAGTTGAGCCCTTCAAAACTCAGGATTTTCAAGCTGTCCACCTCCTGCATGCTTTAGAAAGCAGCTGGTGTTCAGTCTTGCCATGCAGTGGAAGGTGGTTTCTGTCAAAAACGCCCTGGCTTTGTCTCACACTGCACTGACCTGAGCTTTTGCTCAGTTGATATAGCTCAAGTGTTATGTACACACAGGGTATTTGGATTTGTGGGTTAAGCTCTGGTGGAGATTGCTCCACAGCACAGATCTGGGGCAGAGCTGTTCTCTTCCCATGGGCAGAAGACTCTGCCAAGTAAACACACTCCTGTCCTCTCTGTTGGCTCCACTGCTTTGAGGAAAGTGGGATTAAGTGGCTTTTGGAGGATACCAGAAGTGATTAACTAGCAGTGGCTTGGATTAGGCAAGTAGTTACAGTAGAAGCTCTAGGCATAGGAAATGACTGTCCCAGTGCTGGGAACTGAGACTAATTTGCTGACAGGTTCTTGCACAGCTTGAACACACACGATAGGCTTTAGTTTCTCCTACCAAAGTACATCTGAGGAGACATGATTGGAAAGTAAAACACTATCACTATTCTACTTGTGAAAATAGTCTTTTGGATATGAAGATATTTTTTAAATTTTTTTTTATTGCAAGCAATATCTAGGTATTTGTGCTTTTTTGGCATAATGCTAACTTCTGTAGCTTTAAAGCATGTTGAGTTTTGACTCTTTCATGTATAATCTCATTTAGTATTAGAAGTGGGATAGTGAAGGCAGTTACAAAAAAAAATAACTAGAAGCAAATGAGCATACAATACTTCCCAGGCTTTAGAGAGAAACCTGGCAACAGGTCTTCCTTTAAATTAAAAATCCATTTGACTTAACTGAAAATCATCATTGACTTAACTATATAAGGATTCTAGTTGGGTTATACTGAGATTAGACTACTGTCTGGTTTCTGTTCTCCATGAAAGAGCCTTATGGAATCAATTCAGAACCTGAAGGCAAAAGCTCTTCTGCTTTTAATCATCTTAGATCAAGTGTGAGTCTTTTCTCACACTTGATCAGGTGTTTTCTCTGGACTTTGAGGCCTTTGTTCCAAGCATCGTTATCCTTCAAGGCCTGATGTTCAGTCTTCCTAGATGTCTTGGCACAAACTGCCTCGTGTGTGAGTCAGTGAGGATGCCCTGACTGAAAGTGAGTTATCTATTCATGCATGAGCATTTGGGGCTAGTGGTTTTCTGGTCCTTACCACAAAAAGGTTAGACGAGTGTCCTCTATTATTTTTCTGTTGGATAAGTCCATGTGACAGATGGATCAATGCAATTGTCAGAAATAGCTACTATGTGATTAGGCAGTGTTAATGGTAATCAGAGTTAACAAGTTATACTGGAGGACTTTGTGCTAGAGACATGATCCCTGGGTCTGTTTATTATCTCTACTGTGATACCTTAAAGGCAACCAATCCTTTCTAGTTTCTAGGAAATTGGCTTAAAATTGCTATTAAAACGAGCATAGCCTTTAACCACTAAAACCAGTACAGCTGTATAGGCATATGGTCTCTTCAGTTGCTTCCATATAACTATTCTCTTACTGCTGGCTGAAAAACTTCATGTTTTTCTTCTTCCTGCTTTCTCAGTTTTTGTTTCCCTGCTCTTGAAGGAAGAGGCTCTGAAAGATGCGAGCAGTAGAACTGCTGTGATATTTCCCAGTATGCTTCCATCACACACATTGACTCTCAGGTCACCAATTCCAAGTGGAAACTTTCACAGTTTTGACTTGTGCTGTATCTCACGCTGAACACACTGTCAGTATCCGAAATACTTGCCCAGTACAGACCCTGCTTTCCAGTAAGAGCAGCTAAGCATGAAGATGCTGCTTGTTCTGCAGACTTTGATGTGTTTCTTACACCTACATATATTTTAATAACACTCCCTGTATTTTAGCAATACCCCCTCCTATGGAACAGTTATAATAGTGAGTTTTCTTACTACCACTGCTCACATTACTGAACTGTGGGTATTCTTTTGGTTATGTTTAATTTGGGGAATTTATACACTGCTTTTTCCCAGACAGACTTTTACTCCTGAATTTAAAGAATTGACATCTATTCCTTGCCTGACTTTATAAGGCTTCAGTTTTTTGTGGAGGTGAATGCAGCATGGATTAACATTTATGAGTACAGGTGACTTGAGATCTCTTCAGAGGCTTAAAGCATTGCATAAGCGCACTTGGTTATTGTACCAAAACGCTGTAGGGGCAAACTGCTGAAATGATTTGCAGTATTGCTTAAACTAGTTAAGTAACCATGGCTCATAGGTAGCCAGTGCTTTTAACTCATGTCTACTAAACCCCCTGTTTGTTTCAGGTTCAAATCTGGCTCCACTGATCCAACACAATGATCTGGATACTTCAAGTCCTGTTCTCGCCGCTTCCAACACCAGCATTGATTAGTCTTATTGCATTTGGAGTTGGCATCTTCCTGTGGGTGATAAGCCGGCCCAAACCTGTTTTGCCTCCTGTTGACTTGAACAAGCAGTCAGTTGGGGTTGAGGTAATACTCACTCAGCTTGTGGGCATGGACTATTTTTGAGAAGCTTAGTTTGAATACTGATCCATTCTGACGCTGGGTATCAGTGGAAAATTTCCTGTCTGCTACATGCAGCCTTCTCTCCCAGGTGTACGATTCAACGCTGCCGTGGGGAGAAGGGAAATCTTAAGACACTAAAAGTAAGAAACAGCAGCTCTTGCCAACAGGGTTAGGTGGGCTTTTTACCTTGGCTGTCACTGACTTATTTCTCTATTTTAATGCTTTGCATCAGCTTTAAGGCTGGTGCCAGACTACAATGTTAGACTTCACATAACAAGGCAAATCCTAGCACTCAGTCTCAATCAAGGTCTCTCTAACCTGTAACTGAATATTTATCTAGGCCATTTAGAAAATTCCTCTGCATATGACTGATGACTGAACAGATCAGAATCGGGAAGGAAAATGAGGCTTCCTAACAATGCAGTGCTATTAAAATACGTTAAAGGGGGTGCTGGGAGAACACCTGAGGAACAAATGACATTGCATCTGTTTCCTAGCTATGCTCTGTTCCTAGGGAGGAGCCAGAAGAGGTGCGCTCTTGACAGATAACAACCTGCTTTCTTACTACTTTGAAGATGGCAAAACCTTGTATGAAGTTTTCCAGAGAGGACTGTATGTTTCTGGTAAGCCTTGCATCTGCTAGTTAGTACTTGTCTGTCACAAGCAAATAAAATTATTCCAAGCTCTTTTGCCTTGCCTCTTGCCTGTAGGTATAATTCAGGCTAGCAAAAGCTTTCCTAGCCTTCTGTGAGGTGCAGTGATAAGAGACCACATTTTTTATTTTACCCATTTAGAAGTAGTCTAAGTTACTTCTTTAGAAGTAGTCTTAGTTGCCAGACTGGGCAAGAACAAACATCAGAAGCTTAAGATGGGACACTTTAGTGCAGACAGTAAGCTTCAGAGTGGTTGGGGGGAAACACCTCTGCTTCACCTTATGATGTGGGTTTTAGTGTAAAATTGCTGCCTGCTTAAAACTGGTATGAATTTGTGCCTGTGTCATGCATGTGTCCCATGTGTGGAAACGTGATAGCTCACAAGCTATTTCAAGCTCACATGGGTTGTGAAATGAGAAAATACTAGATCTTGTAAAGGTAAAGCCAACAGTCTTAAAGTCTTGGCTTGGACAGAGTGTTTAACTGTGGACACTGCGCACTTCCATGGTCCATGTGGTTACATGTATGTCTGACTAAAAAAGTTTCCCACCTTCATGTGTTGCATTAAAGTGCAATGCAACTTCAGTACTGAGCTTTATAGCTGCTTTTCTGAACTCTTCCATTAGGAAATGGCAACTGTTTAGGCTACAGAAAACCCAAACAACCTTATCAGTGGCTGACATATAAACAGGTGAGTATTGTACATGACAGATTATTTTAATTTGGGATATATATCTTGTGACACTAAAATGGGGGAAAACTATTTTACAGGTTTTGGACAGAGCTCAATACTTGGGATCAGGGCTTCTGCAAAAAGGATGCAAACCATCATCAAGCCAGTTTATTGGTATTTTTGCTCAGAATAGGCCAGAGGTAAGCAGCAAATTGAATATCCTGTCCCAGAATATTCTGACACCTTGGGCAGAAGAGGGTCTGTGTTTAGATAGCTTGAGGGCACATCGGGGACAATCACAACTCAGTTTTCCCTTCCCTTATTACTGACTGAGCACATATTATGCTAGGCATGTAACACACAGATCTTCAACTCTCACTATTCTAAGAATCTCGTTGGTAGTAGGGGTTGCATAAGGAGCACATCAATGTGTGTATGGGATGGTCAAGTTGAGCTGTATGAAATCTGCAAGTAATTCTGTCTTGGGAGCTGCTAGTTTTTCTTAGCTCTGCTGTTTTCCCTCTTCAGTGGATCATTTCAGAGTATGCCTGCTACACTTACTCAATGGTTGCTGTTCCACTCTATGACACTCTGGGGCCAGATGCCATTGTATATATTGTTGACAAAGGTAAATGCTGACTTTCACTTTCATGATTTCTCTAAGAAGCTTTGTTTTGAGAAGGCCAAGGTCAAGGGAATTTGATGCAGAAAACAGTCATTTTAACCTTACTGCTCTTATACTTTTATAGACAATTTCTGTAAATGAAGCTGCTTTGCAGGGGACATGGTTCAATACCTAGAAAAAGCCAGTGGTTTCCTATGTCTCCTAGTGTCTTGAGTGCAAGTTCACTGAAGGCCTGCCAGACCCTGTGGACCATCCTGCAACCAGGGCTCAAGTATTTCCTATTTGAGATCTTGCAGTCTTGAACTCACACACTGCCAGCCAGATAATACAGACAGGCTTGCATGCAAATTAAGACTAGATGCGTGTCTTTGATTTAAAGTTATAGAATGTTACGAGTGGAGGGGAGAAGGGTAAAGATATGCCTAAATCTGTTGTTTAATCTACCTGATTAGAACCTATTGTTCTACAGAAGTAACAATTATCATCCCATCCTGGAAGAAACTGGTGAGAAAGCTTGAATAAATATTCAGATATTCATTCCCCAGTCTTTGGGGAGATATGGGGGGGAAAAATATCCACTGCTGTGGCTATGGTACTAGCAATCTTCTTAGCACTGTGTGCCAGCCACTGAAACCATATAAACTGATGCAAATGTCTTTAGAAAAGAATCAATGCTGTGTTCTAAATGTATGTGCTGCTGAGCTGTCACTCACTAGCCTCATACCTTCTAAAAAGACTTCTGAACATATTTTCCTGTAGCTGACATCAGCGTAGTGATCTGTGACAAGCCTGACAAAGCACAGATCTTGCTTGAAAACTGTGAGAAAGAAAAGACCCCACAGCTGAAGACTATCATTCTCATGGACCTCTTTGATAAAGAGCTCAAGGACAGAGGAGCCAAAGTTGGAGTTGAAATTCTAGCACTGCAGGAGATTGAGGTTAGTGACTAAAGGCTTCTGCTTGACCTTGCCAGCTGGACATCTGCACCTTCTCTAAAAACAATGATGCTTCAATCTAAGCATTCTCCAGTTGTCTCATCTGTATGAGTCATTTTGAAACTTGATAGAGCTAGCCAAATGGCCTTGCAGAGGACAAAGCATTGGCTAAAGTTGTGTCACTGTGTTGTGAACAGACAGCACACAGTAAACTGAAGACTTCCTTAGATTAATTCATGGTGTGGTTGTAACAGGATTTATCAGGCTTCTAAGCTGGCAGTTGAGCCTAATTGAAACTGCAAGTGCAAATTACTGTCTGCTTTGGCATCCCAATACTAGGTTTAACCTTCCAAATATAATGCAGAAGTGTGAAGTATAAGAGATGTGGCCTATGTCAAATAAAACTAAATATCTCTACTCAAGATGTCCAAATTCCTGAAGTAGTTCTGATCACTTTCTAAATACATGCATTCATACCTTCCATAACCCCTGGAGTCAGCTTTTCCAATTTGTGGATAATAAATGGAGGAAGACCAACATCTCTGAATGAGAGAGAGTATCAAGAGGCAAAGTAAAAACAAGTGCTGCATTTGAAATGCAATTAGCTACTTATTTACTGCTGTTTCACATCTTTCTGTTGCAATTGTTAAGCTGTGCTTTCTCTCTAACACAGGAGCTGGGAAGAAACAACATCAGAGAACCAGTTGTAAGTATCTCTGTGAAACAGTTATAAACTTGCAAAACTATCCTTTGGAAAGACCTCTTGCCATGCTGATACTAGGGAAGGGCTGGCAGAGTGATACTATTTTGTAACTTGTCTTGCTGTTTCCAAACATAATTCCTCGTTGATCCCCCTTTAAGAAATGTATGGAAATACTGATAAGCAACACAATCCTTTATCTGTTGACCTTTTTCTCTCTAGCCTCCTAAGCCCGAAGACCTTTGCGTCGTGTGTTTTACCAGTGGAACCACAGGTAAGAGAATATATAGTGATGCTTCTGCGCTAAAACAGGCTCTGTGCTGAAAAAAACCCAAAACCTTTCTAGCCCAAAAAAGGAAACACTAACAACATAAAGTAAAACAGTAAACTAGAGCAGTGTAAGGCCACTATTGCAGTTATACTTGGGATGTTGTCACTGTAAATCAAGTGCTCTAAGACTTCTCAGAGATGGAGAAGAATAGCCAAATTCTCATTGTCTTACTCTATGAAAAAATATAGGATCTCCTAATGTTAAAGAGTTGTTTAACTGTGTTCTGATGGACGGGGCTAGAGAACCATGCAATTTCAGTGTTCTTTATGCTACCTCTATTTATTCTGCTGTTTCAGCAGATGATTTCTTTATACAATACCCATAGATGAAAGCGTGCAATATTGAGGTGTATTTGTAATCTCTTAAGATAGTGCATGCTGTGATTGAGCCTAATACCAAAGGCTAAACAAGGCATGGGCAACTGAGCAGAAGCAGTCAGAGCCGCAGCTGACTTTGCTCAATTTTTCCAAAGGTAACCCTAAAGGAGCCATGCTGACACATCAAAATGTTGTTGCAAATGCTGCTGCCTTCCTTAGAACCACAGAGGTAAGCTTCTGCTGGTGGTGATCTGTAGGCTATGGCACACAGTCATGAAAATGGCTTTAATGTGGGCATTTTCTGCAAATCATTCACTCCCAGCAAAATCATGCTTTCCTAAGTGCCCATATTTCAATGGGACAAGTGTTGCAAGAAACTTGGTTCAGCCTTGAACAAGAACATTTGCACAGAAGTTATTCTAGAATGAGTTGGTCTTAAATGCCGAGAGTACTGAACTACCCTTTTTATAATCTAACCAGAACAACTCTTGATCTTGTATGGCTGAGTTACAGCTGCAAATTTGGAAGACATGATGGATGAGCCTGAGTTGTTTGAAATGTCTATTTCAAAGTACTGAAATTGATCCAAATGGTATCCACTCTCTATGTAAGAGTAACTCAAGCAAGCATAGGGATTGCTAACCTATTCCTATTTCTTTCCCCTCTAGAACACAGTTGAGTGTACAACTTCAGATATTGCCATTTCCTATCTCCCCTTGGCTCACATGTTTGAGAGAGTTGTACAGGTAAGCAGACTCCGTGCATGCTGCTGACTCTGTAGAAGATCTTGTATGTATTGAACTAGTTCAGACTATAACACTTGTTAGACAATGTATCTCACTGGTTTAGACCACCTACCTAAAAATAAAACCTCTGAACTGAGTAAATAGTGCCCACTTACTTCTCCGAGGTATGGCTCCTTATCTTCATTAAATGAAGCTTTGTTCTTCAGTTGGGCCTCACTGAATCTGTGATTTACTAAGATATCAGCAAGGGAAACAAACAGCATCAAGACCTTAGTCAAACACAGAGAAAACTAATACTTGAAGAGGAAGCAGTTGAAGACCAGTGAATTTAGTGCTCAGAGGTAAACAGTGGTATGGTCTCCACTGTTTACTCTGCTGGCTCTGTCCTCCTGCCTGTTTCTTAAGCTGGAGTTTTAGTCGGCTAATTAAAGCACTTTCTCCAGCATGTTGTACAAGTAACCCTTCCTACAGGGAACATTAGCAACTTTGTGGCAGGACCTAACTTCCACACTTAATGGTCTCAGAACAGTCGTTTAAACTCCTTTCTCAACCCAGTATTTAAAATGCAATTTGTCTTGTTCGATTCCTTGTCAAGCTATTCAATTAGTCTGTTGCCTTGTATTTAAATTTTTAGGTATCTCAAAAGATACCAAAATAGAACAGCTTTGGAACAGTTGAACAGATTCAACCATAATCTGAAAGTTTTTGTTTTGTGGCCCTTATGGACTACAAATCAAAGTTGAATACCAGAACTTAATCAATGCAGCTGAGCTTCTATAGATCAAATTATAGTAAAAGGTACGACAGCCTTCTGTATTTCCTCAAAACCCATTCACACAAGAACTTGCCTGTCACTGGGAACTGGAAATCATGCTGCTTTCCATAAATAATTATGGCTAATGAAGCTAGGAATTATCTGTGACTAAACTTATTCTGGTCAATTTTAGACAGTGGTCTACAGCTGTGGAGCAAAAATAGGCTTCTTCCAAGGAGACATCAAATTGCTAACAGATGACATGAAAACATTGAAGCCAACACTATTTCCAGTTGTACCAAGGCTGCTGAATAGAATATATGACAAGGTATGTGAGCAGTTTTACACAGATTATCTTCATGTTCATATATCTAAGCAAGCATACAAGTTCTAAAATAATACAGCATAATAGGACCATTAGTTAATTACTCCTTAACACGAAACATTCTATAAAATCCTTTCTGAGGAGATGGAAAGAGCCTTGGGACCTGGAGTGTAACAACAGTGTGTCCAGTCATGACTGGGCTGAGTCTGTTGCAGTTCAGACACAAAGTTTGTTTACTTTTGGAAAGCAAACAAAGCAAGTGCAAAGCTGTTCCTCAAAGCTGTGGCTGAAGTATGTCAGCAGCAACACAAATCACTATTGCTCCTTGCGCCTTCTCCTAGACCGTAGCAGTAGTGAAGACAGACCCTAGAACATCAAAGATACGGTGTCTCCTAACAAAGCAAGACCTGGAGGTACAGATGTGAATTAAACCCAGGAGTCACTGATAACTCTCATGAGGAGTGGCTGAGGAAGCTGGGGTTGGTCAGTCTGGAGAAAAGGAGGCTGACAGGGAGACCTTACCTACAACTACCTGAAAGGAAGGTGTAATGAGGTGGGGGCTCCTGAGTCACAGGCAACAGGATGAGAAGAAATGGCCTCAAGTTGCACAGGGGGAGGTTTAGATTGGGTATTAGGAAACATTTATACACCAAAAGTGTTATTAAGCTTTGGAACAGGTTGTCCGGGAAAGTGGCGGAATTGTTCTCCCTGGAGGTATTTAAAAGACAGGTAGACGTGGTGCTGAGGGACATGGTTTGTCAGTGTTAGGTTGACAGCTGGACTTGATCTGAAAGGTCCCTTCCAACCNATGAGGAGTGGCTGAGGAAGCTGGGGTTGGTCAGTCTGGAGAAAAGGAGGCTGACAGGGAGACCTTACCTACAACTACCTGAAAGGAAGGTGTAATGAGGTGGGGGCTCCTGAGTCACAGGCAACAGGATGAGAAGAAATGGCCTCAAGTTGCACAGGGGGAGGTTTAGATTGGGTATTAGGAAACATTTATACACCAAAAGTGTTATTAAGCTTTGGAACAGGTTGTCCGGGAAAGTGGTGGAATTGTTCTCCCTGGAGGTATTTAAAAGACAGGTAGACGTGGTGCTGAGGGACATGGTTTGTCAGTGTTAGGTTGACAGCTGGACTTGATCTGAAAGGTCCCTTCCAACCTAGACAATTCTATGATTCTAATACTTCTCCTTGCAGATACAAAGTGGTGCAAAGAGCCCAGTGAAGCGGTGCCTCTTAAACTTTGCTGTGACTATGAAGTCGGCTGAAATAAAACAGGGCATAATTCGAAATGACAGTATTTGGGATAAGCTAATCTTCAAAAAAGTTCAGGTAAGTCACTCTAAGCGTGAGTAAGCTGCACGTTGTAGTATCAGAGGATCTGATGGCTTCTGTTTCACTTGTAGGAAACCATGGGTGGAAGAGTGCGTATAATGGTAACGGGTGCAGCCCCTATATCTCCCTCTGTCCTGACATTTCTTAGAGCAGCACTGGGCTGTCAGGTAAGCAGTTTGGTTTGCTTAAGACCAGTTTGATTAAGCCCAAATAAGTGACCAATGATACAGCTGTGGTCCAGCCTAACTTGTTCCTGGGGAGGTATTTACAGGCTGTTTGATCCGAGTTAACTGTAACAGGAACACAGTTCTGCAGGGCTGACTTCAAACTGCACCACAAAAAAAAAAAAAAAAAAAAACCTATCCTGTAGGCTCTGAGAAGAGGAATAGAGCAGCAGAAATAGGAACATGTGGCACCCAGTCAGGCAGCTGCCTCTGAGCTTTGTGAGAGCTCACTGACTCTCAGGATAAGCCAATGTGGTAAATTTGAAGAGTGTGGAGAATGAGATGATCAAAGCAAGATTTGGATAGGTGAACCTGAAGAACATCTGATTATACCAATTAAGACTAAGAAGTCTTAAAGGCTATGATTGTTTTGGCTGCTTTCCTAAGAAGAATAATTAAGTGTATGGGAGTAGTTGAAACCAAATTCTTTCACAATGAAGGCTTGATGTTCAAAGAACATTCACCCTTTCTCACACAGATCTTTGAAGCTTATGGCCAGACTGAATGCTCAGCTGGATGCACTTTCTCAATGCCTGGAGACTGGACAACAGGTATGGTATAGCTGAGACTTGGACATTCTCCCACAGCTGCCAACAGGTAGTTGTACTCAGGCTTAAATGATCTGTTGCCTTTAGTCCAATGAACGTTAAACCCTGAGTACTTAACCTCAAAGTGATTCTTGGTAGCAACAGTTGCCCATATGCTTGATAAGCACCAAAATTCTTGAGTCGAGTAAGTGAGGATCTGTCATGTAAAGTGACATAGGTCAGCTTAGACCCTGTGCTAGGGTAAAGAAAAACTTACTCTACAGAGCTGAGCAAACTGTACAAGGATGTACAAATGGCTTTAAGAAACTAGCCTTAGCTCCCAAATAACTTGTTTTTCTGAAAGAATTATGACTAAAATATCAGACATCATACTTGACAATTTTCCTGAAGGACTACCTGACCTCAAAGATTTTGCTTTCATCTTAACAAGGATGATTTTAATATTAGACATTCTAAGTTCAGGCTCAAGTCACCATCTTTGAGAACATGGTAACTGCAGGGCACAGTGAGAATGAAATGTAAATGAATACCAGAGTCCCCAAGAGATAATTGTCTTTGGCTGTTGTTTGTTCCTGCCCACACCTTAGGCCATGTCGGAGCTCCTCTGGCTTGTAATATCATAAAACTAGAGGATGTGGAAGAAATGAACTATTTCTCCTCTAACAATGAAGGCGAGGTAAGAACCGCCTCCTGTATGTGTCAGTAAATACTGAAACATAAGACTCAGTGACCAGCAGTGTTCTGTGCTTCCTATAGGTCTGCATTAAAGGACCAAATGTGTTCAAGGGATATCTGAAAGATCCCGAGAAGACAGCAGAAGCAATCGATAAGGATGGCTGGCTCCACACTGGAGACATAGGGAAATGGTTGCCAGTGAGTAATGGTATAATACAAACTACCCCTTGAATGTGAATTTCTGGCTAGTTTACAGTAATCTGAAATGCTAGAGAAGTGAATTCTAGGATAAAAGCCTCATGCGGTATCTTGTTGTTCACCAAGTAACTCCAGGCACAGCTCCAAAGACCGATTAGGTAATGAGATCTCAAATAATACCTGCTAGGCCAGTAGTTAAGACTATGTCACTTCAGCAGTGAAGTAAAAGGTGTCTTACTTTCTGTTAGAGGAGAATAAAGATGTCTAATCATGTCCCGTGCTAGCTGAAGAAATTAAACAAAGGGCCCCTTCTCTCTGCAGTGAGCAAAGACCAGTTCCAGATTAGCATGTGCCTTTCATGCAACAAACCCAAACCTATTATTCTCTACTTCTTATAGAAGCAAGACAGACTTGAAACTAATGGCCTCCACCTTTAACTTGTAGAATGGAACACTGAAGATCATTGACAGGAAGAAGAATATATTTAAACTTGCACAAGGAGAATACATTGCTCCAGAGAAGATAGAAAATGTCTACATCAGAAGTGCTCCTGTAGCCCAAGTCTTTGTCCATGGGGAAAGCCTGAGGGTAAGTGATGTCAGGAGTGAGCATCCTGCAAGACAATTCCTACAATGAGTTCTGAAAAATCAGTGCACAAAGGCATGCATTTACAAGAGTCCTTGAATAAGACCTTTCCCCAATAAGGGAAACACATAAGAATATCCTTTCAGACCTATAGCCTTCCTGACTGACAGCAAAGAAAAGGAGATCTTGGCATCAAGTTTCAAGCTGGGTAAAGGCATATTTGTGTGGGATTAGTGTGTCGGGTCAGCTCTGTACAGTTAAGAATCATAGAACTGCTTGGGTTTAAAGGGCCCTTTAAAGGCCATCTAGTCCAAGCCCCCTGCAATGAGCAGCGATGTCTTCAACTAGATCAGGCTGTTCCGTTTCTCAGAGCTCCATCCCTGGAAACATTCAAGGTCATCTACCACATCTCTAGGCAACCTGTGGCAGTGTTTCATCACCCTCGTACAAAAAAAAAAAGTCTTATACCTAGTCTAAATCTACCCTCTTTTAATTCAAAGCCATTACTCTTTGAACTGTTGCAGCAGAACCTGCTAAAACGTTTGCACTCATTTTTCCTGTAGGCCCCCTCTAAGTACTGAAAGGCTGCAGTGAGGTTTCTCCAGAGCCTTCTCCTCTCCAGGCTGAAAAACCCCAATTCTCTCAGCCTGTCCTCACAGGAGAGGTGTTTTTCCACTCTTTTGCCACAGAGGCCAGTCTTCAATCTGTAAACCAGTCAAAAGTAATTGCTGGAGCATTCAGCACGTGTAACAAACTGCATTAGTACTTCAATTACTGCTGTCAGAATCCAAGTAAGAGGCCTGAGAGTCCTTATAGCTACATTCCAAACTCTAGAAATGGATGGGGGTGTAAATGTGGCTTGTTACAGAGACACTGTCCCCCACCAAGTTCACATAGACAATTGAAGTAATTGTAGATGCCTTATCTTCATCTCAACATGACTCCTTCCACTTGTTTTCAGTCTTTTCTAATAGGTATAGTTGTTCCTGATCCTGAGACGCTTCCAGAATTTGCAGCAAAACTGGGAATAAAAGGTTCCTATGAAAGTATCTGCAAAAATCCAGTGAGTAGCTTTGTTTTTAGTGGCTTATAGATAGAATTTAATTCTGAAGTCCAGTCTTTCATTGTTTTGCCTTAATTCTAGCAACCTTTTTTTGTTGTAAATAAAACTGGTTTAATGCTTGCTGAGTCATGTAAGTAGCCTCACAGTAGAAACTGAAACTTAAGTATAGGAGTGCCTTGATGTTTCAAGGGCTAGCAATGCTTCCATTCCAATGAGAAAACAGACATCACCTTGTAGTGGTCTAAAGAAGAAATCTCAAATGTTGAAATATGTACCTGTATTCTTGCCAACTTCATTTTTTACTGACTGGGTAATGGGTATGGTCTTAAGCTGCAATTACAAAATGGCAGTCTTACGCACTCTGCTCCTGCTTTGTTTCTTCTAGGCAGTGAAGAAAGCTATTTTAGAAGATATGGTCAGATTGGGGAAAGAGGCCGGCCTTAAATCCTTTGAACAAGTGAGTACTTCTAAATCTTGCTTGTCACAAGCCCCTGTATTGCTCATAATACAGGCTGGGAAGTCTTCAGTCCTGTTATTGACTGTGGCAGGGTGGGGTCCAAGGCAGCTGTCCCAGACAACTCATCAAAGTAGGCAGTGAAAATTGACTGTCTGCCTGTCTCCTCACAAAGAGACAGGTTGCTGTACAGGGTAACAGTCACAATTCACCATGAGATGGAGTGGAGGTTTACCGTAGGCTGCAGGAGCTGTACTGCAGCTGTACTGTTCCAGCCTTCTCTTGTTTCAGCCAAAAGGAGTTTGACTTGCATCAAAAAAAAACAGTTTAGTTACTGGACCTCTTGAGACTAGGAGTTCTTGCACTGAGATCAAGGAAGCTGTGAAGAACTGTTGCTTTTCCTCTAAGTAATTATGGAAATGTCACATGTCAAATTACTTTCTTTTAATAGGTGAAAGATCTGTACATTCACACAGAGATGTTCTCTGTAGAAAATGGACTCTTGACACCGACACTGAAGGCAAAACGACCAGAGCTTGTTAAAGTCTTCCAGAATGAGATTGAAGCCCTCTATTCAAGTACGCAGGAATAAGTGGCCGGTCTAAATTCAACTGCATGGAGTATCCAAACAAATCTGTGACACTACATGATCTACGAAGAACACATGTCTGAGTGGACGGGAGCAAGGAGAACTTCATATATTTTTTCTGGTATCCTGGGAAAATGACTTTCAGGTGAAGATGGCTATAATATAACTGACAAGTGGGAGTCTTCACATCTTGCAGGACTAAGCATCAGCTGCTTAGGCAAAGCCAGAACTTTCATCTTCTTGGACTGTGACCGACGTGTGCAAACAATGAGGAGCCTCGCCCTATAAGAGGTAGTGGTAGGCACTTCTCACTACCAAAAGCAAATCTGGTTTTCTTCCTCCAACTATGAACTCCATTAGGATCTTCTGTGAATTACAAGCAGACTGAACTCTTTCATGCAGTTATGTGGGTTTTGAGGGGGGTGGGGAGATGGTTCAAAAACCAAGTGCAGGAAAATAACACTTCATTTTCCACTCAGGATGCTACAAGCTGTCTCAACTCAAGCTGTCACAGTATGAATTGGTGTTTAACATCTGTTCAGCAAATACAAAGTCAATTTCCTATTCCTAGTGCCAGACCACACAGTATAGGTTGTTTTTAATGAAAATGAGTAGTCTGGCATTAAATGGTTTACAAAGTACACGTCTAAAGCAAATATAGTTTATACTGAAGTATGGGAAGTACTGGATCGGGTGCTTCCCATACTAGAAAACTTCAGCTGTCATTCCTAAGAATATAGGATGCAATAAACTATAACTGCACAATCAAACCAAAGCCTGTGTGAGTGACTGTGTTCCTCTGCTGCAAGCAGACTGTCCCCTGCAAGGTCTACTGTTGCCTGGTTCTGTAAGGCTGTGGGTATAACACAACTGCTGCAGCAAGCAAACTTGTTTTCCTGAGCTGCCACAGCCCAAGCCATGAGGCAACAAGATAGTACCAGAGCAGATGTTGCTCCTCTACTTTCCCCTTTTTGTAGTAGGGTAATATGGGTTGAAGACTTCTGGAAAAATTCATTCTTCCAGCTCAGCGTATCACATTAAATAAGGCATCAGATATCCCTTTCTAAGGGTAAAGCTGTTTCTTTGGGAAATTGCTCATTGGGAAATGACCACCACTTCCATTTTTAGAAACATGTCTTCAACTAGTGTATGCTGTCCCTGCTGACAGTTCCTCCCTGGCCCTGGAGTAGTCCTGCATCAGTCCAAAAGACAATGCAGTGCTAACAAGGATGTAAACGGGGGGAGGAGTTACACACAGCTTTCCTGTAGCTATTCTCCATGTTAGATTATTCCAGCTAGTGGCGGTTCTTCTCTCTACGTAATGCTTTTGGTCAGATATACCAAAATAAAAGCAATTGGGAAAGACCAGCTTGGAGGATGGGGGAAAGGGTCAGGGAAGACCTTTGCTGTGAGACATCTCTAGCTTTGACCAGTAAAAACAACTGACCCAATTCTATTTCCAGTCTAGGCCCAAAGACCTTGACATTTTCAAGTAACTGTTCTGTCACTTAGCTGCAGGCTATGACAAGCACGCTGTAAGCACTTCTAAGATTCTGAAAATGCGTTAACTATGCTACTTGTCTTCCTGTGTTTCTTTAAAGCAGTGTGACTTAAAAGTTACTCATGGCTTAAGTCTTTTCCCCCAGATGAAAAGGGGGAAGAAGAAGAAATGTATACTTAAATGGGCTGTGAGTTCTGATGAGCAAATCAGCTGGGGACAGTAAGTCTAGTGCTGCTGAGATCTGTATAAACTCGAGGCTGATTGCTGTGATGCTACCAGACAGCTGCCTTTCCTGGAAAGTACTTTGTTCATTCTATCAACAAGTAAAACTTCCCTACAGAGATAGGTTTGGATGCTGAAACCCAAACATGGGTTCTGTGGTGGGCCCTTCAACTAGCAGCATCCAGATACCAATTGCAATGTTTCAACAGACAGATCTCTTTGTGGAGCAAGCAGAGAATGCCTAACTTTCTGTGGCATGTCTAAGGAAGCAGTAACTTTGTAGAGGTCATTTTCTAATAGAGATGCTTTCTCTTGTGGAAGAGGAAGCGTGTCAATCACTGAAATTGGTTTACTCTTAATGGCAATTAAACCTCTTTGCACAGTGGCAAACTACAGTGCTTTAGATTTCTCATGTCTGTCTCATCTGCTAGTGGCTGTTACAACAACTGAATTGGATGGGTGACGGTGCTGTTTGACCAATAAACCATGACTAAAAATTTCAGTGTAAACTGGTCTCTTGGGGTGCTGCTTCTGCCACGTGAACTGCTTCCACAACATAGATCTAGAGTGAAAACAGGAGTACTTTAGGCATGCTCCCATTGAAATGATGCAAACGTTATTTCAAGATATTGATAACTAAAGCTACCTACAGCAGGCTTGATGCACTAATACCCAGACAACAAAGATGCGAGGTAAGGATGGCAGTAGGTGAAATGATGTTCATATAGCCACAACTTTTTTTCCTAGGATAAAGATAGTGGAGCTAAAAATTACAGCCAGTCTTCCCTACTCACTTTAAAAATCTTTAATCTAGTAGCTGTTGATTAGCAAATGATCCATTTGGGTTGCAGCGCAGCTGTGCATACAGACTGAACGAAAGGCAATACCATGGCTAATAAATATTTACATAAGGCAGATATTTAATGTGAATACTGATAATATGCTTTCAGTTTACTTAGCAAACTGGAAACAACCCTCACATGTACTACACCAGGAATCACAATGCCTGATTTAGGCTCTCCAAATTATGTGAGACTTGTATACCAAAATACAATTTGTTGTTTCTTTGCATTTTCTTTCCACCTCTATGTAACAACCCCTGCGCCTGCAACTTAATTACTGGTCCTCATCCTGAGAGGACATGTTCAGTGGGAAACATTAAATTTGTCATGTGGCTCTAATGAAATCCTTATTTCAATCAATGCTCTCAAGACAGATGTAATCATCCACGAATGCTATGGCTAAGAAACTCAATTGTAAAAACTAGATAAACTGCAAATCCCTGGCTTTGTCGCATAGGAAGTTCTCTTTTCTTCTCCTACTTTGCATTTGAAAAGCTATTTATATGGGAGATGCTTAAACTCGCTTAAAATACAAGTAGAGTTGAGCTTGTATTTGCTCAACTCTTATAGAGATCTGGATTAAAATCAGAAGCCTCATGGTTAAGACTATTGAGGAGGAGAGAGCTCTCCTATTATTGTTTTCTTTTACTGTTGGTAATCAACTCAAAATTCCTAGGAATGAGACTACCGAAGCTAGTCTTTTGCACAGCATATTGGTAATCTAGTCCCTTCTTCATCAAGAACTGAGACACACGGCACAGTCAGCAGCTTCACTCTGCAGAGGAGAGTTTCTCTGGATTGGAGACCAAAGTGAGGGCAGGTGGTTTGAAAGCAAAATTGTCATTGATTAGGTGGCTGAACAGGCTGCCCAAGATATCCATTTAGCATACCCAGCTTTTATGATAAATTCAGTTTCTCTTCTGATGCAAAAACTGTCTTAACAGAAGTAGGTGACTATTTCTTATTCACTTATTTCATTGTTTTCCTTTAACTAGGAGTGCAGGGGTCCACGTCAGGATGCAGTTACCCTTTATTTTCCATCATACTAGAGCCTGAGCTAGCCTAGCGTGGTATTGCAAGTCTAGACTTGCTGTTAGATGATGGAAAGGATGCAAAGCTCAACATTTTAAATGCAAATAGTAATTCTTCCCTTGGGGAAAAACATGAGATAGTTTAATAGAGCTAATTGCTGTGTGAAAGACACTTGTTTTTGGCTTCCCTCAGACATGGCTTCTCTAGGGGTTTGAAGCTTAAAAAAAAAATCAGCTAAATTCCCTCATGAATCACCACAAAACACAAAACAGTGTCAAATCTATACTTGCTCCTTAATAAACAAAGGTCTTCCTTGAGCAAGATGCAGGGAGGGGGGAATGAAGAAGGAAAAAAAAAGCAAGGTAGAATGGGATGGCAGAAAGGAAGGAAAAGAGAATTTATTATTATTAAATATCAGACTTCCTCAAAATGGTTTGTCTTTAAACTTCATGCTCTGATACAGTTTTCAGCAATAGAAAGACAGCTTGTTTTATTGGGTGCAGAATCCCTAAATGCCTTTAGTAGGTGGGCATTTTTGTTTAGCTGATTCTTTGTAAGAAAGCACTGCCAAGCAAAGGTGTTGTAAGAGTAAACAGGAACAGCAGTTACCCGTGTTACAAAAGGGAAGATGTGGGACTGAAGTTATGGCTACAAGGAAGCAAGATAAAAGCTTAAAAAGAAAAGCCTATAGAGTCCGTTTCAGTTTGTAACTGCACTTCTGAAGCAGAGCTCCTGGGCACGCTCTGGGGACCATGGTCACAGCATAGTGGTCTTAGTGTGCAAAATTCTGCTCAGATGAAAGCTGAAATCCAGTTGAAGATGCTCTTCAACTACTGAAAGATATCCAGTCCCCTACAAACAAATCACAGCTTACACAAATTCCTCTCCCAATAACTAATGATCAACTGTGGTCATTAGTGTTGTTAATCTGTTCCTATTGCACTGCTAATTGCTGCCTGCTAATACAGATAGCAGCTATTTAATCATTTCAAAGTCAAGAACAAGAGGTCCTTAGCTGCCAGCTTCCTCAGAGGGAAGACAAGCTTGTTTTTGCAATCTTTGTTGAGTTCTAGACTGAACAGACACTCAATAGAAACTATTGAGAGCATTCCATGCAGTTTGAAGGTTTCCATATTAGTTTCCAAAAATAGGTACGATTAGGACACATTTAGAAAGCCTTCAGTTTGTACAGGTTACTCCATTTTAAGCTCTTCCTTCTAACAATCCAAACCAGATGCTAAATAAAAATGCTTTAGGCAAGGTGTTAATCACTTAGTAGCAACTAGGCTCACAAAAATTTTCATGCTTAGCGCTTACTGCTTCCTTACACTCTGAAGTGGATTAAGAACTCAAATCTCTTGGTCTATGCTCAGATATCACAGAGAACAGACAGAGCTGGCTATACTTTCTGCCATTAAAAGCACAGAATATTCTTATAGCAAGAGCTGAAGTCTTTCTAACCTTGAAAAACAACAGTGACATCTTTACTTCCCAGTCAGTTCACATTCCCACGCCTATAAACAAGTTCTTGTAGGTCTAACAACAATTAAATCCACAAGTGATTATGAATGTATCATTTATTTGAGGTGGACAGTTCACATCATTAAAAGTCACAGGTAACAAAAATTATCTTGAATTTGAATCAGATATTTATTTTATAATTTCCAGGGGCAGCTTCAGAGAAAGTAAAATACAAAAGATAAGCAGCACGCATCGCAACCAGATGCGGTTGAGGATAAAACCTAAAATATGAACCCTCAGAAAGCCATTTCAAAAGGAAAAAGAAAAAAAAAACCCAATGGGATGAAAAAGATGCATCTTGAAGGCAATCCACCAAATGGCTTCTTCAATTATTTATTGTTCAAAAAGTATGCAAATGATGGCACAGGCATATCCAACCCTTTCAGCTGCAAGGAAGAGAACCTTGTCCTAACATAATCATTGCATAAGTCTAAAGTAATATACAGAAAATTTCAAGTAAAGGATTGTGGTCTGAAGTAAAAATTTCATTTCTTATTTAAAAAAATTAGAAGGCTATCTGTTTTTCTTCTCTCCATCCACTGGTTGATCCGTTTCAGAGTCATATTGGCATTTTTCCACACATTTCCTAGGGAACCAGCCTCGTTCTCTTATTCCACCTTAAGACATGAAAAGTCGCATTAACTTGGAACAAAACATGACCCGTTATAGAGGAAAAACACAGGACTGGAAGAGACATCAAGAAGTTACCTAGTTTAATTTCTTCTCTGAGGCAGGACATCTAAGTAATTCCGACCATCATTGCCCAGGAATGCATTGAGTCTCACCCATTCACTAAAATGTTTTCAGAGATTTCTGAAGTTTGCCAGTACTCTACTTTCCTATTAGGAATTACTTCCCAATATCCTATCTGAATATTTCTGTTGTGAGTTTCAATTATAAACTCCTCTTTCTACACACCAGGGCCAACGCAAGCAGCTAACACCCTTCTCTGCAACAGACTTTGATGCAGCTGATGATGATTTGCACATACCCTGGCTTTCTCTTATCTCGTTTTCCTCTCCAGGTAAGCCACCCCACTTCTTGCAGTTTTCCTCTGTAAGTCACATCTTCTAGTACTCTTGTTACTCCCATTGTTTTCCTCTCAACCCTTTACAGCTGATCTCCCTCTTTCTTGAGATGCAGTAACTGCTTTTACTTGTGGCAGGATTTCATCTGTGTCTCTGCCAATGTTGAGCAGGATGGGAAGATTATTTCATGCATCTGGGAAACTCCATGCTTTTCTCTTTTTTTTGCAAGTGTTGACTCATCATAAGATTGACCAACATTGGGGTTTTTTTCCTCAGAAGAACTGCTACTAAATCATTAATTTTTCCATCTTGTGTTAGTGCTTGTTCCTTCTACCTGTTTACAGCATTTTCCTGTAAGTTCCTAACAAATATAATCCTATTTTTGAAGCCTAGTTCTCCAAAACATCAATGTTATCTTGAATTCTAATCCAGCCTCTCAATATACATCAAGTTCCCCACCCAGACCACATTTCACCTGATTTAAAACTAATATTCAGCATAGCACGGGTAACTCCAGTTAATCTTCATAATAAATATCACAATGCAAACTATTGTCATGCTCATTCAAAGACTCCTTTAGGTTTGATATTTGAAAGAGTTCATTGGAGTGAGCAGAAAGTACCTTTAAGTCCACGAAGGTCTCAGACCTCCCACGAGAGGTATGTACACTTTCAATCTAGCAATTTCAATCCAGTAGACCCATCTGTTAGCTGCCTCTTTTTTACCACCAAGGAATGCAAATGCAATGAATTCACAATTGTTTGGAAGAGATTAAGAATCCAACACACCCTAGATGGAAAGTCTGGCAGGTAAAATTTTAGCTCAGCAGGTGTCTTTAACACCTTTGATAGCTGTAGTTCATGATGTAAATGTATGTCAAAGTTTTTGGAATTAATTCCAAACCAAAAATATAATATCTCCTTGTTTCTAAGATGTACAAAGAGTAATCCCAAGTATTATATATACTTGGGGTGTTTAGACAAGAAATCTGAATAAGTTTAAGAAACAGCACTATTTAAACATCAAAGAGAGAAATCACAATCTTCTGAGAGTTTAGAAGTCTAACTTTTTCTTAGAGTATGAGTGAGTAAGCATCCCCTTTCCCACTCAACCTTCAATAAACTACTAGACAAATGTTCTTTCAGTCCGACAGATTTATGTAACATTTATCAAAACCGGTAAGTCTAACCGGTTGTGTGTGTAAAAGACTGTGGATGTGGTTTTAGAGGGGAGAGGAGCTGATGCCAGTAAGTTCAGCCATTCTACATTTTGAAAACTGAACATGTAATATCACCCACATTTCTAAACAGCTATAAAATTGATTTGTAACTTTCAACAGAAAAAGTGAAAAGTAACTGCTTCATACCATCAGCAGCTGGGTCAAGAATCTTCTCACCATACATCCAGTGTCTGGGGAAGAAAGCATAACAGGTGATTAGATGCCAGAACTCATCTCAATATTTCTTTTAAGCAAACATAAAGGTGTGGAGCCACTAACTTTAAGCCTCTTGTGGCTAAAATCAGATCCCCTTTACTCAGTGCAATTCTAGGTTCTTCAGTGCATGGTGTTGTGAAGAACGTTTTAACACCTTTAGTCACAGGGCAACAGACACCACTGTAATCTTCTACTGCTCGATATCGCACCTAAAAATTCAAACAGAACACAGCAATATATTATCATAAGGAGCTACAGCCTTGCTGACAGTTTCATACCAAAAAAATCAATTCAAGCACACTATTAGCTGTTACAACAGCTGTCAAGGGGACTCTAAATTCTAAATTAACTGCTTAGCAATGAAGCACAATCATCTTTATTATCACTTTTCTTACCATCTGGAAACTAAAGAGTAAATGCAAAGAAAGCTATGTTCTAAGTTTAATTAAGCAGAGGCTGCAGCACCTTGCTTGTGTAGAAACACAAAGTATTTAATTACTAGGTTTAAAACCAAGAAAAGAGTCTTCAGCAATCACAATCGTTTATACTGATGTTTCCAAGGAACTTCAGCTCAAACTCACAAATACTTACACTTCTTACTCGCTTATCTGCTTTCTGTTTCAGTTGCTCTATCTATAAATAATTACAAAGAGAAATTTAGGCAGTGTTTAGTTTAAGAAATTTCATGTTGAATACACAAGTCCAAGTCAGGCATTGAAACCATTGAACAAACACAGGAAATATCAATTAGCATTTGAAAGCCCTCACAAAAGCATAACTTTGTAGTCTATCAAGAAAAGGAGAATATTTGACAGAACTCCTATTTCTTAAATATATGTATTACTAGTTGGTCTATTTTAGTTATTTAAAACGTTGGTATATTACTGCAAAGGAAAGCAGGCAACTGGACAGTCAGGAGGATTAATTACAAATATCATCAAAACCCAGTTACCGTCAAACTGTATTGATGACAGCCATCTCTTACTGGCCAATCCAGGCCATCTCCCTCAGGAATCCCAGACCATGTAAACACTTGCTTGAAGTTCTTCCATTTACTTCCCATATCATAAGGAAAAATAAAGATCTCACCCGTTTGGTAGTACTGGATTCTGTCTTTGGCCTGGAAAATAATTAAGAAATACAGTACATAAAAACATGCCCTACGAACTGCAACTGAGCAGCAAATATTAAGGCAGCCAGGTCATATGCCCTGTATGGGTCCATGACACCTAAAGGCAAACGTTTTGAGATAACAGCAGTAAATTTCTGCTGTACTAACCCAGGCTTTTAAAGCCACTTACAACAATCACAGCATTTAGAAGTGTGTCTGGTTTGGGTCCCCCCCGGCCCCTTTACTCTTTGGCAACAGAGTCACCTGGCTACGCTGATTAACGCGCTCCATGCTCTATTTTATGGCTTTTTTAAAAGACTGATGCTTGACTATTTCTCAGTTACATACACAGCTTCCACAGCTCAGGGTTATTTGATTAATGATCATGAGCATAATTCAACATTGGTAGCGTCTATTCCACCTCTAAGAAGTGCATATACTGGCACGCTCCAAGTGTCCCACATGCTGCAATCTCGAACTTTTCATTCTTTCAGTAATGACGACATCTAGTGGAACAGCCACAGAAGAGTTTATTCTCTGTTGCAATTACATTGTTGTGTTTATTAAACATTTATGTATTACAGTCTGTGCCCACTTTTCAGAAGAGACGTATTAGCAGTCTGTGTTTTACAGGAAAAAATTTTATAGATTATTCCAAATTCTACTAGACAGATATAACAGGGTTTTCTTTCATTTATGTTCTGTTGTCCTATTACTCAAAGGCCTAACAGGACTGGGATCCAGCTAAGCCAGATTCCATGAAAACAGAAAGCATTACACTACTTAGGGGACTTCTACACAGCCAAGATCCTCAATATTCTCACAGAAAGAAAAAAAAAAAAAAGACAACAGGATAATATTGAAATGTTTGTGGACTTCAACAAAATAACCTGGTAGCACTGAACTAGTTTCTAAACACTGAGTCAGTTTTGCATCCTCTAAACTTCACTTCTGCTGGTTGGCTGTACTTCTGAAAAAATCTTGCAAAAGCCTATATAAAGATAAGGAAATCAAAGAGAAATTTGAAGGAGAGAAGACTAGGCATCTCATTAATTTCTATTAGTTTTTCAAAAATCAAGGAAATTCCTCCCACTTTTAGTCAGGGAAGTAGAAAATTAGGAAAATCTTAAGCCAAAATATGTCACCCAGAATGGGCAGAGAGGGTATACAATTAAACTCACAGGTGGGCAAAACGAGAAGCAAAGACAACTCAAGATTCAGACAAAAACACCTACGTATTCCAAGCAAATAAACAGTGTCTCTTAAAAGCAAATATTTTTCTATGTTCATACCAATTGCCCCAAACAAAAAAGAAAAAAAAAATCTTTGCAGTAAAATGATTTCTCATCTATTTCAGTTGACTTCAGAGACAGTAATGGAAAAGCTGGCTGTAGGTGTAAAGTCAGTGGTGAACCGAAATGACATCTTTGGTTTAAATCCAGAGAACCGAAACAAGAAATTAATAAATACGGAAAATAAGCTTTGTAGCAATAGAGTATACAAGAATACTGTAATAAAAGCTTACCTTTTCTTCAATCCAGGACTCGATTGAAGTTTTATTTGTCAAAATGACTTTCATCTAAAATAAGTGTTAGGTGAAATTAGTGCTGATTTTCTCAGAAAAATATCAGCTAGGCAAAGATAACTTCATTTAACAAATTAAATTTGATTAAAGAACAAAATAACTTTTACCAGCTTAACTGAAACATACAAAACATTCAAAATTAAGATTCAGCATAGAACATGGTAATGCTGTTCTCCAGAATTACACAATAACAGTATCACATAGTATTTCAGTTTATGCTTAAAGTATGCATTTTTTGTTTCCTTCCAGAGATCTCAAACATTTGAAGTAATGTATCAAACATGTTTATGCCTGATATATGAACCTATTTTCAGGGACAGGGGCACTTACTCCTGAAATATCAAGTATTTTGCCTTTTTCAAAGAGTTTATAGAGCTGGTCTCATGTTTTCTTAGTTCATTACATTTTCAGCTCCAAGTTGTCCCACAAGGAAATAAGGAAAAGTAAAATATAATAAAACTGTGGTAACAACAGAGGAACTGCGAGGAAACAATATAAAACCCCGGAAAAGTTACACAACATGCACTGTAAACATCCACTCCTATCTCAAATCTGAATTCTGTTCCTGCACCACAACTAGGCAAAACTTACAGATTTTAACTTCTTTGTAACAGAAGCTGTAAACTTACCTGGATAATGAACAGCATACCAACAGCAATAGTTGTTCCTAATGCCAGTCCTAAGGCAAATAAAGATGCAGCAAATGCAGACAGCCCAAAGGGAATAATGGGTCGAGGGTCTCTCTTGGCTGCACTCATGTCAATCTTTACAGAACTCCACCCAAAAGATATCTGCAATGGGAAAATACCATCATTCAGCTCTAGAACATTCCAACTGTTGAAAGAAAACAAATTGCCAATAAGAAATTTGGCTCTGAAGGCAGATGCCCAACTTCTGACAGGCTCATAATGCAAGTGGAAGAATTACCAAAAAGGAAAAAACAAAAAAAGTATTCAAAAGACTTTTCCTCTTCAGAAATATATTCTTTGCTATATCTCAGCCTTCTCTAGATGGAAAGCTAAACCAAAACTGCCATCTTGCAACCTCCATGAGCAGTTAGGCCTAAAATCTCAAAAAAAAAGTCTGGACTCTGGCACATTAACAAAAACACATTCACCACTTTTGATAGAAAATGTTTGCATGGTACAGTATCCATTTTCAGTGGGAACATTGCAGGTTTTCCTCTGAAAGCTTTAGCAGACAGCAGTTCTCAACATTACTGCTCTGCAAATACAACACGCAGCCTTCATCTGTTGCACTCACTAGATGTTTTCAAGCTCTTCATTGAAACCACAAAGGCTGAAATCAAAGCTTGTAATCTTAGCCATAGATCTGAGATAAGGGATATATTCTAGAACAAGCTTTGCTCACTGTTGCTGCAGTTAAGTTTTCCCATTTAAAAGCAGATCCAGCATAATTTATTTGTGGTTTCAAAAAGTAGTACTTTTTTTTTTTCACTAGAAGAAAGGATACAATTCTTAAAAAGTGGCAAGTAGAAGAAAATAAATAGCATCTAACTTGTGCGTTGGAAATAAATAGCAGCTGGTTTCTGTGCCAGCCAAAACACAGCCTGTCCTTCTCTATATAAAGTACTACTCAGAAACCATCTTCAGTCAATGCAAAGCTCTAGGAAACCCCCAGTGATTATTAAAAGCAATAAGGGGCAGGGGNAAAACCAACTTTCTCTGAATATTCCTGCAATGAACATACTTTTCAAGAGGCAGAAAGCAGAACTGAGAGTACATGTTGAGTAAGTAACAAGGAGTTCCACATGCTGCTTTTCCTCAGGAAACCAAACAATCTCATACTTCAAAAAATAACTCACCCATCTGACTTAAATAATATTTTAAGCACTTAATTATATTTTCTTACTCTGTTGTAAAGCTGAGTGTACATAGTCATAACAAATATGAAAGAAGCGTGAATACATCCTAGTGGAGCTAAGAGGAGAAACAGAGTGAAAGATGCATGATTCTGGTATCCGCAACAGTTGTTGATCCAAGGACAATGGTGATCCATTTTCATGACACATCTGTGAATAATAAGTATTTATTAATATAAAGGACATTTATTATAATTTTTCAGAAAAGCACAAAGAAAAGGACAACTAACTTGCTACTACTCAACCTCCATTCATTTATTTAAACCCACTAATTTCCAACAGATCAACACAAAAGCATCTTTTTTCGATGCTATTTAAGAATGTTGTTTCATGTTGTGGAGTGAAAGAAAGCAAAACACAAAGTGCTCCCAGGTCCTGCCCTCTCTAATTACCCACTCCTCCTCTTTACTCAAACTTGCTAGTTGCTAATAAATGCCAGATTCCAGAACCGGGAAACAGAGGCTTAGAACGGGAAGCGTAAGAACTATCAACACAATAGGCACTAATATTATTGCCAATTCTTTTAAATAAGCACACCAGGAAAATAAAGGAAATAGCAAGTCCCCTGAGAACTACTTGCAGAAAGAACATACAAAGATACATGGACAGAAGACTGTTAACGCCTCTTTCTTTTCAGTAGCAGACCCTCTGAAAGCTTCATCAATTGCTATATATTGACCTTACACCACTAGGAGTCTGTTCCAAAAATCTATTTAACAAGCATAAACACCCCCAGAGACACTCTTGCCTTCAACACAAAGCTGGTTATTTTGGTTCAGCTTAGAGGTGCAAAAAACTACCAGACAAATGATTTGTCCACATCCCAAATTGCATTGATTTAACTTAACGGGTATAAAAATCACAAAATATAATGTTGCAGTCGATTTGCACCAAACTTAAGTGATAAACAAAGGATTTAATTACACAAGTATTCAGGTCCTCTGAAAATAAAAATTTACTGGTTTGAAACTACTGACCTCATTATCTTTTAACTAGTCCATTCCCAGTAGGAAGCTCAGTTTCTTGCTCTTAAAGAACTAGTTGGTCTTCATTAGCATACGCTTATCTGCCACTGTACAAGTTCTTGAATATGTAATACTAACTAGCAGCACAAGTATTTCTGAAGAAGTTCCAAGATCTTAGCTAGAGACCTCACTCCATTCAGATGAGCCACAAGAAGTGACTCCATTCATGCAGTGAAACTTGCCATAGCAGAGAAACCTTTTGGTGGTGGTTTAAGTTATCTACTCCACTGCAACAGGTTAGAAATGTGTGCAGAATGAATTACTTTGGCCGGAGTTGACAGGGGCAGAAAATTCCTGGTGCATACCAGCAAAATGACTTGGAGGACGTGCTTCAGTTTCTGCTGGTTTATTTATTTGACAAAACATAAATTATTTAAAAATCTTGCTTTTGCAAAGACAATCATCAGAATCTACTGCCATTTTTCTGCTAAGTCCTCAGTGTAAAGATTGTCACTTAGGGAAAAGGATCTCATTTTAAATGTCTGGATGATGCAGCCAAATTACAGCACTGCTCTACAGTTTCAATTCTTACTTCCTGAAAGTACACTGACTGCGTATCTTGTGTTTATAGACACAACAAGTGAATGTGTATGCTGCAATATCCTTTTACTGTGTTCTCTAGTAGTCCTTCAGAGGAGGACCTGCCCAAACCAAGTAAAACCAAGATAAACTCAGCTACAGCCTGGACTGCAGACGGCTGAATTGGCTTGTTTTTTCTCAAGCTGCACTAAGTTCTAGTGCAGCTGTTTATAATAAAAACATCATTTCGCTCAAAACAAGCCTATTGGAGAACTAACAGGTAACAAGACACAAACCTTTTCAGTTGATCCAAAAGGCTTATCAGTTCACTGAACATGCAGGCTCTCCTCAGACAAAAACCCTTTAGTGAAGAGTAAAGAGCAGTCCAGTTTCCACTCAAATCAACATGTAATGATCATGTGGAAAAAATACGCTTTTCTACTTCCTAAGTAGGTGAATGTTTGGATGCAGAACTTACAAAGGACCAAAACACTTTTAGGTTATGGTTTTTAGCACCAAAACTGTCAGAAAGTTCCTAAAAAGAACTGATTTCAAGCCAAAAAGAAATAAAGATAGACTTATTTATTAAACTCAAACACAGTAAAACCATGTAGAAATCATACAACTGGAAAGTGGAAATATTTGCAATGGGTATAGAGTTCATATAGAAATCTTTTAAAAATGCACAATACAAGACTTGGAAGAATAAATTATATTAACTGCTCATCTTTGGATTAGAAGCTGCTTTAATATGAACTTAAAACAATTGTAAAGAAAGACAGTACCTGTTACACTTTCGACAGTGGTGTGAACGTGGTGCCTTATAAGACTGACACACTTTACAGTATTGNTGGAGAACTAACAGGTAACAAGACACAAACCTTTTCAGTTGATCCAAAAGGCTTATCAGTTCACTGAACATGCAGGCTCCCCTCAGACCAAAACCCTTTAGTGAAGAGTAAAGAGCAGTCCAGTTTCCACTCAAATCAACATGTAATGATCATGTGGAAAAAATACGCTTTTCTACTTCCTAAGTAGGTGAATGTTTGGATGCAGAACTTACAAAGGACCAAAACACTTTTAGGTTATGGTTTTTAGCACCAAAACTGTCAGAAAGTTCCTAAAAAGAACTGATTTCAAGCCAAAAAGAAATAAAGATAGACTTATTTATTAAACTCAAACACAGTAAAACCATGTAGAAATCATACAACTGGAAAGTGGAAATATTTGCAATGGGTATAGAGTTCATATAGAAATCTTTTAAAAATGCACAACACAAGACTTGGAAGAATAAATTATATTAACTGCTCATCTTTGGATTAGAAGCTGCTTTAATATGAACTTAAAACAATTGTAAAGAAAGACAGTACCTGTTACACTTTCGACAGTGGTGTGAACGTGGTGCCTTATAAGACTGACACACTTTACAGTATTGGAGATACATGCAATCCTGAGATTTTTCCTTTAAACAGAAGAACAGGCATATTAGGGACATAAATAGTTATTCCAACAACATGTATCTTGGCACTTTTCTAACCTAAGCATCTTTGCTTTCTTCTGACAGGGTGTGTCTCATAACCCAACCCTATTTAATGGTAGGTGGTGAGGAGAGGAAAAACCAAAATGAAATAATCTCTTGGCTATCAACACTGCCATCTTCCACTCTTGAAAGCACTAGTTGCTAAAAGAAATAAATAGTTCTTCCATCAGAAAGAATGACTGTACAAGTGCCAAGTTCTGAGAGGAAAAAACAGCACGAGGCCTTTATAAATAAAGAAAAAGCTTGTGCACCTTATCTCTCCATTCTATACCCTAAGCCAATCCAGGCTAACTACTAACATATGGTACTGGTAAGCATTAACACTCAACTAGCTATTGTTTGCCTCCCTCTCTTACACACACATGCCAACTACAGCAAGACGACAGAGAGACTTGTAGATAACAAATAGTAACACTGGCCAAAATCTTCTGTTCACAAAGCAGAATACCCAGCTCTCCTGCCAAGACTGCATTAGGATCCTCTCCTCACCAGACTCTGTTCTGAGAAATATTCCACCAGTGGAAATGTGATTAGTACTAATCTTTGTATCACGCCACTGGGTCACAAACACTGGCCTGCTCTGGAGATACTGAGTCTGTACCATTCTGGTTTTCGACTACTGCTCCTTCCAAGAGACTACTGAAGGAAAGAAAATGCAAATTTCTACCTCATCTTATAACACAGTGTTGAACATAAAATCAAAGTGTAATTTTTCAGGCTTGCATAAAAAGAACTTAAACACACTAAATTAAATTCTTCTAATCCTTGTTACTAACATCAAAGTCTTCAATGCAGCAGCGTGTGAGTAAGCACACAGATAACCTTGAAGTTCTCCCTCCTGGCCAACAGAAGTACTGGTTTCCTGTTGTTTTGCTTTGAGAAGGAGCTATAAAAGATAACGATTGCTGCCAACAAAGAAGCGCTACCGGTTAGCCCCGGACTGCCTTAACCGACAAAACAAGGAAGGGATGGAGCAAGCTGGAGCCCACTGGAAACGCTGGAAGCAGCAGCAGCAAAGCGGGATAGAGGCAGAAAGCGAAGATATAGAAACAAGATAAGGAGGAAGGAACGGCCCGAGGGGCCGGCTGCATTCTTCAGGGAGAAAGGGGAAATGATGAAATCAAAAGAACGGGCAGCTTCTGCCCTCTCCGATCCCCACACACGCTCCACTCAGAAGCCGCCCCCGGCAGCAGGGCCGGCCGGCCGGACCCCTCACGCCCCGGGAATGCGGCGATCGATGGAAAGCCAGGGCTTACCGGCGTCCACCCCAGCGGGACGTACCCCGGGCCGACAAACATAGCGCTGAAGTAGTTATAGAGGATCATGACGGTCCAGTTGAGGAGCATGATAAAGTTGACGCTTCCCCCGGCCGTATCCAGGGGCCAGTACCACAGCGCGGCGTCCACCATGGCGGTGGCGGAGCACACGGCCACCACGGCCAAGGCCACCAGCGGCCCCCAGTGGCACAGCCGCCGCGCCTGGCACAGCCACCCCATGGCCACCGCTACCGCCGCCCGCCCGCTGCCGCCGCCCCGCCGCCGCCACCGCCACCACCACCACCACCCA
>VZRU01012159.1:423591-439347 GCA_013398155.1 Pedionomus torquatus
GGGGGGTGGGTGCAGCCGGCCTGGCCGCGGAGAGGCCGTCGTCGCCTGGCGCTTTGGGCCCGCACCGGCGCCGCTGGCTGCCTTCGCCACCATCGCTCCGCACCGCAGGCCCGTCCTGCTCGGCCGTAAAAGCCTCTCCGGCTCCCGGAGCCTCCGGCTTCCCGGCAACAAGCGTTTAGGATGGTGGTGGTGGCTGTTTTCGTGGTCTGTCACTGTGTCCCGTCACCCCAGTGTGGCGTCTTGCTCTTCACGTAACAGAGTCAGGATTCACCTCCCTCTGTTCGGTCTGGTGGAGTTAATTAAAAACAACCTGACAGAATATCACTCCCTGGTGGGCTGTGAGGGTTGGCCTTTCCCTCCTGAGTTGTTGTGGGGCTGCACAGCTGAAGGGGGTGAGTGCAGGGTGACCCCCTGAGCAGTGCAGGGGTCAGGGCCGGCGGGTGATGCCTGAACCAGTATCGCTACTGGGTGCTGTTTATCGTGGGCATGCCTGAACATCAGTCGTGGAAATCAAGTCTCTTTCATGTGGCATAAACAGAATTCGTGCATGACTTAATCCAAATCTGTGTATTTGCTGCCTGCTGTTAAAACATTTGATTGGGATAATTGACTGTGGTGACTCACATGTAGGAGCAGGTTCAAAGAAATCAGTGTTCATTTACTTTAATGTGTTTGTCAAGAGCCTGGAGCATTCATGGTCTAATTCACAATGTATCCTTGCAGTAGAGACAATAATGTCAATAAGAGTATGAGGGTAGAAAGCTTTTTAACCAGCCTAGCTGAGTTTTCTAGCGCATGTAAATCAGTGCCCAAATACAGGACTCCTAGTACAAGACAGAAGGCGGCTGAAACGAGTGGATGTTTTTGTCTGTCCCTCTTGTAGCATGTTTAACGCTGCTTCTTTTTTCAGGTTAGTAAATATTTCTGCCTCTGTTTCTTATGCGTGTTTCCCAAAGCTTTAGGATGCTTAAACTGAGGGACTGGGTATCATGTAAGGGGAGAATAAACACACTCTAATGGTATACTTTTCCATATGACTAAAGGAAAAAGTATCATGCATCTGGGACCAAAGAGTAACAGCCTACTTTTAGAGTGGGAAATGCATCATCAAGTGATGAAGTAGTGACTCTGAACAGGATTTGAGGTAGGTGGTCAACGAAAGCACATGATCTCAGTGCAGTGTTAATTCAGAGGTCCAAAATATGCCTGCAAATCTGAAATGCGTAAACAAGGAGGGGTTTTGAATAACCTTCCAGAATCAAACAGATTTTTTATGTCCAACTGCAATCTTAGCAAAGTAAAAAGTCTTTGGGTAAATTGGAGTACTGTGACGAATCACAAGCATGATTAAAGGACAGGAAGCTGCCTTTTCATCAGCTTAATGAAGCTATTTTGCTCTTGGGCTTAACAAAAAGGATAATTCAGTCACAGTCTGCAGGTCCTTATGAGGTAGAAAGCTTTTTCTGTTTTGTAACAGAGACTTACAAAATGAAGAAGGGGAAGATCCCAAGAGTTCTGGTAATTGAAATTTAGAGCTGATATAATTTAGTTTGCTCAGAAATTATATTTAACCTGTAAATGGTCTCTGGAACCATTTACTGTGGGGGTGCAGTGAATTCTTACCCAGTGTAAAGTACCTAATCAAGGCAGCATTTCCCACTGCCTCACAAAGGATTGTTTGCTTTTAAACAGAGTACATGTAAGAACCTCTTGTAGGAACAGGAAGACATCATAAATACCTGGAGACTTTTGTTCTGAAAATTAGTAATTCTACACAGTAAACTTGTGGAAAAATAATAGGGTTTAATTTCCTAATAGTATAGATTTTGGAAATCACAAGTGTCTGTTCAGTAGTAGCAACAATGTTCTGCTTACTGCTGGTGGATTTCCATAATCCTCTTCTTGAATCAGTCTCCATTATTCAGTTAGGGAGATTTTGAAGCTTAAATATGAGATGTTTAAAAGAGTATTGTCTTAGAGTGACATAGCCTAGAAGCAGCAGGCTTTGAAGCTGTGATTCTTTTATGTGGCCCTTAGAAGGGTTTGGGGGTTTTATTTTTAGAATTTGCCATCCTCTCAGAGGAGAAAGAATACATGTTCGCTGTGGGACCAATAGTGTGGTACCGGGCTAAATGGTTTCAAGAAAAAACAAAGGTTAATTATTTCATTTTTTTTAAGAAGTGGCTTTTCCATGTTAAGATTTGAGGCTAGTCATACATGGTTTGAACTGGCTTGCATTATAGCTACTTCTTGAACTGTACATTTATGGTGAGTGCATTGCTTCAGTTTTCAGGGCTATTCTGCCTTTCATCCACAAAAAATTCAAGTACAACTTAAAACCAAATGGCAGTCTTAGCTAATAGGGGCATTTGACCACCTGGGAAAAAAAATCTGACTATGCTGAGCACTTTAAGTCTTTTAAATACACATTAAGCACAGAAGTCTTTTAAATACACATTTTCCCCTTGTTTCTTAATAGGAATATTTGCAAGATCTTTGCTTCTTCGTCACCAGGAGTTCCAGTTAGTTCTTGTGGAGATGGCTGGGAGAGCCTCAGAAAGAGGATTGTGAGGTGGGAGGGGGTCATGAGGAGATGCACATGAGGTGGCAATTTTCAGCAGCAGTGATTTGAGAGAGATTGCTGATGGCCTTCTTCCTCCACGCTGGAAGAAGCAGGATGAAAGGTGTAAGGACTTGTCCTACTTCTGCGTAATACAGAGAGATCTCCTGAAGTCTAGTGACTGGTTTATTTCCTTCTGCTGCCCAAGATGGACCTGCTGTAAGCTACACGTTCAGTTGAACTGGAGAAGTACAGCTTAATTGTTTTTGCAACATTCCTGCATTCGGTGTTGTCAGGATTTGATGCTGTCTTGTGTTCTAGGAGGATGATGGCTCTACAAACAATCCTGTTGTCACAAATGCATAAATAGTTCAGCAAGAAATGTAACAAAGGCACTGATGCTACAGAACCAATAAGCTGCAGGGACAATAGACTGTCTTGGGAAGAAATGTCTTCTGTTGAAGCAAACGTCATCTGGAGAATTAAAGAAAGCGTTCTAAATTGGGAAATGGCTTTTAAATAGAATTTCTGTGATGCTGTTGCAGGTCTTTGAAGAATGAAAATAATTTTTATTAATATTTTTCTGTTTCAGAGAAATATCTGTCTTGTGGTTTTACCAGGAATTTTTATGTATGTTTTGAATGCTTGATGTGAGAGTGAGTTGTTTTGTCAGCACAAACGATGGTACTTAGCTGTTTTCCAGCACAGCAGCCTATGGGTCATGATGTTTCTAGACTTGAGTGCTGTTATTCTTCTGACACTCGATACCTGTATTTTCTTTTGGGCAATGAAAGCACTGCGTTTCAGTCTTTAGCGGATTTAGCTGAAGAAAGTCCCACCTTTAATTTTCTGTTGTACCCCTATACTGGAGTCTACTGCCTGCATTTTGGGTCTGGCTCATTATGATGTGCCTTTTGAACCCTGTTTCATAACCCAGAGAGAAACACATGTATTGTTCCATTTGTCTCTGCTGTTGGACAGTAACTTCTGGCAACGTAGTGAACCTTGAGGTACCTCAGCCAGCGTAGCAAAATCTGCATGCGGTCTGTGAACTGAAGCACTTTATTATTCAAGCTTTCCCTCAGTATGTACTAATAAAAAGAAGCAATTCCACTTGCAGTGAGACTGCTCGGTCTTGGTCCAGACTTTTTTTTAATCCCTTCATTGGTTGTGATATCAAATTAGTGCTGTGTTACCTTTCTACACTTGTAGACAGATTTCTGCCTTTCTGTAACTGCTGTATTTTGGGGGACAAAATAGTGACTAATGCAAGGGCAAAGCTGGAAGAACTGAGGAAAATGTAGTAAAAGCTTGTTTCTTTTAAGAATGTAATACAGCCTTGTGTTCAAACACAGAATGGGGATTTTTTTGTTTGCAGGCCTTACCTGGAGGGGAGAAAAAAACCCCACTTTTATTTCCAGTTTTTAATCCGTGTTTTATGAATTTTACATGCTAAGTGCGCTGTTTTCTTTAGGACATTCTTTCTGGCAAGGTGGAGACAAAAAATTCTAATTTTAGGTATGTTTGATAGAACATTATGCTGGGTTTTTTTAAGGTTATTTTATAATAACCTTTAAGGTTATTATAAATTCTGAATTAAGAAAAAAATTCATAAAAAAAAACCCTCAATTTCATTCTGTCATATAATGGATGTGTATTTAAGGACATGATCAAGTAGGCAGATTAAGACGTAGTGGAATAATACAGTTAGTAATATGAGGATCTTTAATTGGATCATAATTTGTTTGTCCCAATCTACTAGATTAGTAGCAAGCTTCTCCTACTCAGAGTAACTCCTTCTTGACCTCCCCTGCAGACGCTGAGCAAGTGGATATTGTGCCCCCCTTTCTATGGGGATTCTGGCCATAAGTTGTTTTCTTAACTTACCCGTGACAGTAAAGCTGGAAGTGGGTGGTTTGTAAAACCATTCTAGCATGTGTATTCTGTTTGACAGTGTTGCAGCATTTCATGTTCCTTTTGCTGATACCAGCCCAGAGGTACTGGCAGCCCTGCAGGTACGTGGCTCCAGGTAGCACTGGTATTTTACATGGGTGCAGCTAGAGGAAGAGAGGAAAGCAAAACCAAGTGGGTGATACTTAGACTTTGGTGAGCTTGCTTTTCCTTACCAAAGGGACCCCTTGCTCTGGGACTGCATTCAGTTGCTAGAAGGTCAGCTGCTTTCCTGGAAATTGGTGAAGATACTGTTCCAAAGCTGCAGTGCCAGGGTGTTGCCATGTTGCTGCTCATGCTTCTGTATTTGAAGGAACAGCAAAGGCCTCTTTTCAGTAGGTCTTGCTCCCAGCAGTTGCTCTGGTCACCAGCTGGATGATTATGTATTGATAAATCTGGGATGATGTTAAAATGCAGTTCTGGAATTGGGTTAAAGGTTGATTAACTAGACCATTGAAGATCATTTGAATACCTCCTCAATTTTATGTGAGCAGTTTTAGCCAGACTTCCTTGTGTACTAATGAATTTTTGCAACCAGAGGTCCATACCTTAATATCTCTGTGGGTGGGTAAGATCTTACTGTCAGTGGAGCCCTACGTAGTTTTTGTAATCACAATTACACATGGCATTTGTACAGCATGAAATTTCCCTAAAACTCCAACTTTATATCCCTACATTTCGTGTTGCTTAATGTGTATGGAAATTGTATTTTAGTAAAACTCAGGCAAATACTGGAACTGCTACAGTACATTTATTTTCTACTGCTATATTTTTAAATTTTATTTCAGCTTCAATAAAATGGTATTGTGTGTTTCACATCTTCTATTGTTTTTCCTTTTGTCCATCATCATCTTGCCCGTTTCCAAATGAAGGAAAGAACAGAAATGTTTTGGGATGTTGGATAGGAGAAATGGAAATGTGTGGGCAAACAAGTGACAGATTCTCTTTTCTTTTGGGTTTGGTTATGTTAGGAAGATAAATCATTAACCATTACACTTTCTGGCTTGAGTACCATCATGAGAACCTGGTGGGGAATTAAAGAAAGGTATTGCTAATAGAGAACTGAATCTACCAACTGTGGCAGTGTGAATTCCAGATTTGTAAGAAAGGTACTGTTTTTCCATGGCTTCAACTTTGTAGAGAGGATTGCTTGATGAAATTCTGGGCCCTTTTCAAGGATAAGAAGGGAAAGCGTGGGAGGATTTAGAGGTGAGCTCTAGTTTCTCACTTGTCACTGGTAGAGTTCTCTTTAACCAGAGTGCTTCAGTGTTCTTGAACATTTTATTTTAGCTATGTTTTGTCAGATATACTGTTGTATCCTCAGAGACAGTTTTTCTAGTCCTTAGCTGGTTGTTTGCAAAGGGCTCTGCATTATATCAAAGGTGGAAGGGTGTTCCTGATCCTTTCTGCAGGCAGAGCTGCAGTGTATGTAACTGGAGAAGGAAAGATCATCATGTTCACGTGTCCTTACATCAGAATGTAGAGTATTGTGGGTAAATGAGAAGATGGGCCTGTGGAAATGCAATGGAGGGTATTGTGGAACAGCAGTGGGAGGACTCAGCTGAATTATGACTTGCTTATGCTGGGGATGCTTCCCCAAACACTCTATAGTGATATAGTCCTTTTAGAGGTGGTTCTGTTGCTTTTAAGGAAGGTTGTTTTAAAGGCACATTTTTCTTTATATGACAGAAATTCTGGTTTGGGTTGCTACCTCAGCACTCTTTGATTCTTGCCTATGGTACCAAATTTGCTTAAAAATAAAGCTAAACTATATACATTTGATAAAGGATGTCCTTGTTGAAGTTCAGTGGCTTGTGGTGTATGGAGGATGAAAGATCATCAGATTAGAACTGACTCATTAAAGAGTGAAAGAGACTAGGATACAAAGAGATCATGTGGAAGAGAAGCTAAAAAAACCAAACAAACAAAAAGTAAAGTTACACAATAAAATCTCTTGTGCCAACACAGACTTATCGATCAAGATCTCTGGGGAGCAATGACTGGGGATAGTTTTATGCAATTTACATTTTATCTGCTTCATCAGGCAAACCTCCAGCATAGATGTCTCAGAATTCTCTTGGTTTCAAACAAACAGTGGTGTAAAGTGTTGTATGTTCAAAGTTTTGTTGTTGACTTAATTGAGACAATGTGTGGATTTACAGTCAGAAGGGGTGGAAAATGGGACCATGAGAGGGGCACGAGGTGGTGTGAATGGTGGGATTGCAGCCCCTGACTGCCCACAGTAATTAAGCAATGTGGGTAGTTTTGATTATCCAGAGACTGGTTATTAGTCATAAAGTCCCCTTTTGTAATATAACAAACTAAATAGGCAGGCAGTTGGAATAGTTGGCAGATGTGATGCCGAATCTCAGATCCTGGTTCATATCCGATTCTCTGCCTGAGAACGGATGGCTAAAGGCAGGTCAAAAGTCAGACTTGCTTTCTATTGCTGGGATGTAGACTTGTTGGGGAACCTGGCAGAGGATGATTGCTGATAATTTCTTTATATTTTCATCTTTTATTACTAATTTGAATTTTTACTGCTAGTAGAAGACAATGGTTTTCTTGTAATTCCCATAGAATTTCATTCTGTTTCTGTTGAAGCAAAAGAAACAGGGTTCTAAACCCAGCAGGGGAATAGAAACCTCATTTTTCTTCAGTACCTGGATTCATTATAAGTGGTTTTGTGCATCTTGTACTTTGCAAATAAATAGGATAAGCCTTTGTTCTTAACCCATAATTTATTTTTTTTTCTATTTGGTGTAAGTATGTGCCTTCCCATGCATTTGTACACGCCCAGCAAGTGCCTGCTGAGACATAACTCCTACACCTGGAGTGGCTGTAAGTGCTTTCCTAACTAGCAAATGCTATACCAAATGTATAACAAGGTAGAAGGCTTCAAGGATTCTGCAGTCTCCCTTTTTTCTTTTTGAAATTACTATTGTGGGTATTGCAGTGCGTGATGATGTCAGGCAGAATAAATCCTTTGAGTCAGTTTTAACTGATACGCATACGCTTTTGGAATAGTATGTTTTTCTTTCATGGCAAGAGCACAATTATATTGGTATTTTCACAATTCTGTTTCAGATGAGAAGAAGCAGATGGTTGCAAATGTTGAGAAACAGCTTGAAGAAGCAAGGGAACTGGTACGTTTTGGCTTTTCATAATCTAACTGCAAATTCCTAAGGAAAATAATAAGATCATTAGTAGTAACATTTAACACACATGATTCCCTAAAAATACTTTAATATATTAGAAAATGAAGTAATATTTTTGAAACAGTTCTTATTTGAGGATAAGAAATACCCAAGAGAAGTGTATCCTTTGTTAATCTTGTTTTAAGTGGGCACTTTTCAAACAGCTGAAAGTAAGTAAAAATCTAGAAATATTTTTCATCCCTTTTCACTGCAAACTGACATGGTGAAAAAGCATAGCAGCACAGGGAAATAATAGCATGAGTGGTATGATGAAAAATAATTAAAATTCTGTTTTCTACTCAAAGTCAGATTGGAAGGAGCAGACACTGAGTTAATGGCTCATTACTTTTCTCCTTATGTCAGAAAAAGATCATCTAAATTTGTGCCTATTGTAAGATAAAAAAGTAAATCCTGTATCTGTACTTTTATCCTAAGGATGATCTTCATATATCCAAAATATACTGGCTCTTCTTTCACACTTTTGTTTTAGATCTTGTCGCTAATGCTGCTAGACGGGTGCTTAATTCAATTACTGGCTTTAAGCAATTACCTAACATGTTTGTGATTAATGTCAAGGCTTGGGTTTAAAAATCAATTTGAACAAATCTATTAATAACAGAACTGATTAAAAAGATCCTTTTTTAAACTAAAAGCTACAGTAGAAAATCAAAATAAGCCTAATTCCTTACTACTGATAATTTTCATACATGGGTTTTCTTCATTGTCTTGAGTAGTCAAAGCTGGGTTTAGCCAATTTTGGTTTATTCGCTACTTGGCTAGGAAATAACACTCCTGTATTATAAATATTATTGTAGAGATAGTCTATTTACATTGTCTAACCATTGATTGTTTTAAAACACTGTCAGCTTTGTTTGGGTAAAATCACTGGTGTAACTGATTTGATCTACGTGCAGAACTGACACCAAAACTTTGCAGACTCCCAGGCTGCTTTTTCTAGCCAGAGCTGTTGAATAAGAGGTCTCTGGAGAGCAACCCCGTTGTTCTATATCCCATGTGGAGAATCTGAATGTTATTTTTACCATATTTTTAAGAAAGATGAATGTTTTGATAACATTAGGGAAATTCTTGAGTGTAAAATCTAGCATGTGCTACAGGAGCTGGAATTAGCGTTTTGGAGTGAAATTCTACTTTTAAGAAGAAAAAAACCCCTGTCTGTGTGTTATTTACCGTTATGTTTTATGAGGGGTCCATCACAAAATTATTGTTGTAAATGCTAGGTTATTCCTATCTAGGCATTTGGGTTTTTGGCATAGGTCTCTACGTTCCAGGACTTCAGAATCAGAATAATATAGCAAAGTTTGAGTTTGCTCTGAAGACTTCCTAACATTTTATCAATTTCATGTGGAAAAGTTCCTGTGGTAGGGGGCTTTCAGTAAACAACATCAGCAGTGCTGCCTTCCTTTGGTGTGTTATTTTGAATGGAAATACCAGTGGCTGCTCTCTTTTATTCTGTATGTTCTATCTGTGCTGGAAGTGTACTGGATGTTGTTAGGAGGAAACCTGCTAGAGTAAACACCTGAGGAGCCTTAAGGATGGGGCCTGGTGTATGAATGTGGGCAAGAGTTAGATGCCAAATACTCAGCTTCACTGCAGTCATGACAAGTTCAAACATAAATAACAGGAGATTGCGCAGAGATTGAGCTTTTAGTATTTCTGATGAAAACCTTCTAGATTTTCTGAGCATCTACAGATGTTTTGAGATATAAGTTCCAGGTTGTTTTTAGCTCTTAGTAGAATTTAGCTCTTTTCTTGCTTGCGTATGAAAAATATGATTTTATGACCAATAATACGATGCTTGAAAGTGAAGATGCATGAAATTAGGTTGCATTTAGGTTCTTAGGTTCACATTTGCTTGAACCACTATCTTCTGCATGACTTTGCACGGAAATTTATCAGACCTGTCACAAAATCTCATGATGAATAAAAAGGTGTTAAATATTAGTCAGCATAAACATGCATGCCTCATCATTGTTCCTTGGACTTTTGCTCTCTAATAGAATGAGCATTTTGGATTTCATGAACTGTAGTCTGTTCTTTGCTTGAAAATTCAGTATTCACTGGGGGACGGTTTTGTTTTTATATAATAGATAAGATTTGAGACTTCATTAAAATATGCTGACCTTGCACATATCATTTTATATATATATATGAGAAATTTTTTCAATGTTTATAGAACATTTGAGATCAAATATATTGAGATTAAGTGAATAAGAAATAAGCCATTAACTCTAGCCATCAGTTTAATTTATAATATCCCTTTGGAAAGTTAAGCCTGAGCCAAAGAACTAGGTAGAATTAGAAATTGCTTTGTATGTTTCAGTTCATTACTGACTATTTAATTAAAGTGTACTTTACAATTTATTATTGAATATCATTTTATATAATCAGAATAGATCAGGCTGAAAGACTTCTAAGTATCTGGTAAATCCATTCATTAAATTCAGATGCTTTTCTTATGATATGACGATGAAATTTCAAAGTATAAGCCAGTGATTACATAGGAATTAACTGTAGCTGTCCCTTGTGAAGACCTGTGAGCAGTAGCTTGGGACCCTAATTGAAAGGCATTTCCGTTCCAATGCCATATTCCTGAACTGAGATCCGTAGGAGGTGAGTAAATATTGTTTCAGGTGCCTACAGCAACCAAGAAGTACTCTTTTATCTTTTTTAAGTTGGAAAGATTTTAAAAAGCAGGTAAGGAATTCTTCAGCTGTGCAAAATAGAATTCCTGAGCAGACAGCACCATGTAGAGGAGCCTCCGTGACCCAGTGGGCAGGTAATTAGCAGGCATCTCAGCCCTAGTTTATAACTCCTTTTCATTTTCTGTACCTTTGTGCCATCTTCTTGTGTTTCAGGCCCTTTAGTATTCTTTATTAGTATTCAGCAAGTCTTAAAGGTGCAGGAGCAGACTGGCCCCATGTGCTGGAAAACAAGCCGTTGGGGAAAGAGACTGGCCTGGCTGAACAAAGAGATATGGTGGCATCTCAGAAAAAAGGAGAGTTTATGACTCAGATGGGAGTATTCTCCACTGGGTTAAAAACTGGCTAGAGGCCAAGGCCCAGAGAGTGGTGGTCAATGGAATTAAATCCAGTTGGTGACCAGCCACAAGTGGTGTCACCCAGAGCTCAGTATTGGGGCCGGTTCTCTTTAACGTCTTTGTGAATATTCTGGATGAGGGAATCAAATACACTCTTGGTAACTTTGCAGATAACATCAATTTTAATTGGGAGTGTCGACCTGCTTTAGGGTAGAAAGGCTTTGCAGAGGAATCTGGACAGGCTGGATCAATGGACTGAGGCCAGCGGGATGAGGTTCAACAAGGTCGAGTTCTGGGTCCTGCACTTGGGTCACAACAACCCCATGCAGTGCTACAGGCTTGGGGGGAGAGTGGCTGGAGAGCTGCTTGGCAGGAGAGGACTTGGGGATTTTGGTGAAATGGTGGATGAACATGAGCCAGCAATGTGCCTAGGTGGCCAAGAAGGCCAACAACATCCTGGCCTGGATCAGGAACAGCATGGTGAGTAGGACTTGGGAGGTGCTCGTCCCACTGTACTTGGCACTGGTGAGGTCCCACCTTGAGTACTGTGTCCAGTTTTGGGCCCCTTACTACAGGAAAGACAGATTCTGGAGTGCATCCAGAGAGGGGCAATGAAGCTGGTGAGGGGTCTAGAGAACAAGTCTTGCAATAAAATGTATTTCTCACGTTTAGAATTGAAATCCAGAAATGTTTGACTAGTGTCATTCCTTTTAAGTGTTAACGATATTAATTTTGTCGCTTGTTTGTTAATTAAGGCTGTGCAAAGATTTTGATGAGTTGTTTATATATTGCAGAATAAACAACATTTTTCTTTATGAAGAAGGAATGTTTTTAAGTATTGGTGAAAAATGTGGGTAAATTCATTCTTGCTTTAATTACCCTTTTGATTTACATGTCTCTTCTTCATTTTTGCTTGATAGCTTGAGCAGATGGAACTTGAAGTTCGAGAAATTCCACCTCAAAGCCGAGGAATGTACAGCAGTCGAATGAGAAGCTACAAACAAGAAATGGGGAAACTTGAAGCTGATTTCGTGAGTTTTTAATATATTACATAAATAAGTCACTTATTAAAAATATAATCAGTTATTTGGGCAACTGAGAGGGTGTTTTTCACTAGTGTGAGAAGTGAGTTCTGTGTATATCTAGCTGTATTTATGGACAGATGAAAACCAAGCTGTGGAAGAGAAGTTTTTCTTAATTTTTTGTAGCAGTCTTCTACCAATATTCATAGTGAATCATAGAATCACAGAATGGCTTGGGTTGGAAGGGACCTTAAAGATCATCTCATTCCAACCCCCCTGTCATGAGCAGGGACACCTCCCACTAGACCAGGGTGTTCCAAGCCCCATCCAGCCTGGCCTTGAACACCACAGGGGACGGGGCATCCACAATTTCTCTGGGCAACCTGTTCCAGTGTCTCATCAGCCTCACACATTGCTAACCTTCTGTCCTCTTCCCCTGGATATGAATTCTTTCTGTGCCATTAAACATTCATGTTTAATAACATTCTGGTTAGAACATCAGAATTGATACTTAAATTGTAACATAAGCATACTGAGTGGAAAATAATGGTTTAAGGCAGTTTGTAGTAATGTAGGCAGTAATATGAAAAGCAATATAATCTCCAGTACATGGAATTTTTGAATGTAGTTTATCTCCTGTGCACTTCATTTCTAGTCTGTATGATTTCTTTTCCGTGGCACTTAGATTCTTCTTGGCTTTGGTACAAATCGGTTATAAATGCTACATTTTTCAAGTAATGGATGCAAACTAACAAGATTCCCTTTTCTAGGGGCTTCTGCTACAGTTATCAGTCCTTTTTTTGTGACTAGGATTTGCATTGAATAGATTTACATAGAGACAAAACTGTTTCCTCTAAAATCCTGAAAAAGTTCAAAGGGATTGCAAAATGTAGGAAAATGCTATGTTAATTGGCAGCAGCTCAGTTCCTCTAGGGTAGGGAAAAAGAAATAACTAGTGGCAGTATTTTCCATTCACTGGAGAAGTGTCAATTTGCACAGGTTGCTGGCAGCAGTTTATTCCTTCGGGGGGGTGCGGCGGGGGGAGAGTCAAAGTTTGTACCTGCAGCCAGGAAATCCAGCTGACTGTCACTCCTCTGTGCTTCTGCCAAGTTGAGCAGTCACACAAAAGTGTATTAGTTAGAAGATGGTTCTGTAAAGTTTGATGAATGTTGGGATAAGAAGAGTTGCATCAAAATTTTGAGACCATCTCATGCTGTTCCACTGTGGGAAGTGTGTATGGCACTACTGGCTGAACAGTGGCTTCCAAGAGAGAGTGATTTCTGGACCAGTAGTGAATGTTGTTTATCCCCTCAGATGTGGGAGAATTTGTTGTCAAGTATATATTCATTGCTGGCCTGTTTCTTTCTGTAGGCAGAAGGGAGGAATTGGTGTTTCCATATTCCCAGGCAATAGGGAATGGGAGAGTTCTGAGCTGGATACTCTTTATGGAAGAGGAGAAACAAGTGTACATGGAAGAAATGTGTCAGAGCACCAGGAGTTAACACAATTGAAAGATCATGACGTTGTGCTTGGAGTGAAGGAGCAAAAACAACATGAGTAAAAGAAAGGAAGAGATTGTAATAATGGGGAAAAAACCAACAGCCCAAAATCCAAGGATGGCATTCAGGAGAAGATAAAGGAAATACAGTGGAGCAAAGGATGGAGTGATGTACTGAAAGAAAACAACAGCTATGCTTGGAAAAATCTGTTACGTAGGAAATAGTGTTGTTACAACTAAATTCCTTATGTAATTCCAGGTTTTGAGTACTAATGTTTTTCTAAGTTGGTATGTGAGGGTTCGAGTATCTTTTGGGATTGATCTCCAGTCAAATAGCAGCTTGTTGGAAACTATGTGAGTTCAGAGAGGAAAGAGGAGGAAGGAAGGAATGGAAATGTTAAGTTTTACTCTATAAGCTGCTGAAGGTAGGAAGTTGAAAATATTTGCTGAAATGCAAGTACTTTTGCATGTTCTGCCTGAATGTCGTCCTTGATGAGTTGTGAACAGTTTGGTTGTAAGCAGATGATATTGAGTTTATGTAAGAGCTTTAGTAAACTTTTAGGCAAAGCTGATCAGTGTACTTCTAAAATAAATGCACTTTTGTAGATGAAGGGAAATTCCTAATGGGAAATGATACCTGCTGTTTTGGGTTATGATCAGCTTACAGGTCTGCTGGTCAAAGTTCTCAGCCCTTCCAAATGACATGCAGGTGTGAGCTCGCAAAGTGTTGATCTTCATAAATGGAGTTGGAATCTCAGCCGGATCCCACTGTATTTGGTTTAACCTTTCTTCCTGTGCAAAGCAGCGTGTGCATTGAGCAAAGAACATTTCTCAATCATGTTCAAGTGTGTGTTTCATTTTAAAGAAATGATGTCTGTGAAATGAATTGCAAAATTTACATACCTGAGTATATAGTCTTTTTCAGTAAGTTCATTATTTCAAGTGTGAAGTGATACAGAACTGGCAATGCTAATTTTCTTCTATATCTATCAAAAGGAACATGAGTTTTGATCATGTGGTTATTTGTATGCCTTATAGCATCTAGAAAATTTGCCCTCACCCAAGCAGTTATGGAAAACAGCAGCACAGCGGCAACATATTTAGAAGTTAAGAGAAGGAAACATGACATGTGGACTGTCAACTCTTTACTTACAGAATGGACAACATTAAGGTTTATTTGTGACCCGTAATATGTAATAGGTGAGTTTATTTAATCCTGGGCAGTATGTGTAATAATGACAAAACACTGGGCTATCATTTTAATATTATTTACTACGTACTGTGGCATCTTAATGAATGTAGAGTGCTGTTTTTCTGTGCACTTTCCTATGTCAAAAATCTATTCTGCAAAATACAGATTTAAGCTTGATTGAGCTGTGCTTAGAAAAGCTACTCCAAACATGGCATGTTCATCTCTAACTTTCCAATCAAATAGGAACAAGTTGCAAATAGTTTTATTTCCCCTCACTTCTAATACTTGTTCTTTTGAGTCAATTATCTGTGCTTCACAGCCCAGACGTGTATGTAGAGGTAATGACATCTGTACTGGGTAGCTGGTAACATGGTTGTTGCATTAAATAAATCCTATCTGAGGAGAAAAAGGCACCTTGCTCCATCTTGGCCCTCCCTCTTGGAAAGGAATGGTGGTGATGCAAAAAAGGAATGTTGTTAGAAGTACTCATCACGGCATCTGAGAATATGGATGGGGAAAATTAAGAGAGCAAGCACTGCACCTCACCTTTAGGGCAGTAGTGGTTTCTGATGCTGGCCCAAGGGCTGTGCAGGCTTCTGTGAGGAGCAGATGCTTCAGGAGAATTATTAGAATAGGGCAAACATAAACTGATACTTCTTTGCCAAAAAGCTGTATACATCTCAAAAGGCTACCTTTCAGGCTTGCATACTGGGTGTGGTAAATGTATCAAACCAGAATAAAAACTGTTAAACCTTACGCTGTCTTTTTTTAACTTGCAGATGTAAATGTTGGGTTTATTATCTTCCTTGCAATAGCATATACCAGTATTGCATTTCTCTAGTGGGATGTCATTCCTATTAGGTCACAAAAGCTGTAGTCCCAGCCCTGCCGTGGCTCTGGGGCTCCTGCACAGACCAGGGCTTGCTGGGCTGGAGAGACTGGGGTAATGGCTCTATCTTGTGGCCCGAAGTGGAGTTGCAGACACGTTCTTGTGCTTTCTGGGATGATTAAGGTCTTGGGACCACCTACTGAAGAGTTACTGAAATTTAAAACAATATCCCTGTGAGCACATCTTTTTCCTGACCCTTCCAATGCAACATGATGTGGCTTAAGCTTGTAAATATTTGTTTTTCAACTATTTCATGTGTAGAATGTCTAAGGTGGCAGCCTGCATGAAGTAAGCTCTGAAGGCAAAAAAGGTCTTATTTTATTGTAGCCTTTTAAATGCATGGACTATACTTATTGCTAACTTTTTCAAATAGCTTTTTTTTTTTTTTTT
>VZRU01012159.1:439418-455908 GCA_013398155.1 Pedionomus torquatus
GTAAGCTCTGAAGGCAAAAAAGGTCTTATATTTTATTGTAGCCTTTTAAATGCATGGACTATACATATTGCTAACTTTTTCAAATAGCATTTTTTTTTTTGGTTAATTGTTACCTGAAAATAGCCAATTATCTGTAAACAGTGAGCATAGGCAGCGGTAAAAAGCTTTCCAGGTTTTGTAAATACACTTTTACTGGAATCTATCCCGGTAATAGTACAGAAACTAAGTATTTAAACTAAGCAAATGTGTGCTTGTTTGCTGGCGTTCACCAGAAGGATTCCATATACTGGGCTCAATATCAGAGTACCATAAAAAAGGAAAAAAGAAAAGAACAAAGAAAAAAAAACCCAACAAAACCAAAAACAAAACAAACAAAAACAAACAAACAAAAAAAAAAAACCAAAACAAAAAACGAAAAAACAACCAACCGAACAAAAAAAAACCAAAAGGTGGGCATTTTCCTGAAAAGCTTACAGCTGAAGTATGAGATATTAAAATTAATTAGATGGGGAAATATAAAAGTCCAGAAAGACTGTATTGCACAACTATATTGCTGTTACAAAAATGAGTACGACGCAATCAGTGAAAGTGAGATGGGTATATTCAATGTGTAAAATAGCCTCAAATAGGGGGTATTGAATATACCCCCTATTTGAGGGGGTATTGAATATACCCTCAAATGGGTATATTCAATGTGTAAAATAGCCTCAAATAGGGGGTATTGAATATACCCCCTATTTGAGGGGGTATTGAATATACCCTCAAATGGGTATATTCAATGTGTAAAATAGCCTCAAATAGGGGGTATTGAATATACCCCCTATTTGAGGGGGTATTGAATATACCCTCAAATGGGTATATTCAATGTGTAAAATAGCCTCAAATAGGGGAGGCGACACAGGAACTGCTCCTATTCTGTTATGACAGCACAGAGGCAAATTTTACAAGTCCCATTTGGTATCAACCCAAGAAACAGAGCTCATTCCCTAGACTCAGAGCTGGTACTTATTTTGGTTATTCTGACCTTCAAACTAAAAGAAAAAAAAAAAAAAGAGGGGGAGAAGTCATAGATTATATAGACATATATTGTATAAAACCTGACCAAAAGTTTAAACATTTTTGGCATTTAACAATAGCTTCAGTTCAGTCAATAGCAAAGATTTATTTTCACATTTCATACCTCCTACAGGTTCTGTTCTGCCATTGTTAAAGTCGCAGCTGCTGTTAAGCTTTATAAACATTTAAGGAGATAAGCAATGGAATTTCATTTGATAAAGTTAGCTCTTTTGTGTGACTCTGAAGTACCACCTGAGCCCAGAAGCTCACCTGAACAACTGCTACAGCTGCGTCGGTTATATTCTGACTGCTTTTTGCAGATACTGCTGCCCTTATTTCAGGATCCATCACCAACTGAGACAAATACTCGTATGGCTGTAAACCTGATGAACCACATTAGTCAAATGACAATTTAGTAGCCTGTACCTTTATGGCCAAAGTCTTCCCAGGCTTTCCAGTTTGAGATAGAAGCTTAGAGACTCAGCTGTTGCTGCAGGTTTATTTGGACTTGTAAAGAAAAGCCTTATTGCTTTATAGTTACAAAATCATAAGCTGTGTGTGGGACAGATGTGTATGTATTCTTAATTGTATCCTAACAATGTTATTAAAACCGGGGAACTCACCATGCGTACTCGTGTATATGTGTGTTCCCTGCAGGGGCAGGCACACAGACCTGCCGTGAAAACTCGAGTTTGTTGACAGATTTGAAACTTTTGAAATCAGATTAGTGATTTGGGATTTGTTGTTAGTGATGGGGGGATAATTTTTTTAATTCCTGTGAGACGGAGCTGGTTAAGTTTAAGAAAAAAAGTTTGAAATATCTGACCGTGTACTTTGATAATCTAATTTTGAGAAGGCAAAAGTTCCTTTGCTGTGCCATTTTTATAGATGCTGTCACCTTCTTGAGAAATATAATCGGTCCTCTACACTGTAAACTTTGTGCAGAGGGACCATGGGTTGGTTTTTTTCCCCTCTGTTCCTTTTCTCCTGCCTTCTGGTACGCTGATTGTCTGCATGGCTGCTGCTGAACGTTTGGCCAGCTTTTCTATAGAGGCAAATTCCACATCATCTTCAGTTTGTTTTCGCTTGTGTCCCCACCTTGGAGGGTTTGCAGTGGAAGAAGGTGGAGGCATTTGGCATTTTGCAACAACTTTATTTATAATACTGCTATTTTAACTGGGTAAAAATTGATACCGGAAAGAATGTTTTTGGTTGTTTCTGTTTGGTTGTTGGTGTTTTGTTTTTTTAACATTCAAGGCCTAAACCAAGTTTTTGATGAAAGATAAGGGGTGGAAAACTTGCCCTCATTTATTTACAGCTTAAGATATGAGGTTTTTCTGATAGCTTTGTATGGTAGTAGGGAGCAGGAAGGGAATTTATTGTGGAATTCACTGGTGATGACATGCTTTTATTTAGAGGGAAGTGTGAAAGATGGTACTTAATGTGCTTAATTTGTAATTAAACTAAAGGATTATGATCATTTTAACTGAGACTCCTGGGGGGCGGAGCAGTGGAGGACACCTTACCGCTGGGGTGCTATAATTCCATAGGTACTGTTTGCGAAGAATCCTCCTGTGTTTGACCAGTAAGATACATCTCATAACACGGTATGTGAAGAGATAATATCCTGAGTAAAGGCAACCAAGAAGCAAATCTTTAATATCAAGAGGAATTGTTAACTAGATTCTTCTCTCAACTGGCTTCACCTTGATACTCATAGGAAATAGTGTGTATTTTTCTCCAGGGATATTGATCCGTTACACGTTGTCCGTTAACGTGTAGGAAGGGGACTGGTGAGTTGTGTGGCGGGCTGTTTGTTGGTCCTTCAGGAAGTCAGGGACTGTGGAGATGAGGCACATGATTTTAAGGGGGAAAAAAACCCAAAAAACAACAGTTTATGAAGCAGTAGACTTGGCTGAGTGATTGCAAATAAAGGTGCTTTCAGGAAGCGATTTGGTGAGTCTGATAATTCCTGTGTCTGGCTGGGGGCTATGAATGAAAGGCACGCTGACTCCTACGGTGTGCTGTAACCATTCGTGCCTCTCTCTCCACACACAAAACGTTTCTGTATTAGGAGAAGCTAAAAAGTGGTCTGTGGCAGAATGAAATCCTTCTGTAAAATATGTTTTAAGGCATGTAATAGAAATTTAGCGTGACACCAGCTCTGCCTTTTCCACTAAACATCCTTTCTCACCTGGCAGGCTTTAGACACGTCTGGATGCCAGCTCTCATCAGCCTTTCCCAGGTAGAGAACTCTCATTGCTCTGTTTACCATGTAATTTGTTCTTATGTTAAAACTTCTGCTTCTCAACGTAGTAGAATTAAATCTGTTTGCTGGTGTCCTAGCAGATAGGAGAAGAAGAAATGTGCACTTAAATTGACTTGTAGCCAGCTGGTGAGTAAAGTGACTTGATATACAGGAGGTGAATGCTGGTTTTTGGCGAGCAGAAGGAGGAAGGCTTTAATGTTTTCCCAATTTCTTGGTGATTTCTTATTTTAGTCAAGCAATACTCCCCTACCTGTCATGCAAAAAGAAGCAAGCTGTCATTGTCCTGCTTTTGATAGCAGCAGTAATAAAGGTTCTGCAGTTGGAACATAGGTGTGGGATGCAATGATGAATAAAGCAGAACAGAGCATATCTCAGTCTCCCTTTGCTGGATTGCTCACCTGCACTCATAGAAGTAGAAGTTTGATTTAGTTCTATCGTGAGTTATAAATGTAAAGATTTCAAGAAAATACAGCAGACAAGCTGAGCAAAAAAACCCCTCATTTTAACATGCTTGCTTCTCAGGCTGGAACTGCTCTCTCCAGTTCTGTAACGTGTTATTGCTCTTTTTTTTTTTTTTTTTCTTTTCCCCCACCTAGTGCGAGGCTAATTTGTGTTTGACTGCAAAATAGAGAGAGACGTGTGCTACTGATAAAGCAAAGAAAGACGGAAAAGGTACTGGATTGACACTGGAAGGATTAATTATAGCCTTTTTGGAGATGTCTTGGTTTGTTTGTTCAGGGGATGACACTAGATGGCACTGTTTGTTTGCAAAGCAAGACCCTTTTTTTCCCTCCTCCCCCCCCCCTTTTTTTTTTCCCTGTTTCTTTTTTTCTTTTCTTTTTTTCTTTTCTTTTTTNNNTTTTTTTTTTCGCTTTGGTAGTAACTGAAATTACTGTTTCATGAATAAAATATTTCTGGTGGGATTTGCATTTCTATATTGGCTGAAGATACTGTGTTGAATGTTTTATTAACCAGCCCAGTGCAACTGTCAGCCTATTAAAGAGATCCAATGGACCCTGTTTAGCTAAATAAACTAAATAAATCCAATTCGTCAAATTGTGTTCCTGGCTGTTTATTTTCCATTCTTTTGATGTACAGTTTATTTTAAGTTAAAGCCACATAGTTTTAAAAATTAATGTGAAAATAGAATTTAGTGTTTGAAACATGAGGAGACTAATTGCCGTGGTCAAAAATAGCTTTCCTTTATGGTGAAGCTGCCGTCTGGTAAATGGTGAACTTCTTATTGGTAGCTGAATAAGTGTCCCACATCAAAAATCAGTTTGGCAAATGAGTGGTTAATGGCTTTTTTTTTTTTTTTTTTTTGCCTGCTTGCTGGGTTCTGTTGCTTTCCTGAAATGAAACTTGAAATACAAGCACTGCTGTTAAAAGTAGCTATTTCTACCCAACTTCAAGAGGTTTGCACTTCATCTTGATATTTGCTCAATCAGAATTCAAGGGGAAATTTTCAAATGATCATTACATATTAAACGCTTGTTGAAATTCTGATTGCATCATAGGCAAATATTAGAGCACACAAAAAAAGTATCTCTGTGCGTAACTGTATGTCTGGTTGTCAAGCAGCTGTCAAACATTACAAATAATAGCATTCATTATATTCTGCTAGTACAAATAATATTTTAGTTACCTTGTTTTTTGCTGAAAACCTTTGCCATGGAATAGCAGGAGACAAGCTATAAATTTATGGTAATGTTATGGGCATAGTAGAAATTCTTCAAAATTCTTCTGTGTCAGTTAAAAATTCCTGTAAATGCAAATATATTCTGGATTTGTTAATAAGTGAAATGAAGAAGCGTTGATGGGTATATTCTCTCTTTCGTTCTGATGCTTTCTATAGTGCTGCTTTACTGATGTTATGTGTTAACTTTTGAGTGTTTTACAAGAAATTTAAGTTCCCAAGTGTCATGTTTTGCATAGTTTTACTTGGATTTCCAAAAGTGAAATACTGAATTTTAGTGCGATAGAAACATTTTGGTTCAATTCTGTTTTCTGCCTTTTCTCTCAAGAATCTACTGTAATGGATTAGAAAGTCTTTGTGAAGAGCTGACATGTTAGTGTGTTTCTCAAAGTGTCAGGGATTCTTAAGGGAAATTACCAGTTCATTCTATCTTTTTCTTTTATAAATTATGGTTGAGTTTAAAATGTTGTTGCCACCCTTCCCCCAAACTCTAACCCAAGAACAAAGCAGATGTTTATGCAGATGTCTTCAGCGTTGGATGGAGTGCTATTTCCTTGTGTAGGCAGACTTTAATTTGTCCTGAAAAACACTAAATTTCTTTAATATTTACAAGTGTCAAATATTTAAAAATGCTATTTGATAACAAAACCGCACAGCATTAGCATCTCTTCTCTCTGATGAAACCTTCCCACTTTGAGGTCTAAGCTGTTTGTTTTTTCTAACATACCAGGAATAAGCACAGAAACACTTTATGGTTCTTTAGAACTGGCTAGCACAGGTAAAAGGAGATGGACCTTTACAGCAGTGGATATGTTGTCTTGTTTCTGGCTGAAGACTTAGTGAGGAAGGAATATAAAGCAGAAAAATGCAGCTGGAAGTGTATTAGAATGGTTTCTCCCCCTCTCCTCTTGTAATGGTTCTTTACTATGTGAAGCATATGGAAAAAGTGTGAAGATCTCTGTTCTTTTGTTTGGTAACTTTTTATTTGTATTCTGCAATCATTTAGTAGTCACTCCCAAGTACAGTCAGCTTCCCTTAAAGCTGCTGTACAAACCACAACAAAAAGGGCTTCTTGGCCACAAAGGCTGTTTAAAACTTGCTGTTCTTACCCAGTTGGGGAGGAAATCCCCGCAAAGGCTAAAGGATCTGTAAGTTGTACATTTGACAATTTAATGCTTGTATACATTTATAATACGTGGATCAAATACGGCACCTCCTTACTTTTCATCCACTTTTCATAAACTGCCTTTAGGGTGCCAGTCCTAAGAAAATAAGCCTTTTTCCAATATTTAATAAATGCTACAGAGGTTTCACTCCTAAAAGAGCTGATCAATGAAAATTAGAGTAGGATTATAAAGAACAGATAGTAAAAAGGAATATAGCAGGTGGCTTCTGGGATCAGCATTAGAACAGGGTAATTTTTCCTACTATAGTAACATTTAACCATTTCTGATGGGTTTAATAAGATTTTTGCTCACTAAATCCTTGGTGCCTAGTGTGCTTTTAAAAAAAAAAAAGAAGTGTTTGGGGAGTGTGTGGGGGGGCTCTGCGTGTTTCCCATTGAGTGGCATTTGTGCTTACTTTCTCAATCTCCACAACTTTTGGACATGTTTTTACTTTGGTGTTTGGTTGGCTTTTTTTGATTTTGAGAGAAGTTAAGGCTAGAATGAATAAGGGTAGTGTTTGCCAACTTATCCTCCCGGTCAGCGTGGAAACAGGTAGGCTTTTGGAAAACACGGAACTGCAATTGCAGACTTTGTACTTGTTCACTAAAGACTCAAATGTGAATTCTAGCAAGTCAAAGAAAGGGCTCATACTGTGTTTGGTGGGTCTTGGCTTGGACCTTAGAAAATGCTCCTGCATTACAAAGGCAGCACCCTCCTTTTCACTGATGGATGAAGCTGTAACCTTTGTTAGGGCATATCACCAATTGGGGGAAAAAAGCAGTATTTAAATTTTGAGGTGAGAGAGTGATGGTATTAATATCAAAACAAATTTTGTTATTTCAAAATCTGAAAAGTAACTTTCCATGACAATGGTTGGCGGTTTTGGATGTATAACTGCAGATATATTGACACAGGGATCCTTATTTGTAGAGTGCCTGGCACAGAAGAGTTTCTTAGCCATGAGAACAGCTCTTTAGCACCAGGATAGAGAATATTAACTAAATAGAGCTGTGTGAAGAACTGAGTTGTTATCTTGATGTGTTTCTTGTCATTATTTTTGTTTTATTTGTTTAAGAAATATAGGTTAGTTTCAATATTATGGATTGTTCCATTATCAGCTACCTTTGAAAGGATGGTTTCCATGTTTTATAATTTCTAGTATCCTTAAAAAAAGACTGAGGAGTATTTATCTAGGATTAATGCAGTTGAAACTAAATTTAGTAATGCTGGGTTGGGGTCTAATTGTATTTCTAGGAATGTTTTTTTCTATAAAGAAATTTTTGATTTGTTATGACTGCATTTTGCGTTGTTTTGTAATTCAGTTAATACCCCTAAGTGACCATGTGATTTCCTCATCTTTCTGCCCAGTCTTCAGGAGAAATCAGGCTCTGTGGTTCAGTTGTGTAAGCTTCCCACAAAGTTAGTTCAGTCAACTAAATCAAGGTAAAAAGTTACAGAAAGGTCAGGATTAAGTTAGGGGTTGCTAACCTGAATCGCTTTCCCAGCCTTTTTAAGCCCTTAGTGTTCCTTTTGTCTTTTCCTCACCTCCTGTTATGTTGTCCTCCTGTTAGATCTTTATTTCAGTTGAAGGCACCTGGGCTGCATCTTTCTTCTGACCCATACTGGGAGTCAGTTTCAAACATGTTATTAAGGTCCCCTTTTTCCATTCATGGGCTACATGTCCGGCATTCGGCAATGCAGATAGGTGGCTCAGCACTTGAGCCCTCTAAAGATCTTGGTTTAAAATGCACAAATTTAAGAATGAGCCTAAGGAAAAATTGCTCCTCTCCCTCCCTGTTTTCCCTTTTCTTTTTCTGCTTCTCTTTCTGGATAAACCTTAAAAGTTTTCACTTTTAATTTGTGCCTTAAAAAGTGCTCTGTAGCTAAGGTCATCTGCTAATTTCCCTTCTCTCATCATCTAGGACCAGTTTTCAAGCCATTTGAAAAAATCTCTTAGCTGAGGACTTTTCTCCCACCTGGGGCTTCACATGCAGTGGTGGTGTTTGGTTTGGTAGTACTGTGATTTTTGAAGTGAATCCCCCATTTTCCTCACTTACTGCGTGTGAGTTTGAATAAGATTGCTTTGTGAGGAAAATGAACTGGAAACCCCATTTCAATTTCAAATGTGCACCAAACACAGAAATAAGGGTCTGAACCAAAGGCTGACATTTTAGACAGCTTTGAACCATGTTGAAGTGAGGATGTTTAGTCTAAGAGCTTCGATAAATCTATTCTAAAACCTGAAGTCGTGTACTCTGCAGAAACAACAGTGGAAAAACTCCAAGACTGGTACCTGTTCTGATGTATTTAAATGTGTCCTATTGGAGCAAGACTATCTTTTGAGATCCTTCCTTCCTTTGTGGAAGTTTTGGGCCCTTTGGAAATTTCCATCCTCTTCTCATACCGTATTTCATACAAAGGAAGTCAGGGGGCGTGCTTTTGTAGCCTGAAACCTGACTATAAGTAAGTTTGGACTACTTTTATTTTTAATTCTCTATTCAATTAGCTTGACTAGTATATAAAGATCAGTTATGACCACCTATCAATTCTTTCACCTACATGCCATTTGAACAGAAAAAGCCTCTGATTTTCCATCAGATTCAATGTGCTTTCAGGGTCTTCAGTACTATATTTCTGATATCCAAGAAGGATTAGTGGGTGATATTTAAAATATTCCTATCTAAGCCCCTAACTATACTTGAATTGTTTATGATTTTTGACACAAAACTGACATGAATTAGTAAAATTCCTGTTATCTGAGCAACAGGAGATGCAAATCAAGTCTTAGAGCACGATCAGTGTGTCTGGTGTGTTCCAAGAAATCAGTATCCTTAACCCTACTGTGTAAGTTTTTCAGAATAGTTGAGAGACTATGGCATTCAATACTGCTTGATGTCCATAGTAGCAAATCCTAGGATTGTATAATAAAATTCTCTTCATATCTTATGCTGAGGTGTAGAGTGGGACTTGATGAAGGAAAAAGAAAAAGCCTCTTCCAGCAAGGAGAAATGCCTATGAAAGGTATCTATGATCGGTCTGTTTCCTCCCTGCCTTTAAACTTTTCTGTGCTACTTGTTGTAATTTGGCCTGAGTTTGGCTTGAGCAGGAGTGTTTGAACAAATCTATACAACGGAGATTGTCCTTGCATTTAGAAAATAAGATGGTGGGTTTTTTTCCCCTATAGAGCAAGCTATTGCTGTATCTGGCTGTAACAACTGGCTGATGAGGTGTTTGTCTGTGTAGTGCGGTGTGTGAGTGTGTGAAATTGTTGAAATGAGGTGCTGCTGCCCCCTGTTACGTGTTTTGGGAAGTATCTAGATAGAAGTGAGACTAGCTTGTTCTTCTGACATTATAAAGAAGGTGGACCTATGATAGCAGTGTTCCTCTTGAGGGAGTTGAATCAAATGCCTACTGCATAAATTTGAAACAAGTTTATTGCTTTGCTCAACTTCAGAGTTGTAGTGAAATTTTCTTGTGCCTTACATCTTAACTGGCTATGGTATGTACTACCTATACAGGCTTCGTATATTTTAGATCAGAAGAAGTCTTTGGTATGTGTTTAAATACAGGTGAAGAAGTTTTTGTGTTTGTAGGGTGTTGGGGTTTTTTTTACCATTAAACAAAGCCCTTTCCCCTGCCCAATACAGTCAAAATAGAATTCAAATTCTCCAAGAATTATAGCCTGTATGTAAACTTTGCTGTTGGACACATCACTTCAAAAGTAGCCATATGAAGAAAAATGTGCGATGCACTTATTGACAGAGGAAAGCCAATAAATCCAATCTGATTCAGGAAGCTGAGAAATATTTTAATAACTTTTTGACGTTTTCCTGTAGTCCTTATTTACCTTATCAATAGTTATGGTGACATATGATTGTCAACTTTTTATATTAAACCAAACTAATAAATTAAACATGTTGTGTTTATACCTGATGAAAGCTGACGTTTTGGAAAGGTGTTAAAATATACTGACAGGTCTTGTTCATAAACTCCTTTGGTATAAATATGTAGATGACATCTTTAGATATTGTTTGTACATAGGCTGATAGGCAGGAAACGTTGACAACGTAACAAATGCAAATGTCAACCCCACAATTTAACCTTTCTGTGTAGGAAAAGATGTTAGTTTTAAGTTACATGTATCTTTTAACTTTATTTTCAAAGTTTTTTTTGAGCCTGTTATCATTGCTGTTTCATGTGCCAGTGAAAGTAACGCTGCAATAAGAAAGATTTGCACTTAAGAGCTTTTCTCTGTGGTGTTCCTACTTAAATGACTACAGCTGAAGAGGGTGTTTTTTCCTCTAATTCTTTATATTTTTCATGTTCGCCTATTACCTTCTGAATCTCTCTGCAATATCACCTGTTCATTCCTGACTTGCTGATGATTCAGGACTTGTAAGTGTAATTCAAGGGCAGTTAAACAGTAAAACTATTTTTAAAATGTTAGAGCAGTTTATTGTAAGAACAGACATATGGCCTTGGCTTTAACCCGGATCAGGGTTGCTTCTTATGCAGAATTTTTCTGACTTGACCCCGGCCTCTTCCGCGATGACGTAAATCCAGTATGTGTTATCTGCTTGACTTTTTTATTGCTTCCCCTGCAAGCTGTGGTTAATATCAAATCTTGCAAAAGTAATGCCCAGTTTCAGGTAGTCAGGACCCTGAGGGCACCAGTAGCTGTTAATGGCCTGTGCCCTCCTCCACCTGCCTGTGGCCCCAGAGCCACGTGTCTCTGCTCCAGGGATGTTGTGGGATGCTGCTCCAGAGCTCCCCATGACCCTGCCCAGTCATGGTCCTCACCAAGCTGGGCCCTGATAAAATGCTGGTCTGAACATTGGGAGCTTGTGCCAGATGCCCCAAGGGACCTGTAAATTCCCTGTGCACGGTCTTTCTGACTTGTAAAACTATTTGATCCAAACTGCTCAAGTAATGCTTTTATATCACACATCTAGGCACGTCTGTCTGCCTGTGGTCCAATGTCTGGGCAAGCAATGCAGGGGCTTTTGTGTACCGGTGTGGAGGACAGCTGGTGGGATTTCATAGTGCTGACTTAGGGCACACATTGAAATATGGAGCATCCTGCACTGCTTTCGGAATGGGAATGCCTGTTTTGATCCCAATAGCTGTGGGCAAAATTCCCACTGGAGCCTTTGGCTTGTCTGAATTATGTCTCTCAAGGTTCCATTTTAGTCTTGTTGAGAGGCTTTAAGAAGAAAATCTTGCTGCTGTCCTCTTTCCGTTGCCCGGGCTTCTTGCTCTGTCTTTTGGTGACTGATTTCACAACCAAGATGAACTTTTCCATCATGTTCTTGCTGCTGCTTCATGAAGGTCTTCCTTTATCGCTATTAGAAGTGTCCTCACTGGTAGACTGGAAATGCATTGGTAGATGTTTCATGATGTCCACGCAACTCTCAGGTTGGAATCTCTAAGAATGAGGGAGTGGTTTGAATATTGACTCTATAATGGCTAAGGGACGTATCTGGGAATCTCATGAAGGAGAATCCACTCTTTCCTTGTACCCTGTTGAATGTGCTGTACTCTTTGTGTTGGATTAGAGAGGTTAAGCAGTTTGGGAACAGGAGGTTGGTGTTAATTGGTTTGTGAAGCTGGACTGTCGGAGTTAAAGCCATAGCCATTGTGGCAGGAATTGGAATCTGTGAAATTTCAGTAGTGGTAAAGGAAGTTACTACTGGATTTGTTGGCTTTCACTTGTAAATGAGCTAAAGGATGTCCACACTCACAACTGGACCTCTGTTATAAATAAAAATGTACCAACGGTATTGGTGTTCTCAAAATGCCTACAGAGGTAGTTAATGAAAGTCAAAGTAATAGGAGGTTGGTGCAGGCATATAAAATTTAATAGTTTTGGAAGGCTTCGAGTGTATTGAAAATAACTTTTCCACAATAATTAACTGCTTTAACTTAGTATTGAATCAATCAGCCAATTAGCACGGTCCTGTTTTTGTATTGTGGGAACTTTGGTAGCGCATTAATGAACACCAACCTTTCGAGCAGAGGCATTTCTGTGGTTAGACTGACTTGTATATTATGTTTTTAAGAGCTACCTTTAATTAATACATTTTTCAGCTGTATATTTTTTTTCTTTTTGTTAGTTAGATAGACAGATTTGGGATGTACATCTGTGATACCGCATAATTGACAGAAAACCCTCTGGTGTTTGACTGTCCAAAGAACATGAAAGGTACACTTCACTGTGCAACAATCCTATTCTGTCAGATGGTTGCATTGACTTTCTGAAGCAGTTGGAGAAAATTGATAAGACCTAATGTAAATGGAACTGTTACATTTGATACTTACCTCATGTTACCTCCCTGTGATACCAAGCAGTTCCCAATCATGCAGTAAGCATGTTTTGCATGGTTCTTATTCCAAATCTTTCCCTGGGGAAATCACTGGAAGTTGTGGGACAAAGCTCTTTCATGTGCTGTTTACCCACCATTGACTTAGTTTCCTGAGTTATCTAACTAGGTGGCTTGATTTAATCCACTTCCTCTATACAGACTATAAATTGCTGCCTTATATCAGTAGAATGGACCTTTTTTTCTGGGAAAAAAAAATATCTTTTATTTGCAAACCATTATTTGGAAACGTAGTTTTAATATTCCAAATAACTAGCAGGGCCTGAGCATAGCATAGCTGCAGTGTGTTTTTGGAAATTGCCATTAATTAGCATCTGATTCTTTAGCTTTATTTAGCAGCTTTTCTGCTCAGTGTAATACCAGACCTCCTTTTCTTCCCCTAGGTTTTTTGTTATTGTGCATTTCCTGCTTAACAGAATGTTTGTTTAAGTAGATGTAAGTGCAGTGAGTTTCCTGAAAGTTACTCATTGGGGAAATTGAAATGAAATTTTAAAATATCATTAGGAATGCAAACAATAAATTCTTTCATTTGCTGTAGGCGTCTTTAGGTTGGAATGACTAGAAAAGGTTCTGGTTAATTAGAAGTAATTTGTTAGAAACCTGAATCCTTTTTTTTTTTTTTTTTTATTTCCTAGATTAAAACTCAGTTCCCAGCTGGATGCTTATAAGTGCAGGAAATGTAATTGTGAGATGATTAATTGCAAAAGGATGGATAATTGGAGTTCATATGATATGTCAAATATGGCTAAACCAAAAGGTTTTCTGCACATTGAAAGAGATAGGCTGAAGTCTAGATTGCAGAATATTGAGCAAGGAGTGTTTTCAGAGATTAATAATCACAGATTGTTGCAAAAGGACTGGGCAGAGCTCGCCTGTAAAGAGCTAACCCCTCCCAGCCCTTTCCTATTACTTTGGGTTTTAATTAGCAGGGGTTTGGTTTTGTCCTCTTCCCTTTAAGGGAAGCACAGTAAACATCATACGTCTAACACCGATGCTTAGAGACAAGGAAATCTCCTCCTCTCCACTAGGAAGGGCTCAGCCTACTGTAGGGTAACAGCTCAGCAGTCCTAGTGGACTTGTGTCTCTGGGTCTCTTGTGTTATTCCCTTCCCAGTGTCTTGCCTCACAACCAGCATGGGGTTTTTCTCTACAGAGTTTTTTTATAACATTTGTAAAATTTGCTTTGAGTCCCTCTTTTGCATTTTATTTTAACTGTACTGTAATAATAATTTAAAAGGTGATACATACAGTATAAACTGCATCAGTGGCATTTTGTTTTCATTATCCCTCATAGATGTTTAGCAAAACAGTGCCTGGTGGTTTAAATTACTTCTGCTTTACTTTAAAATGGGAACTTCTGTTTGAATAGCCTATTGTTCTGTTAGCTACTACAACGCACTTCAAACCACACGGAGTTGTTATATTCACTGTTTTTTGGGATCATATAAAATATTTGTTGTTCCCCACCCCCAACCTATAAACTTCATATCTCAATAAGGAGTTTCTAACCCTTGGAAATACTGCTTTACAAATTCAACTAATGACCCAAATACAGCTTGTTTGTTGTGTATGAGTTGTATTAAAATAACGTACTGTATGTGTATTGTCATTAATGATATGCTCATTTTGATAATGGCGCTGCAGTCTCTTAGTATGTAGTCCTTGGGGAGATGCTGCATTTTTTTTAACTAAGTATTGTTCTGGCTCCTTTCCTTGATTGGCCCAGAAATAGCAATCAGCTGGGGAGCAGGATGACATGCCTCTTAGCGATCCCTTTTATCTTTGAGATGAGTATCAACATTGTATGCTTCCTAATGGAAGTGTAATTTAATGAAATCTATTGGGTAAACATACTTCAGATGTTCAAAGGAGGTGACAAAATTTTTGCTGGCAGCCAGGACCTGGCTGGTTTCCAGCTTGCCTTTAGCTGCTATGCATATAGCATTGAGAGAGGCACTTAAAATAGGAACACAAAGTATTGTTTCTATTGTGTTTTGGGTTGAGGATTTTTTTTTTCCCCTTCTGTTTTATTTTCCTTATTTTTATTTTTGTGGTATGTGTACTAGTGCCCTCTGACTTCTAGTCTTTCCTAGTAAAAGGCTGCGTGAGGTCAGGTTTCCCCTCTCCCCCCAGAACGTAGATAACAGCATTAAACTCCAGGGAGATCGTGGGCACAGAACGTGTGCTGCATATTGGGGAAAGGGGGTGTGCGGGGAGGGGCGAGGGTGAGTGATCAGGATTGCTGTTAACCAGTAGCTCTTTGAGAGAGCAAGTTCCTCTGCAGACTGATAAAATTAAGCATCCTGTTTTAAAGATTGTGGCAGAGCAGTTTTGTTTTATCAATAATAATTGCTGATGCAGAAGTGCCCTTCGTGAGGTTTTGTAACAGATGGCTGGGAGTGGAAGCAAAGCTGCTCTGACTTCCACCTCCTCAGCTAGAAACAAGGTTGCTAAAAGGAGACAGTTGTCCCTCTTACTGTTGCTCCCTCCTCGTTACGGAGCACAGTGATTTCCTCGCCCCCTCTCCACTTTGTGGTAGCAAACTTGGCAGAAAGACCAGGGGATTCTACCAGGAGTGTTGTCCCTTTAAGCAGATGTTTAACTGGGCAGCTGATGGATCTTATTGCTCAGACCCTAATGGTTTGGTAAACTGTAGGAAAGTGTTTGAGGGGAAACACACCAGCATTCTGCCACATTTGAATGTAATCAGTGCGTCTTTGAAACACAGCTTTTTCTTCTTTACATGTGAGGTCTATGGCAGGTAGGTTTTCTTTGAAGACTTCCCACAGAGGGCAAAATCAGGGGACGAAGAACGCGTGTCATCTGCCTTTTGCTGTTCGTTCAGGTATTGGTGGCTAAATCAGAGCTTCTCATTGTGGCCCACTTTATTTCCTGCTTGATCCCATAAAGAAGTCTAGTTTTGAAGCCTACGTTGTCACTCTCCTATGATTGTGTGACGTGGTCTATTTGGTCATTGTGGCTTTACTGTGGTAACAAGTGAGTTTTTTGGACTGGAAGAAGTCATGCTCTGCCAACAGGGAGCTTGTTCCAAACGTTCCAATTTTGTATCCAAAGGCCAGGGTTAAATAACTGACTTTCTGTAGTGTTGCTAATCTTGTGTTCCATGCGGGGATAGTAAATAAGGATCAAAATGAAATAAGATGTAAAATGGGGTGAAATATATTCCTCGTTTACAAGTAATGAAACAAAATGTGAAAGACTGAGAAAGTTCAGGATATGTCTATGTACCTGCTATTTGTATGACTGGAGGCTATAATGATTGTACAAAACCAATTGTAATTGTATTGAACTGGCTTCATTCAAAATGTCTTTGATTCCGCAGCCAAACTATATATGACTTTAATGCTTACTATATTTTACAAACTTTTAAATGATGCTCAAAGTTTGTGCAAGACCTAGGCGTGCACTTATTTATGTGTATGTGGAGGCATGTACAATGTCGTGCTGTATATGGAATACATGAACGACAGTTTACCTTGTGGCAGCTGTGGGATGGTTAAAACTATATATAATTTAAGTCTATTTATATATAAACACGTTCTATTTAATTTTTGCTTCTGGAAAACTGGTGAGGAGAAGCAGGAAATAGACAAAATTAGAGGCAGTAGCAAAGTTTATGACTTTATATGTTGTGAACCCAAATAATGAAAAGGTTCACCAGGCTTTCATCTCAACAAAATTAATTCAGCAATGGCTAGACAAAAATATTTTCCAAAACAAAATGTTTGTCAAAGTTATGAGATATCTTCTCTTTAGATATGCTTCTTTGAAACTATCCTTCATGTGAAGTCAGTCTTTAAAGTGAAAGGTTTCTCCGTGACTTTTTTGGACCAGTTAGCATTGGAAATGGGCATCTCAGTGACTGCTTCAGTGAAAACAGCTTGAAGTGATATCTTAGTATCT